>CM028130.1:1647952500-1648327500 GCA_016271365.2 Neoceratodus forsteri
AAAGCCACCCACACCACTGTCACCACTGCTGCTAAGCCCAGCTTGCTGCTGTAGGGGTCTGTGCTGTTTTTTTTTTTTTTGCAAGGCAAGTCTAGTAGATTAAGTAAGTAGCCTAGTCTTGAGTTAGCTCCTAGCTCACCCTCTGCCCCTTCAGCAACCAGAGGAGATGGAGACTTACTAAGAGTAAACCAACGACAATATGCTGCCACAACATTGCTATTGAGAGTTCAGTGCTCACTGACTCCTCCAAGCTGTAGTCTGCAGTCTGCTTTTATGTGGTGGGAAAGACAGTGTTGCACTTGAAAGACTCATGCACTCTTTCTTGGCTGGAGCTTATGCACATCACATGTCATTGTGCCACTGCTAATAGGTGGAGAGAGTGGACAGCACAATACAGACACAGTCAAGTTTAGAGAGTACCTGCAGCATGAGCACACACAGGTAGGGATGGGCAAAGTGAGTGAAATTCACTCTGTGGAGTAATCCTTGAAATCATGTCCATTTTGTGGAGCAAAATGTGGAATTTTGCCTGGTGGAGTGGTGAAATTGCACCCAGCGGAATGGCAATATTTCACGTTCCACTGTGAAATTGACCTTCTGTGGTGAAATTCCACCTTCAGTGGGAAAATTTCTCCCGCGGGAGGTGGAATTTCACCCTAAGAAGGCAAAATTTCATCGCAGAAAGTGGAATTTCACCATGGAAGGCAACATTTCGCCTAGGCGAAATTAAGCTTAAGGCAGAAAAATGTTGTGAATTGCTCCACCAGGCAAATTTGGCCACTTCACTGGCCCTTTGCCTGCAGAATTTAAATTTGCTGCATCTCTACACATAAGCCAGGTGTGCATTTATTGTGCAAAAGATTAAATCCAAATTTAAAGCCATTATTGCGACACCATAAAAACAACCTAGGTACAAATGGGGGGGGGCAACTGCCCCCCTCTGTCCTACCTCAATGGCACCCCTGTCTAATGGTAGAAATTCATTCTCAGGTGTTAATGCAATGGTTTCCACTGTGTTCTGAGGTACTGTATCTCCATGTGTCATGACGTGTCCTGATCATCATGTGTGTTAGTGTCATTTGAAGAGTCCATGTCCCTCATTTCAGTGACACAATGTTTCCAAGACCATACACAGCACAAAGAGTGCTAAGCATGGCCATAGTGTATATGCTCAATAGAGAATGACAAAGGGAAAGTAAGTGAGATGAAACAGTCATGGAGAAACACATTTGTAGCACTAAATATACATAAGGGATTTGCATGGTCCAAAACAAAAAGGATAGGCTTCACAACACAGAGGCCCCTCTTCATACATCTGGAATGGGGGATGTTGACTGGCTATATCCTAGGCATTTAATGCAGTAAGCAAACAATACTTTATAAATTAATGGTGATTTAATGACAAAAATCAAAAGTGATAAAACAACTTGCAAAAGGATCAGAATTAATGAGTTTACCTAATTTTTATGGGAATTCAAAAAAAATTATTTTAACGACTTTAATTTCAGTAGTATAACAAATAGAAACTGATGTTTTTTTAGATGAGATTTGTACCAGCTTACCTGCTGCACACATGACAAGCGTGCAGCATTTGAACTTGATGTGATGTTTAAATGATGTCCAAACCAGCTTAACTGCTGCACTCATGTCAAGCATGCAACACGTGAACCTGATGTAAATTTTAGAAGATATTCACACCAGCTAATCTGCCGGACACATGCCAAGCTTGCAGCACGTGAACCTGATTTGCTTTTTAGACCTGGTTCACTTAGGATCACTTTATGTATGCAAACTACATGCAAACATTTGCACAACTAAGCATGTGGCATGCATACACAGCACACCTATATTTCTGTAAGAGAGTAGACAAAGTACAGAAATTGGCAGCAATAATTGTGTAGGTTAATGCAGTTAGAAAATACATGAGATACAATTGTGTCCTAATGAACAGTTTGACAATAAATAATCCAACAGCATTGTACATGAGTAAAGTAAATATGCAGTCTGAAAATATGTAGACTTTGTCTATATAACTGCAGGTCAAAGGAAATAGAGAAGAGTGGGCTTAGGGGGGAGATGTGGGATGTAGGAAGGAGGGGTGGAGGAGTGAGGAAGGAGAGGTGTAGTAGTAAAAACGGGTTAACCTGAGGCATTTGAGGGATGAGACTTGAGTGGGAGGGACAGAGCAGGTGGCATTAATGGGGACAGTCACACATATTAATTGTTACAAGGTGACTCCAGAGGCTGGATTTGAAAGTTCCTAGTTTGGGCTCAAAGGGGACTTCAGAGGGTAGGTCATTTAACCAGGTAGGAGTTCTGCAGCTAAAAGTGCACCAAGCCTGTGAAGTCCTGCAGCAGGGAACATGGAAAACCAGTTTAGTTGTGCTACAGGTGCTACATTGGTTTGTCAAGGGGAGAAGTGGGGACTGGGTGATTGGGGGAGTTAAGGAGAGGGTTATTCTTTTGGAAAATAGGTTTGGTATTTTATCCTGCCCAGTAGGTTTAGCCATTCTGCAAGCTGATACAGTTCACAGGCGTGTGTCTGCTTATCTGCACCAGTTATCAACCTAAAGGCCTTGTTGAGCGTGGTCATCAGCCACGTAAGTGTAGTGTCAGTAGCAGCAATGTAAATATTTAAAGATTTACTGAGGTATATCTATGGCTAACATTGGAATTATATATTGAATAATGCATGTACTGTACACATAGGCACAACAGGCATTACATACTCAATAAAATCTGAGAGAGGGATGCTGACCAGAACACAATGATACCCCTTATTCCATTTGAACAGTAACATTTGGTCCTCTTGGACAATCATCAGTAAAGTAAAAAAGTAGTTCTGATTTAATGTTTTATCAGGACAGTATCACCAACAGTGCAGCTCTCCCTCCTCCTCCCCCCAGTAATGCATTGTAGTGTCAGCATTAAATGAATCCATGTTCTCACTGTGGGTTGTGAATCTGTGTGCTTCTGGCTAGCGGGGAGGGTGCTACTGCTTTGCCACACTCTCAAAGGAAAGGGCTTCCATATAATAATGTCAGCATTGCTTGAAATCAGAATTTATGCATTTGTATAGCAATAGTTATTGAATTCACTACCACTGTAGTTAAGGTTTCACACCACACAATTATGACTTTGGCAGAATACCTCTAAACAGTGGCAGTATCACTTCTAACAATGGTTACAGGTATTTCTCACAGTAATGAATGCTGTTGAAACCTGGGTGGCAGGAGATGTACACAATGGACCTATGGTATTTTTTGTATAGCACTTCCTATGCTCTGTGTTCACATGAATATGAGACAACCTGTAGCATTGCATTGTTCACTTTTGATACTTTTATTCAGCATTCCATACTTATTTTGGCAGCCATTTAACTTGCTCTCCAATCTGCTATGAATGCTCTCTTTCAAGTTGCTTTGGCCTTGGAGAGCATGTCATGGCTTCAGATCGATTTGCACCTTTACTTTCTGCTAGAAGAATAGGATTTCTTGATTTACCAACAGGTCCCAAAGAGGAGTTAGATTTTGAGTAGAAGGTGTTTTGTAGTCAGAATATCCAGCTACCTATCATGTTGCATCTTCATGTTTGTAATTGGATCAGCTGTATTCAACACCATGTATTGTGGTTCTATCTATTAGAAACATAGAAGCACAGACTTTATTGGCAGAAAAGGATCACTTGGCCACCCAGTCTGCTCAGATGGTCCCTGCCTAGTCTGTCTCTGCAGACCCTAACTGGTTTTTGGTGATCATTCCTCCTCGCAGCTTATTTATTAATATTGGCCTATGTCTATTCTGTGCATGCTTGAAGACCCCTGTTGTTTTTGCCTCCACTATTTCTGCTGGAAGTCTATTTCAGGTGTCCATCACTCTTTCAGTAAATTAGTACTTCCACACATTTCTCTTAACCCTCCCCCCTCCAGCTTCACTACCTGCCCTCTGGTCCTGGGGCTCTTTCTTATTTGAAAGAGACTCCCCTATTGCACCCTGTTCATTCCTGTGAGGTACATATAGGTCTGTATCATGTCCCTGATCACTCTTCTCTCTTTCAGGTGATACATGTTAAGATCCTTCAATCTCTCTTTGTAAGGCTTTTGATGAAACTCTGCACTATTTTAGTTGCCCTCCTATGGACTGCATCCTTCATGTCTATGTCCTTTCTGGGGTGTGGCCTCCAGAACTGGATACAGTACTCCAGGTGGGGTCTCACAAGCAACTGATACAGTGGCAGCATCACCTCCGTCCTTCTGCTAGAGATACCTCTCCCTCACCATCCCAGCATCCAACTGGCCCTATCCACTGCACTGTCACACTGCCCTGCCACTTTGATGTCATCAGATATGATATCCCAAGCTCCCTTTTTTGATTAGTGACTGTCAGCGACCATCCTCCCATCCTATACTCAGCTCCTGGATTCCTATACCTTAGGGACATGATTTTGCCATTTTTTGCATTAAGGCCCACCTGTCAAACTCTTGACCGCACCTCAAGTTTCCTAATGTCCCTACACATTCTCTCCATTTCCTCCTCAGTGTTCATCCTATTACATATTTTGGTGTCATCTGCAAAATGTTTGCCTTCTCTTCTAGTCCTTCAGCAATGTCACTTATGAAGACATTAATGAGAACTGGTTCCACTAATGAGACCTGTAGCACCCTGCTGTTCTCCCTCCCTTCATTATAATGAGTACTGTTCATCACCACCTTCTGTCATCTATCCATTAACAAAATGGATAGATGACAGATACAAAAAGGCAAAGGCAGAACGGGATAGGGAGAAATACCAGGAGAAGCAAAGGGAGGCAGGGAGGTCAGTAAGGAAAGCCAAAGCTCAAACAGAAGAGAGCATCGCAAAATCAGTGGGAAGAGGGGACAGAACATTTCATACAGTAGGTACATAAGTGAAAAAAAGAGCAAAGGGAGGGATTGTAAGACTGAAGGGGGAGGATGGGGGCAGTCTGGAGGATGACAACAGAAAATCTGACACACTGAACAGATATTTCTGTTTAGTCTTTACTGAGGAAGAGGAGGGTAATGGGCCTGAAGGGAGTACAAGGGTGGGAACTATGCAGAAATGGACTCAAGTCGCTTTACATGGGAAAGGGTCCTAAAGGAACTGGAAGGTATAAGAGTCAATAAAGCAATGGGGACAGATGGGGTGCACCCCAGGGTCATAAAGGAATTAAGAGAGGTGGTGGCTGAACCTCTGGCAATCCTATTTAGCTGATCACTGGAAACAGGGGAGGTACCCAAAGACTGGAAGACAGCAGATGTAGTCCCCTTATACAAAAGTGGTAACAAAGAGGAAATGGGGAACTACAGACCAGTCAACCTGACCTCGGTAGTGGGGAAGATCATGGAAGTACTACTGAAGGAGAGATTAGTGGAACATCTGGTTGCCAACGGACTACATGACCCAAGGCAGCATGGTTTCACCAGGGGGAGGTCATGCCAGACCAGCCTCATTGAACTTTTTGACTGGGTGACAAGGGATGTGGATCAGAGGAGGGCAGTGCATGTGGTCTATCTAGACTTCAGCAAGGTCTTTGACACTGTGCAGAAGCTTGAAGAATGGTCAAGGGTTTGGCAGTTTAAATTCAATGAAAAGAAGTGCAAAATAATGCATATGGGAAACAAAAACCCTGGAACAACATATCAGCTGGGAGGGTGAGGATATAGCATACACCAAGCAGGAAAGGGACCTTGGAGTTATCATCTCTGATGAAATTAAGGTAGGGAAATAGTACAAAAAGGCAGCAGGTACAACAAATAGGATGCTGGGATGCATAAGCAGGGCCATCACCAGCAGGAAAAGGGAGGTCATAATTCATTTTTTTTTTTTTAAACTTTCTATTTATTGGTTTCACAATAAACATACAGTTTAAATTCCAGATGTATTACATGAGGATGTGCAATTATTAACAGATGAAGGTGGCATCCCTGTTAATAGATGCCACTAAAAAAATTTGTCAGACTGCATCAATTAGCTACATCCTTGGGGGTGAACAGTTTAAATTCTAGATCAACAAGCAATCAACAAAGTATGCTGTGAGCTATCAGCCCATGCGCTGCATGTACAGTATTTAAACAAATCCCTATATCCTATAAAAGGAAAGGAGAAAACATGCCAAACCTATATTTATGCACCATTAAAGGTACCACTCCCCTATGATTATGACTCTGCAGTAAGCATCAAGAATGTTACCTTCAATACTTATAACTAACTGGGTGACATACATTAGGTATAACAAAATATTCACACACTTTAACCAGTAGAAACCAGCATTAATACCATCGGCTGTAGCATTTATGTTGACACCATAAACCCACTTAAGAACTTCACTATGTTAAACCAGTACAGTTCCAGTGATAAAAAAAAAAAGCTACTGTGGGTTTAATATTATGGCTAGACAATCAGCCCACTAATCAAACCTGGATTTGAAACTGGAGGGTATTTTAAACAGTTCATGTTTTGATTTCTGCTTCATTCTCTGAATCGGACTGAGAACTCTCTTCCGTGCTCCTGTGTGACTGGATATGTTTTTGGGCTCATTTCAATGCCTTACAGGGGTCCAAGAAAATGAAAACCTTCCCCTCATGGACAAGGCACAGTCGGGCCAGGAACAGCATGCCATGAGACACCCCTGCTTCACGGACCATGGCGCGGAGGCCATCAAATTTCTTCTTCCTCTGATGAGTGACATAACTCAAATCTGGGTAGAGAGGTACTCATTGGCCATCCTGGAGCAGAGTTTGTTTCTGCCTGGCCATGGCCAGAATAAAGTCCCGGGTCCCAATGCCGTCTACCACCATCATGATTGCTCTAGGAGCATCCACGTTCACTTGTCTGCCATGAAATGCCACTCGGTAGGCCTTCTGGATGATTAGATTCTAATCCACCAGTGGTTGCCCCAAATGCTGCTCCAGCCATTCCTTTAGAAATAAACCCAAGTGATCCCCTTCACTGGTCCATTCCAAAAATCCTTAAGTTTGCAGCCCTCGCCTGGTTCTCTAAGATCTCTAGCCATGACCTCAAGTGTGTGTTCTCTCTCTCCAAATTTGCCATGGCTCCCAATGCAGCATTGGACTGTTTCTTCATCTCAGTGGCCTCTGCTTTAAGAGAGGTCACACCCATCTCCAAAGTAGTGACCCTATTTGACTAAGATTCAAATTTCCTCAATAATCCCGCCATGGATGCTAACAGTTGGGTCATTTTTTGCCTGAGAGTCTGTAGTGTTTCCACACCTTCAGCAAGAGGTTTGGAGAGATTACAGCCTTGAGTTAGAATGCGTGGCTGGAGGACTGGGGGAGTTCTTATCTTTAGTGCCATCTGATGGGACTTTATCTTTCTTCTGGTTTCTAATTTCAGTTCAGGAGGTCTTCTGACAACAGTAGAAGACAGTTACATGAATCAAAGCATCTGGTAAATTAAGTATAATGTGTGAATAAGATGCTAATTGTGCAGAGCACTAAAGCCTGGCTGCTATCTTGCTCGGGCTCCACAGCACCCCCCTCCCCCCCAGGAGGCCATAATTTGACTATACAAGACACTAGTGAGGCACCACCTGGAGTACAGTATACAGTTCTGGAGACCTTACCTACATAAGGACATAGACAGGGTGGAGAAAGTTCAGAGGAAGGCAACAAAGATGGTACAGGGATTGCATCTCAAGTCCTATGAGGACAGGCTGAAGGACTTGAATATGTACTCCCTGGAGGAGAGGAAGGAGAGAGGGGATATGATAGAAACAAACAAGTACCTTACAGGGAGGAACAGGGTGCAGGAATACACTATTTTCCAGTGAAAAAGATTTTCCAGGACTAGAGGGCATCTGATGAAGTTGGAAGAAGTGCGATTCAGAGAAAATGTGAGGAAGAATTTCTTTACAGAAAGGTTGGTTGACAAGTGAAACAGACTGCCAGAGGAAGTAGTGGGGGCTAAAACAATCACAGGATTTAATAATGCATGGGATAGACATAAGAGAATCCTGGAGGTCAGGGGTAAGGGGCAAAAGACTTCTAGAAAAATGTAAGGGGAACTTACAAGCTCAAATGGGCAGACTGGATGGGCCATAGGCCCTTATCCGCCAACAGTGTCTATGCATCTATGTATTAACTAGTTTCTTATCCAATTCACCACTTTAAGTCCCACCCCTAGACTGCTTAATTTCTTTATCAGTCTCCTGTAAGGCACAATGCTGAAGGCCCTGCTAAAGTCCACATGGGCCATGTCCACTGCCCTCCCCTGATCTATTTCTTTGGTCACCCAGTCAAAGAAATCAATCAGATTTGACTGGCATGACCCCCGCTCCCCCATGAATATCTGCTGCATTTGGTCATGTAGCCCACTGGATACTAGATACATTGACAACCTTTCTTATAACAGGGTTTCAAATAATTTTCCTACAGCTGATGTAAGACTGAACAGCCTAAAGCTGCTAACCTCCTCCCTGCTGCTGCTATTATGTAGAGGAACCCCATCTGCTCTCTTCCTGTCCTCCAGAATCATGCCTGTTTCCAGTGAGCTGTTGAATATGGCCATCAGTGGGGCAGCTAGAACATAATTGAGTTCCATTAGTACCCTTGAGTGTATTCCATCTGGTCCCATAAACTTGTCCACTTTCAGGGCTGCAAGTCCCTTCAGAACTCTTTCCTCTGAAAATAGACTTGAGTCTACCTCTCCTACTTTGCTCCTTCTGCTACCTGGTGGTCCATCCCCCCCCCCTTCACACTCTCCACTGTGAAGACTGAGCAGAATCTGTTCAGGGTGTCTACTGTTTCTTCATCCTCATGTGTGCAGTCTCCCCCACTGCATTCCTTATCCTCACTCTCCCTTCCCTTGCTTTCCTCTTCTCACTTACATACCTGAAGAAAGTCTTATCCTCTTTAGCTATGCCTTTATCTATCCTTTCCTCTATCTGTGCCTTTGCCATCCTCTTTTGCTTTCCTGCTTCCCTCTGTTGTACTTGGTATACCTCCCTGTCTGTCTCCCTCTGCATTTCCTTATACCTCCTGAATTCCTTCATTACCTTAGGCACTTCCCTAGAGAACCATAACTGTCTCTTTTCCCTTGTACTTTTGCTCACCTCCTTGATGCAGAGGTTGATTGCCTTAATTATGCCATCTCATATGTTTACTTCCTGCACTTTTACCCCTCCCTGGCAATTCCCCCACCATGAAGCAGTTTCTTATGCAGTCTCCATTTCTTTAAGGTCTGCCCTCCTAAGGTCCAGAACCCTCATCCTCACATGTTTTGCCTCTGTTCTCACCTTAATGTTAAACCACACTGTATGCTGATCACTGGTACCTATGGATTGACCATTTCGATGTCTGCAATGCTGTCATGATTTGTAAGCACCAGGTCTAGCACTGTCCCATCTCTATTGGTTCCTTGACTAGCTGCCTGAGAAAAGCCCCTGGTAGGGAATCAAGAATGGCCCTGCTCCTTGCTTAAGCTGCAGTTGGAAGGCTCCACATCTGTCAGACTGAAGTCACCAACTAGCAGCACCTACCACTTAATTGCCATCCTGATGATGGCTTCCCCATCTATCTAACTCATCTCCCTGCAATGGAGGTCTGTATACCACCCCTGAATGCATAGCAACATCAGTACTGTACCTGTCTCTAGGATGACTTAAAACACCTCCAGATGTTCTTTTTCCTCCAGCACCTCCTGTACGTGCATGACCTTGATTTTCTCGGGAGCACTACCCAGCCTGGCTGCTCAACTGGTGCAGACCCGGGCTCACTCCCAAACCCATGTCACCAGTCTTGAAGTGCGTAGCACTACCACTGAGCCATCAGGCAGTCTCATCCTATCAACATTATTAATTGAGGGTGATGAACAATATATTACAAGTTTAAACCCCCTCCTTTGAATGGGTCCATTTCCACAGCATCTGTGCATGAGACAATCTCTACAGAAAGAATGTCTTTCATGCAGGGAAAAGGAGTGCTCCATTTGGTCAAAAGTGCTCCCTCAGACTTAAGCACGAGCATCGATCCTAGCCCTCTCAACTTCTCTGCTGCCTTGTAATTTGTTCTTCTGTGCCTTTGTCTTAGGAAACATTTTTTGTTTAGCACATTTGGAAGGCTTTTCCATTTTTTAAGCGATTGAGCACCATGGATAGTTTGTTGGCCTCTTGCCTATATTTTTGTTGTGATGAAGTTCCCAAATGTTAAATGTTGTTTCATGGGCAGTAATCTCTCACACTGCCAAGTACACACCTGTTCATCATGTTGTGGTATCTGTATTTTATACCCTTCCTTGTCAAATACTAATAATAGCTTCATAGGAACTATTTTATCAAATGTTTCCAGTAGAACTCTTACTAGTAGCATTGACAGCAGAACAATATGTTGTCACTAGTTATGTGTCACATAGACACTATTTTTATGACAGCTGATCAAGAACAACATTTTATGATATTTTGGAAGACTCAAATTCTGTTGCTACTGAAAATTCAGCACATTACCATATATGAATATTAATCTAATCATACTGTTGATATTCTGCTTGAAAAAAATATGAAAGTGTGTCCTGAGCATTTGTCAAATTAATTTACAAAGAGAAATAAAATCAAGGTTATACAACAGTATATTGGTATGATATTCCTACACAACTTCTATTTTTATTACAAAATAATGCCCCTTTAAAGACACTTAGCCACATTTCTGTAAATGTGAAGGGGTAGACATTATTAAGTAGTGAGTGGTACAGCGTTGTCTTGTATTTAACCCCCACAACACAACCAGATTAGATTGTTAGATGGCACTGTATGTAGATAAATCAAATTAAGCCTTACTCTTTTCTTATATCATGTAAAACAAATGGAGGATGAGTCTGCAAATGTTTTTTTTTTATGTTGTAAGACACACATATTTTACATGCAGTAGTTTTATTTCATAATCTCTATTCTGACATAGCTCTATGTTCTGTACTGTTAAAATATAGGGACACATTTACATGAAAAAATATAATGCAGTGTCTAAAAGATGTTTTATGCAACATGCAATTTTGCACAATTCACCTCTTTATGCTAGCAATAAAAGCTATCACATACCTACTAGACTTTTTGTAATTCTTTGCAGCCAAAATGCTGAAGTTCTATCTTTATGCGTAGCAAAGGAATTGATAAACATACAGCAAGGATTGCAGAACTATACTTTCTATGAATTAGATAAAAGAACACTAAAAAGAAAACTAAAAGATAAGTGGTACAATGTAAATCAAAACAAATCTTCCCAAACTTTAGTCACATTTGATACCATTTTTAGAAATTAAGGTCAGTTTTGTGGAACTAATGTGGAGTCACACCTATATATCTTGAGCACCATGACAATGCTGGAGTGGAAGATTTATGCACTATGGTTGCAGATGCAGAAGAAAGATATGAGAGATCAAATGGAAGTGCATGATAACAAATGAAAAATGGTCCCCGTGGCACATAAATTAATTGAGAAAAGAAGGTTGTCATTATATGAACATGCTTTAAAATAAGGTATGGGATCCAGATGGCAGAGGAAAGATAGGCCAACAAAGTTTGAGTAATTGATGACTTAAAAATAAAACAAGATCTTAAAGAAATGGATCATCTTTGGAAGGTTAAAGGAGGAACACTTTAAAACAAAAGATATATAAACTTTAAGACCCAAGTCAAAGTATTAGAAAATAATCTGCATTGTTTTACTTATACAGTGCTTGGTGAATAGGGCAATAGGTAGTATAAAAAAAAGTTATTTTTATCATTCTCTAAATAAAAGCTCCATAGAGCTAGTATATAATTTTCCTACCTTCCACAGATCTCATAGCAACTATAACTACTGTAGTAGCCCCTAACAAATTAGCATGCCACACCGGTATAAAAACGTAGTCCTCCACTGTTTTCTGATCATATGTACAAAAAAAAACTATCCTAATTGGTCCTCTCCAACCTATCATATATTTTGTTATCTTTGTTCTGTTTTGTAAATATTTCTTAGGATTGTTGTGACCATTCACTATATTTCTTAAGATTGTGGTGGTCATTCACCATCATTCCAACAATATTTGCCTGCAACTTTTCTATAAGAAAGAGGATATCTACAAGGAAGAGGATATGGTTTTCCCAGTCAGTTGTGAAATCAGTTCACATGACATGTAATCTTACCAAAGTTCCCATAAACATCTGCTTTAATTTGGAATTGCCTGACTCCTGTTAATGTCTGTTTGTACAATGAACTGATCTGTGAATTGGGTTAATGCCAAAATCTAGTCACACACTGCAAAATACCTTGTGAAATACCTTAAAGAGCCCCTGTCCTCAATGGGACAAAATTGGAAGAATAAAATATTTAGACACATTGCAGCTTATATTTCATGTCTCTTTCTGTAATTCTCACCCTTATTTCTTTTCTACTAAGAACATTTGCATGGCAACAAGATTTCTGCCCTATCTGTTGTGGCTGCTTGCCTATACCTGACATCACAATTCTGTTTATGACATCACCGTTTGTTGCTGTAGCAATAATTATGATGTCATAAACTGGGGATTATGATGTCAGGTGCAGACAAGCTGCCAGAGTAGTTGAAGTCCAGAGGACACTGATCCTGTTTTCATGAAACTATCATCTGTAATAAAGAAAAAGGGGGGCATAATTGCAGAAATTTTGAATAAGATTAAACATAGAACCTTTCGACTCACATATGTGCTCTCAAGCTAAAGGGGTAAACTGAACTGTGTCTAAATCTTAACATTTTTCAAAGTTACCCCAATGGTGTCAGGGGCTCTTTAAATATACACTACTATATAAATCAGCTTATCTCAACTTGGCCTTTTAGAGTTGTCATATTTAAAAACTGTTGCCTACAGTTGTGCCCAGCATAATGTTCCCTCATGTCAATCAATACATTAATTCTAAGGCTCACTCCTCCCCATCCATGTACCTGTCACCACTCTTCCTGTCTCCTCTGTTCCCTTTACCTCTGCTGCTTCCAGTCTCCCATCTTAGCAAATACTCCTATTTCCTGGCATCCCTATACTCCTGGCCCTCAGTCTGCTTTCACTGGTGGACTCAACTCACCCAAACTCATCTACTAGGTTTTGCACTGCCTACCAATGTACAATGTGAGCTTTCCAGCTCATTTGCAACCTGTGCATATTCACTGAGTTTTTGCACTTATAATAGTTGCTATTGCACTTCTGATCGCTGTAACTGCCTGTTCGCCTACTCCCCTACCCCCCCTCCCATGGGTTGCACCTGGAAATAAGCCTCAATTCAGTGTGCCTGTCCCAATTATCAAACTCTTGAATAAACAGATAAATTAGTGAAGGGAAAGGGGAAATTGTTTAACCAGGAAAGACACACTAAGCTGGAGTTTGTTTCCAGGAGCAACCTGGAAGCACAAGGAAGTAAAGTGACTTGCTTAAAGTCATACAGCATGCAAGTGGGGCTGATGGGACTGAAACCCAGGTCTCTGGGTTTGCAGCTCAGTGCCCTTAGCCACTATGCCATACTGCCAGCTGAGAATAGTTAGGGCCATCACTTTGCACTGCCTTCTAGCAATTTGTCAGTTGACTGCTACAGTCCACAGGTTAAGTTAAAGAGCTTGTAGAGGCATACATACAGTATGTGTAGCACCATTTCTGCTCAGTGCCACATGATGACTCATTAAAAGCCCTGCAGATGACAATATATAGGGGATACATGATGGGTGACAGTGTGATACAGGAAATATTTGTGTGAGTGTAGAGTGACCTTGAATAATATCACAAGTGGCAGAATGTAGCACAGCCACAAGTGGTATTACCCAAGGTCACTCTGCACAAATGCAAATATTTGTTGTAGCACACTGTTACACATCATGTGTGCAATTTATACAACAGGACCTTGGTATGTTGACTGTGTGCAGTCTTTGTACTTGTGTTTACTTTTATCTTGTGTTTCGGGGATTTTCTTTTTTGTAGTGGTTTTCCTCCATGTTATTTTTCTGTGAATGAGTAGCTGTGTTACTTTTCAGTTTGGTACTTCTATGACTCACTTGAGATTCTGTTTTGATTGGTTGTCTATTTGGTTTCTGTGTTGTCACTGGTTCTTTGGTTCTCTGTGTTGTAATGTGATTGGTTGGGTTCTGGTAGTGGGCTGGAGTTTCTCAGGGCATCCACATGAGAGGGCTGTGATAACTTGTATATATTTCATGTTTTGAATGCTGGGGAATAATTTCTTACAAGTTTACTGCATTTATTTGTGCTTCCTGCATTTACTTTTTTTGAGTATGTACTGCTTCTAACTATGTTTCAGTGACTTCATTCTGATAGCTCGCTCCAGTTTATTTCAGTGGAGCTGTGGGTTACTTAGTTTCAGTTTTGATATTCACTTTTACTTTGAAGTGAACGCCGCTTGTGGTTGTCCGATGCATGTGTTTAAGTTATGTTTGTCCTGGTCCATGATTTTTAATGTAGTCCATTTTTGTATTCTTTTTATTGGTGGATCTCCTTGGCACGTGTCAGTGTCAGTGGCTCAGTAGGTAGCACACTCGCCTCTGAGGCTGGGAGATCAGAGGGCTGTGGGTTCAGTTCCCACATCTGGCACTTGGGTTAATATCCCAGTACTGACACTGTAGTGCAGCATGAGAGGGGTGCTGCACTTCTGAGGTGCCGTCTTTCGGATGAGACGTTAAACCGAGGTCCCATCTGCCTGGATTGGTGGTAGTTCAGGTGGATGTTAAAGATCCCATGGCACTTATCGAAAAGAGTAGGGGAATTTCCCCAGTGTCCTGGCCAAATTTCCCTCATTCACTAAAAATACCACCAACAGCTTAAGCTGGTTCAAGGTCAGTTGGCATTCATCTGTATCCCCCTCCCCCGGGTCATGCCTGAAAATAGGCAGGATTAGTCTAGTGCGCTTACCCGGTCAACAAAAACTAAATAAATAAAATAAATAAATTCATCTCGATTTGTACTGTATACACTGTCACAATCAGCATGACTGCTTCGTGGGTTGCTCTCAGCACTGCCTCTGCTCCAGGTGATTTGTATTATATATGGTAACGGTTTGAAAAAGAAGTACGGCCAGGCAGGTAGTTTCCAGTGATACTAATGCTATGTAAGCACTGTCATAATATCACCTGCTGATGTATGCACTGTGTATATAAATGTCAGATATTATCACAGTGCATATGTCAGCAGGAGTTTTTCCACTGGGCTGATAATACACATTTTTATCACAGGAGATATCAGCTCACCCCTATTGTATAAATACTTACAAAACAGTAACATCAATGATTACAAGTAGTTGTGACTGAGGTCATCTTGACACAGTGTCATATCTTTAGTCATGATGGAACCTGATACTAGATACAACAAAACACAATACAATATCTAGCATCTGACCCCTTCCCCAAGCTCCCCACTTACACGGCTATAAAAATATATTTGGCATCCTACAATCTGGGCCACCAATAAATATCCACCTAGCTTTCATATCCACTTAAGCCTCTACTTAGAAGTCTCATTTGTCTCAGAATCAGCTGGAGTCTTCTTTAATTTTCAGCACTTAAATGTGCACCATAGCTATGGTTGGCCCAGTCCTAAATCTGTATAAGGCACTGACCGCCACACAGGCATCTTTCTGTTTGCTGCCTGTGTATTGTGTGAGGCAGGATTAGTTTTGGGTTCTGGGTTGACCCAGAAGGAACTGAAGGCCAGTTCTGTCTGTCACACAACCCAGAGATATCATGCAGCATGCTGTCATCCTGGACGCTGGTGCTGTTGTAGGCATATTAGACTGCGATGGCCACCAACTATAGGACTTTGTGTGTCTGCTTTGCTGAATACAGGAGATTAAAGAGGGCACTTAAAGTTGGACCTTGACTGATTCTGAGAAAGAAACTACTTCTATGGCAGAGTCGGGGTTGGTCTTGGCAACTAAGTGGGAATTTTACAGGGGGCCTGGGTGGCAGGTAACCAGAAATATTTTTGTAGCCAACACAAGGGGATTGTTGAGGGGCTTGAGGAGAGGGTGGCAGGATACCAGATATTGTTCTATTGGGGTGGGTTAATAGGGAAACAACATTACAGTAGTACTATACATTATAAGAAAATGCTTCATTACAACTCAATATGAAATTTTCTTACACGTAACCTTTTTACAATGATTATCACTGAAATAAAAAATAAAATTACATTAATGTGTTACTTGTAAAGTTTTATCCCCCCCCCCACACACACACACAAATACAAACACACACACTGATTCAAGGGCTGTTTTCAAGTTGGTGTATATAGTTGTCATGGAACATGGGAAACTAATTACAGAAAATAGAGTACATGGAATACAATCAGAAATTAGTATAAAAATTAGGCTTTTCTAAAGGTTCCCCAGAGACATTAGAGGCTCTTGAAAGACAAAAGCAAAAAATGGATTGTCTTAGGAAGTTAGTAGACCATTTATGATGCATTATATTCTATACAGATATTAAGATGCAGTTCATGTGATTTATTTCAAACAATGTCCATTTTCAGCTATATTTAAAGTTTCTCATTTGTTATTTAACATATGTTTAATGTTTTCTGTCACAGCTGTGCACAGCTGCATGCTGCTGAATTCTGGCAATTTTTGTGACGGTTAAGTGATTTGTGTCTGTGAATCTTACCTTACAATTCCACAGCCTGCTGTTTGGATTTTTATAAACTTCAGAGAGAAAAAAAAGATTACACTGTGTTATGACCTTTCCTGTATAGAAGCAAGCACAAACTATTTTAATGGAGTGAAGCACTAAACTTATTTGTAGAATCCTTGGAGACTGACACAAATTGCTGATTGAGCCCACTATAGCAGATTATCGTGTTAGCAAGCCAGTACTTTTTTAAATTAGCAAAGTACTGTAAAAATGGCATACCAATCATACAGTAAATTTGTGTACAGAAAACACATCGGATTCATACCAACTTACTTGATCTGCTGTTGTCATGCAACTATAAAATCTGTATTGAGGGCAAAAATTCATCTTTCTCTGATCTATACAAATCTGAATTCAAACCATGCACAAAGATGCAAAGATAAATAAACGATATGTACCTGTGCAGTCTTGAAATGATCTAATAATCTATCATTGAGGTTTCGGTTATGTAGAAATGGAGACTGGAATATAAAACACAGACTGAAGTAAGAACAAATCAGTATTAGTGCCATAGGTTAATATTCCAGATGCCTTGAATGGGAAATGGCACAGAAGACCATTAATTTGATTAGTACATGTGAGAAAAAATGGACATTGTTCAATATATTTTACACTTGGAGAGCATTTTGGAACAGTATGACATAGTTTACATGGAGCAAACTGGTTTGATCCTGTGCCAGGATATTAAAAGACATTTAGTGAGCACAAAATAGGTTAGCAGCTTTCTAACAGTAATAAGTGATCCAAGAACAGAGTACTCACTAAATGTGCCATACACACACACAGTTAAAGAGACCCTAACCTATATGCAAGGTACACTAATTCATGCCACTGCATCTACTCTATGCAAAGCAGCTGACTATGCTTGCTTATAGGTGAACTGGCATATACAAGGTTTCAAGAGGCATCAAGCAGCTGCCAGCGCAGCACTGGTTAATGCCACCCCAAATCTGGTCATAAGGCCACTGCACTGTGTTTCTGAATACCTGTCTGAACTGAACCCAGTAGTCACTGGTAGTCTAACGGTTCCCCCACCACCCTACCACCCAGTGCTGAATGTATGATCTGGTAGTCTAGTGGTCTACCCCCAATGATCTGATTAGCATGCAGATAGTATGCCCTTATAGACTACTGGTCCTCCCACCCCTGAACACTGCCATCAGTATGCAATTACCCTATCCCCCTGATTGATATACTATGTAAGAATCACAAAGACCCCTACCGCCTGATTGCTGGTCTGTATAACGCCCAACAACACTGGTAGTCCAGGGGCACCCACACCCCCAATGTGCAATGCAACCCCCTCTTTGATGGTGGCCAGCACTCCCTCACCACTCACCACCAGAAGCCACCTCACACTGCCAATGCACAGAAGTCTACTCCTGTGCATTGACTGCGTGAGATGGATGACATCTGGCAGATGTTGAGTGGTGAGGGAGTGCTGGTGCTGTCAGTGGGGTCTGCCTCATACATTGGGGTGGAGGTGTCACTGTACTACTACTAGTGTGATTTGAGGCATTATATATATATATATAAGGAATCTGGTGAGCAAATGTCTTTGTGATTCCTATGGAGTATGGTAATCAGTGGGTAGGGTACTTACATACTGATGGCTGTGCTTGGGGGAATGGGGGACCACTAGAAGTCCAGGGCATACTGTTTTCATTCTGGTGTAGCAATCGGGGGAGGCCACTGGATTACAAGGGCATTCTGTCTGCATGATAAATGAATGATTGGGGATGGATGAGGGGGTGCACTTAACTATCAAGGATTAGTTAAAGCAGTGTAGATGGGCAATGGGGATGCAATCTCCATTTGCTCCTGGCCTGCAGCATGGCCTTAATGAGGTGTAAATGACCCTATAGTGTGTTGCCTGAGCTATGGAGCCCTTTCTATGGGGATGTCTGAATATGGCAAACTACTCCCCGGGTGTAATGGCCATTCGTGGATCCTAACTGCTCCTTTGCTCCTGTCAGCTCCATTTCTCCCGATTGGGCACATCCCACATGGAACAATCAGGATAGTGCCTGGCTCACTTGGATGGCATATCAAATACGCCTCTAGTGATCCCCAAGTGCTTCAGGCATGTTCAAATACACCCTTTGTTTACTTCAGGAGCATACATTTTGCAAACGGAAACAAGGATCTTCAAATATTCTGGCCCTTGTGTCTTTATTCAGCACTTCAGTTGCTATATTGGAACCCAATGTTTCCACAGTGCAAAGTAATCTGCTTCCACTCGGCAATGTCATGGCATGTGCACGTGCTAATGAAAGGTCAAATCATGAATGCATGGCACAGTGTCATATTGAAAGCCATTTGAAGGTGCAAACTGGCTGCTTCGATGTGTAACATATGGCTTTTTAAAATCATATTTTAACAGAGTGCAAATGGATGCAGACCTTTAGAAAACACCTAAATAAGCACCCAGCATAAACCAGCTTATATGAAACATCATACATCATGGTTACCCTTGTTGCTAGCCATTCCTGTTACTGTCTAGAATGTTGCACTGGGAAGTCACCAAATGTGCACAAGGTCACATTGTGAACATATTGCTTGTTGTATGGGGTAACTATGTAACCTTCCTGTTCACATGTATGTTACTCATCCAAAAGCCCACACTACTTATCCCAGTTGCTTCCTGGCAGGTACATACGGGGATATGAGTGCTGTAACACTGTGCTATTTAGGTGGTTATCCCAGGTTAAGGTCCATCATCATAAAGTAAAAAAAAAATGAACATGCTAATACATGCTACACATATTCCCTGTGGGTATTGGTAAACACGATCACATTAGTGTACTATTGCTAAGCCATGAACCACAATCCATACACACATCATAACAGTTTCTGCTCCCAGTGCTGTTGAGGACAATGATGTGCTGCAGCTTCACAAAGCACCTGTTCACAGTGGGCTGTTTTGTTACGGAATGCCCAGTCTCCAGATACTCCTATGAGCAGTACCTTGATCATGACATATATTGTAACTGGCCAGATAATCAGATGGTAATGCAGTATGAGCATCTCATGTAAGGAATGAGTTTATCTGCATGATAATGACTTTCTACTGTATGTACGGATTTGGGTCAGAGAAGCAAACACCTTTGGGACATGTAGACAGATTGTCAACGTCTGTGCACATGTCGAATGCTATTCATTGTACTCTAGCTGTATCGCCATCATAGACCTGCCATGGGCTTTGCCTCTAGTCTATGTCTTCATAGTGCTGCATTTATAAGGGGGTATATTTGAACATTAACTGCAGAGGTGCACTTTGCTCTGTGCATGCTTGAATATAGCACCATTAGCACACTGGGGTGATTTGCATAGAGGTACAGTAGGTGATTTTCTGCACAGAACTTTGTTTAAACTTCCCATATGCTGCTCCTTGTGATGTTCGGAGCTGCTGTTTTCTTTATTTCCTAAACTGAAGGAAAACACCATGTTATATTTCTTCAATATTATGTTCAATTCAGTGGCAACAACATATCTGGACTGCCCTTACTGACTGTACTCTGAAAATAGAATATTTTTCTTACAATCTTGGTGACATGATAAATATATAATGCAGCATATGATTAATGTGGTTATAAACTGTACCTGAGATAAGATTTAAGTATTCATATTTCTATCATGTTAATACAACATGATAAACCCATGGAGCAAACTTGACCAGGACATTTGTTATTCTGTTCCCTGTTCAATTATTCTTTGTCCAAATACAATTTAGTACTTGCTAGAATGCAGCCATGAGACACATAATGTTACAGTACTGCTACAGTGAGATAATACACAGTAGAGTTACATCTTTAGATGGATGTACCTGAACAATAATAACAAATAGCAGGCATATGTGTATTTTAATACTGATGCAAAAAAAGATGTCTTTTAGACTATGATGTATAATATATACCAGACCTTGAAGCTTCAACAGAGAGTGCAAAATTTGCCTTTTTGCATGCAATAGTTGTGTAGGTAGAGAGATAGGCAGAGAGATAGACAGACAGACAGATAGATAGATGGATACAGATAGATAGATAGATAGATAGATAGATAGATAGATAGATAGATAGATAGATAGATAGACAGACAGAAAGGTAGACAGATAGATAGACAGACAGATGAATAAGATGAATGTTTTTTTCTGTATTTGCCCTACTGTATATGAATATATATCATATTATTTATTTACTTTATTATTTATTTATGATTATTTTGCCAGGATAGCCATATGGAATGTGGTATCTTGTTCACGTGAGGATTGTAGGTGTGTATGGTGGGAGGGGGGAGCTGGAAGGCAGGTCAAACAATCACATTTTTATGGAATAGCTTTCAAGCTGGAATAAACCAATAATCAAAATAAATGCCCTAAACAAATCCTTAGCATTAAGACAACTAAAAAGAGTAATGTTACCTTAGTGAAACCAAGCAGCACCTTAAGAAAAGGGAACACTGGACTGTCTCAATATTGCAGAGATGGGGGAACCAGGAGCTGTGCTGGTAATCAGGCAACCCATTCTTAGTCAAAGTTGGAAGGAGCACAGATTTGAGGTACAGATATGTTCATCATAATTGCTGCTGTCGAAACCTGCTGTAAACAAGGGTCTGACCTGGTCACTAGGTGATGGAGTCTTCCCAGTTAATAAGTCTCAAAGCAGATCCATTGGCCAGATCTTATTGGGGACAAATAGAGTTTGCTTCCACTAACATGATAGCTTGTCCCAGACACAGAGGTACAAGCATAGCCCAGTGCCAGTCATATTTGGCTATGCCATGCCATAGTTCCAGGTGAATAATACCCTTGGAGTGCCCCCCCATTTACTTGATTCCATGATTTTCCTTTCTAGCCATGCAACCATCCCTTGTAGTCCATTGGCCTCCCTCCCACTGCCTAACCCATTATCCCTACAATCCAGTATAACCCCCTACCTAACCCCATTCCCTTATGCTGCCACTCAAACTATGGCTCCCTTGCAAATCTCCATCACCCATCAGCTTTAAGATCTGCCACTGCTAGCCATTTGGAATTACATATTAACATAGTAATATAAAGCTGAAAGGGAGTCTAGGCCCATCATGCCCTCTGGTTCATGCCTAGAGATGAAATAAGTATTCTGTGAAAACACATACCAATTTATAGGAGTTCCTACCCACTCTACTACTCAGGCTATCCGGTGATTCCCTTGGTAAGAAGAAATGTGTCCAGGCATACTCTGAAGGCCTTTACTGTCTTTACATCCACTGTATCCACTTTGTAGACTGGTCCATAGGTCAATGCAGTCTGGGAGAAAAAGTGCCTCCTAATGTTACCCTTGAATTTACCACCCCTGAGTTTCAATGTTTGTCCCTATATCCTGCTATAGGACACCAGATCAAACATCCAAAACCAATCTTGTCAGCAACCTTGATTTTATGAAATACTGAGATCATATCCTCTTCGTAAGGTTGTAAGCTGTAAAGGCTGTGGGTGTTGCATAACTCTGCAACTGCCTGTGTGAGGGTAGCCATGTTCTTTGAAAGATCCTATGGGCCATTTGAATGGTGACCACTGTTGCCTTCCTAAGCAGTCACAATATCTTTAACATCTGCACAGGCTAGAACTGTAACTCTGTTTGTACATAGAAGAAGAGGGTGACTTATGAGGTACTCCTATTACATGGTCATTGTGACCGTTTAATGACAACTCCATGCAACTGTGGCACTGACTGTGGTGACATTCATGGGCCCAGGTGGTCATGAGAGTGAGGAGAACCCATCCAAAGGGGATGAAATACAGTACAGTAGTGGGATTAGCTGTGTCTGAAGGAAGCTCTGTCCTTCCGGGGATGAAGAAAAAAGAAGCTGGGAAAAAACACACAGCACATAGACAATACAGCAAAAGTCATAAACAGGAGAATTGTTATGCTGAACAGGCATAAATGAAATCTAACCCAAGAAGCACTGCACCTAGCCATACATAGCTCTGTTACCTCACTCACTCACTGACTATGGCATGATCATCTACAGATCAGCCAAAGGCACTGCTCTTTGGCGTGTCAAAATAGCTTTAAATAAAGCCTGCCGCCTTCTCACCGGTGGTGCGTAACAGAACCATACATGTGACCTATTTCCCTAGGCAAATTGGTTACAGTTTGACAGTAGGCTCAGATACCAATCCTGCCTGCTGCAAATAAAGTTAGTCTAAATATGATGCCACCTAGTGTTCAACCCTTTCTAATTCCTCTGCCAAATCCATGCACTACCAGAAGTTCCAGCAATCAGATTTTCAGAATTCCTCTGTGCCATACCACACTTGGGCAGCGAGCTTTCACCTATAAAGTCCCATTCTGGATCAACTTGCTGCACCCTGATATATCCAATGCAACTATGCTGGGTCACTTCAATCACCTGCTGCAGGAACACCTAGTAGCTGAGACCTCCTGTGACTGCTACCACTAAGGTTCTCCCTCTCAGGTCTCACAATAAGGCCAGCCATTCAACCCTATACCAACCCCAGCTGCACTTCAGCACTTTCTTTAGCACTCACCATTGTTAATCTACCCCCTTAGAGCTTCCCCCTCACTCACTGCTACTCCTCCCCACGCTACTTCCTCCCCTCACTCCCTCTCCTTCCCCAATACCCTCTCTAATATTCCCCTTTTACTTTTCTGACTTTAGGTAAGTTAACAGTTACGGACTCAGGCATACATTGTACAATGTCTTCTTTACTTGGGAAAAGAGCTCTCTTAGTTGTCTCTGTCATTTATCCTGCCATGTTTTCTGACTAGCTTTGTACCAGTTCTACATCTAACTTTGAAAGATTATACTAGTATCCTACTACTGATATTTTCTGTCACCCACCTTGTGTATTTAGGCCTAGTGACCCTTGCATTTTGTGTCAGCTGTAAAACTAATTGTACTCTGTCTACGTTGTCCTTTGATGTGAAACCTATTGAATGAGCTTACGCTCATGGGTATCAATCCGAGATGTCAGTAAATAATAATAATTAAAAAAAAAAAAAGTAAAGTAGTAACTAAATCACCAGTCTTAATACAATAAAACTTGGAGGAGGATTGATCTATAGTAATTCTTTCTCTGTGGTGTAATCTGTGCTTTTTATATCACAAGCCTACTTTCACTCAGTGTTAACACGGAAGCAGGCAGCATGGTCCAGGTGATGAGAGACAGAGCAGGGCAGCTGTAAATGAAAATCACCCTGGGGAGGGTTACAACTAGATAAAGTTTTCAACAATAAGATTCCAGAGATTGCTGACTGGAGAGAAGCTCAATATTTGAGTCTCAGTACAAATTTTCTTCAAACGTATGCAAGTCCCATGCAGCAACATCCGCAGCTGCATGCTGCAAACAATAAACAAATCTATTTCCGTCAACGATGCTGATGCTGTGAGAAAAGTACCCAAGCATAAGTCATGGACAGATGTAGAGTCTCACCTGAGCCTAGTGCTGCCCTCCATTTGGCCTCTCTAACTCAATATCGTTGTTACAAAGCTATTGGTCTCCTGGTAGAGTGCTGGCTCAATATAGAGCCTGTTCTTCCAGCATATCTGACAACTGAAATCCAAGATGCATCAAGGGCCCAATTAAGAAGACACATCTTATCAAAGAGCTTATTTTGCATAACAGAATACAAATGACGAATAAAAATTTAATGTTTTAATAACTTTGAAACAAAGAGGGCTGTTGGTGTAGAATGCCTAGAAGTTTTATGGCTGCTGTCAGACTTGTGATAAAACTGTTATAGAGCAAAGCTTGGCAAAAACAGCATAGAAGCTTTCAGTAATGTAGCAGGCATGATATTGCTTCAATTCTTGATGGGCATGTAACTGTGAACCTGGGAATCAGCCTGGGAATCAGCCAGGCTGAGTTTCAGTTTAAGATAATTCTCTTTATTAAAGGATAGCTAAACGTATTTTAATGAAGAGTTAACTGAATCTGTACTTGCTAGTTTATAGATGTTTTTTTGTGTGATTGTTGATATCCAGAAGTTAGTGGCAGATCATCATAATCCCTCTGGCTCCATAACAACCTCTTGAGCTTCAGCAATATACTTGAAGCATCTTACATAGAAACATAAAATTTGATGACTCAGAAAGGCCCAATGGCCTATCTACAATAGTCTGCCCTGGTTAGCTAGTCACAAACAGTTTGTTTGATAGTGATTAAGAAGATCTAGGCTACACAAAGATGGGATTTAACTGTTAAGACTACTTATTATTTTTTTACTGTTCATCTCCCATCCCCACTTTTAAGGCTGCTGGGTGTAGTTGCATTAGCAGCCTTCTTGTGGGCACTCCAGAGTAGGTGTGCAGGAAGGACAAAGACAGAATTACCCAATAAATGCTGGACTGCTTTGATGTGCCTCCACCCAGTGCTCCTGATGAGATCAAATACATACTGAGCATTCTGTATGTGCATGGGTAGCACAATCTGGAAGCCACAGTATAAGCTGGTGCTGGAGACGAAGGGCAGAAACACAGTCAGTGTATAACAGGGAAAGTGAAAGTGCAGTTTCCTGGACAAAGCAATGCACCAGCAGCAGAGCAGCTAATCAGCTTAAAGCTATTAAATATGTATGAGGAGAGCACCACCCTTCAACTCAGTTCAAATTATATCAACAAAGTAGTATTCCCTTACAAGCAGAGGGTGGTGCTATCTTGATACTTTAATAATTATTTAGAAGTTTGAGCTCATTTATTTTGACACTGCAGTTGTTGTTGTCCTTGTTTGTCCCCTCAAGCAGATTGCTCTTTTTAAACTTCAAGCAAAGCCTGAATAGTCTGCTGTTCTCATTCATGCTATTTTGTGCACTCTGTTTCAAGTGTGTAAGTCAGCTGTGATGAGATCTGAGTATTTTCCTTTGAATTTACCTCCCCCCCCAGACAATGTGCATACCCATGATGCTTTGAATTGGGTTTTAGGCTTCAGAAAGAATGACTGCATTTAGCTTGGAGACAATTAGATAAACAAATACATGTTTATGTTTGCCTTTGTATTTTTCATGCACCCTACAAATGGCTTTTCTTTCAAACTGCCTATTATCCTGTTTTTTTTTATATTACTTCCAGCTTTAAGGGGTGTTTCATAAGTACAACGGATTGACGTGTCATGGCCCTTTTCACTGACGGAGTGAGCACATTGTGTGCCCTACTGAAGTTTTTCAACGCAGCTGGCAATGATTAAACAAGCTGTTTGTTTGATGTTATGTTTTGCTGGGCTGTTGAAGAGCAAACAGGTTTCCCCTCCTTGTGGCCCTGTATAGTGGAGGAAAAGTAAGAATTTTCATTGATGTAATGCTTTTCATATATGTTATCCTAAAGTGCCTTGCAATCAATCTGTTTGCATCTGATGGGATGGCGCCAGTTACCCCTGACAATCTGCTTGTCCCCAAGGCTTCTTTGATAGTCAGAGGGCTTTTCTTTCCAGCACAGTTACTCGGGACCTTCTGCCAGGGAACTGTACTGGTTTTGGACTTGATGTTTTGGTCCACCCATCCTCCTCCCACCCCTGACACTTTTTAAATGCTCTCAATCCCTCCCTCAGTCATCATTTCCCCACCCAGTACAAATTACTACAGATGCCTCTTAAAGCAGCAAGCATCTATTCTGGCACTTAAAGTAATTTTTTTCCCTCACTTTAGTGTAACTTATTATTTGCACCTTGTTCTTTGCCCACCTCTAAGTAGTAACTTGGAAAATGAATAATCATGTGATCCTCCTTACCCTCGTCTCCTTGACTGGGCTACTAATGATGACTGACTTCTCAGCTGCCATCCTGGCTGCTGATCAGATTGGCCTACAATCCTTTACTGAATCATTTAAACCAACCAACCCCTCTCCCAGCACAACTTGGCATGAGTCATCCCCTATGGGCTCTGCCATGCTGTCCTTACTATCAAACCTTGAACATTGGTTACTTGGACTTTTTGTTCACTCCCTCACATTCCAGTCCCCCCCCCATGGCTCCCTCCTTCCTGTCCCCTTCTCTCACTCCTTCTCCTCACCGATGATGTTGAAAGCAACCTGGGACCCCCTAACACACACATTGACCATACAAATGTTATCTGGGCTGTTCACTTGGGTCTCAGGATTACACACCTAAGTATATGCAGCCTTCCATCTAAGTTCTCTGAGCTCAAGGCATGGGTAGCCCTATATAAGCCGCACATCCTGGGCCTCTCAGAGACCTGGCTGAAGGCACACCTCACTGATACCTCATATCTACTTTCTGGTAACTCCATACTATGATTAGACAGGCCAGGAAGAAAGAGGGGTGGATGTGTAGTACTGTATGTGCTAGACCATATCTCAGCCACCACAATCGCTTACTCTTCCCCCACTTCTACTGGTGAATAGCTTATTTTTTATTTTATTTTTTTCCATTTGTTTAACTAGGAAAGACACACTAAGCTGAAAGCTTGTTTACAGGTGTGACCTGGGAACACAGGGAAGTTAAGTGACTTGCTCAGGGTCACACAGTATGCAAGTAGGGGCTGTGGGATTCAAACCCAGGTCTCCAGAGTTGCAGCTCAGAGCCTTAAACCACTGCGCTATACTGCCTCCCCATTGCTGAGATTGATCTGGGGGCCACAAAAAACTTCACCTAGGCTGCTGCTACAACCCCCCCCCCACTGCGGGCATCCAAGGCCTATCCAGTTTTCTGGATGGCCTTGCATGCACCGCCCCCTCCAGAGACATAATCCTACCAGGGGATTTCAACCTCAACTGGACTGACACCCCTAAACCTGAGTAGGCATATCTCCTAAAAACACACCAATTGGAACAAGTCATCTCATCCATCACATGAGATAACATGTGCTCAGACAACCATACCATCTTAGACTGGATTATTACCAATCGAGTGGACCTGGGCCTACAGGCAGGCACAACGTCCAACTCCATCAGTGACCACACCCCTACTTACATTGTCCTAACCACCAAATCAATCCGGCCTCCCCCAAAACTCCTGTCTGTCAAAAAGTTTCACCACCAGGACCTTGACTCCATCCTTACCGATTCCAGGACTATAAATTGATCCGTGCTCTATTTGTGCAGGGCTGTCTCAACTGCGGTCACATACTTTACCGACATTCTATGGAAACTTCAGGACAAACATTTCCCAATCACTACCAGAAGGGTCAGAGGTGGCAACACCCACTGGATATCCAAGGAACTGCTGGCCCAGATGAAAATCAGAGACAAAACATGGAAAGCCTATAAGCCATCCCCCCCCCCAGCTCTGGAATGCATATGGACAACTGCGCAATTCTTGCAAGCAGGCTGTTAAATTGCTAAAGCGCAAATACTATAGCAACTTGCAAAAAGATACGCTCGGTAACCTGCACAGTTTCTAGGCCTCAATAGGGTCCCTCCTAAATCCTAAGTCTAACAAGCAGACAACACAATTAAACTCACCCTCAAGTCCCATCACTGAACCTGGTGCAATTGCAGACACTTTCAACAGAATGTTTACGGACCTCTCTCCCTGTCTTAGCAAGCTCCCTATTCGGTCTCCTTCAGGCCTGTATGGCAAACCTCAATGCTTCCAACCCTCCCCCAGTGCTGCACATGCTCCTCCATTTTACTTTAGGGTCACTGGCAAAAAAAAAAAACACTGCCAAACTGTTAAAGACACTTCCTACCCGAGGTAGCCCAGGTAGTGATGGGATATACCCCGCCTTCCTGAAACTGCTCTTCCCAGTTATTGTAAAGCCCCTAACTTACATTTTCAACCGCATCCTTTGATCTGCAACAGTTCCTGACTCTTGGACGGATGCTCATATCATACCCATATTTAAGGATGGGGATCCCCTTGACCTATAAAATTTTAGGCCCGTCTCCCTATTTTCTAACTTGAGTAAATTACTTGAGAAAATCATTCACCACCAACTATCCAATCATCTAGACAAGTACCACCTTCTGTATCCTCTCCAGCATGGCTTCCACAAACACTATAGTACCTCATCTGCCTTGGCACTTTTTTTGAACCATATCCTTAGAAATATGGACAAGGGCAGGGCCACAGGTGCAGTGTTTGTGGATCTGTTGAAGACCTTTGACCTCATAGACCATCATCTCCTCATCTCCGCTCTGCTAAACTTTGGCTGCTCACCAGGCATGGTCACATGGTTCCATAGTTACCTCTCAGGCAGGTCCCATTCCATCTTGATTGGTAAAAATTCCTCCACTCCGCTACCTACCCTCACTGGTGTACTTCAGAGCTCAATGCTTGGGCCTCTGCTTTTTTCTATGTTAATGAATGACCTTCCTGCTGAAAGCATCACTTGCAAGGCCATTCTTTATGTGGATGACCTAGTCATATACCACAGCGATAATTCCATAGAGTCCTTGTCCACCACCCTCACAGAAAATTTTGGAACCGCGCAGAGCTGGTTCCTCTCCAGAAAACTTCTCATTAATGAGAAAAAGTCAAAGGACATGCTCTTTGGCTCTAGGCCATTCCTAGCAAAGGTAGCCAGGTCAAAACCCCCACTCTTGATCACTACCCCTGCAGGCCCTCCACTTGAAACTGTCCCTGCCTTTAAATATCTAAGTGTCACCCTAGACCCCTCCCTTGTTTTCAACAAACACATCAGCAATACTGTGATGAAAAAATTCACAAAAAATTAGGTGCTGTCTACTGCCAAAATCAATTTTTGTTCTACAAAGCTAGCCTAGCCATTGCTTAAGGAAACCTCCTGCCCCTTCTTGACTACTGCATCCTTTTCCCTATGGACCTGATTACATACCACATACAACTTCATCTGCCACTTTGTCCTTCAAGCTCCTTTTACCACCCACTACTGCTTGCTATACCAGTCCCTAGGATGGCTCTCTCTCTGCAGGGTAATTTTACCCTTGCTATGGGCAGCCTCATTGACAGTGCACTCAGGAACCATCAGCTGCCCCCCTACTCCTCCCTACTAACTGACAGAGTGGTCTGTCTGAGTCTCTGGGTCTCCTCCATTCCCTCACTGGAAGTTCTTCACACTACTACTGCCATGAATAGTAAAGCTTTCTCTGTCTCTGCCCCTTTTCTCTGGAATAGACTTCCTTTGTCCATCTGGTTATCCTCCCATTAGTCTTTCAAGGCAAACTTAAGGGTGTGGCTCCTGGATGAGGCCACTGGTACCTGCAGCTGTTTCCCAGGTGGTACCAGGGCTCGTATCCAGGAATAGCACCTATTCGTGCCCCACCCTACCTCCAGTGCTCCTACCTTCTCACATTGTTCTACTCCTCTGTTCAATCTGGATATGATTAACTGGTTTATTCTAAACTGTTAGCAGGTTCTGCAACTTAAGTTGCATTTCTGCCTATGACTTTTGCCCACACCACTCCTGGTTATAGATTGAACCTTTGTTTTAACTGTATTTATTTCCTTGGCTCCATGGTGACTGTACAGTATGTACATTGCTTGTAATACTTTACCATAATCACCATGTTAAGCCTTTTATATTGCATAGCCACTTAATGTATGTCACTACACCAGTATGTACTGATTTCTCTGAAATATTTGTACTATGTAATTTAACCTCATACCAGGTGTATTCAGCAGTCCTGTGTTGTTCTCTGTATTGTATTGATGTTTGTTGTGTTTGCCTCCCTGGTGGCCCGGATCATGACTGAAAATGGTCCTCTGAATCAGTTTGTTCACCTGGTTATCAAAGACATAAACAAAATAAATAAATAAACAAATAGGTTGGGGTACCACATTTCATTTTCAGAGGGGTCTTGCTTATGCTTGGGGAAGTCTGAAGCCTCCTAGAACCATTGCTACTTTCATCTTAGTTTGACACTTCTGTTCCTCCTCCTCTTCTTCTTGTTAACTGTGTCACATGCAGCCCCACCCCCAACAAGTCTCTGCTTTTTTATTTTTTTTATTTTGACACTACTGCTTGTATTCTTCTTGTTAATTGTTTCACATGGAGGTCTGATCCCCCACAAGCAGATTGTTCTTTTTAAGACTGCTTGGTATAGCCACGTGGGTCACAATGAATATGGATTTGATGGGAACAACTTGAAAATGTAACCATCACCCATGGACTTCACCCATAACTAGTGAGTTCTCTATACTAAGAACAGCTCACAGACTCTGTAGAAGATGTAGATACAAGCATAAAGTTCCATGAAAAGGAATACTGCATAAAAAAAAAATGTATGTAAGGCATCTTTATGTTTGCTTGCATGCATGTGCAAGAAACATGTTGAGGCAGCTTGCTGTAGAAGCAGGTTGTGGAGGTGCGCAACTGTTGTGGCCAATGCTGCCACTGCATTTTGGGGCTTGTGTGTTGCTCACCAAAAAAGGAGGACACTGCCCGTGACACTAGTTTTAATGAGTGCCACCACCTTGTAAGAAAATAGGGAGGAAAGTAGGGAAAATAGGGAGAAAATAGGGAAAATTAGGGAGGCAGTATAGCGCAGTGGTTTAAGGCTCTGAGCTGCAAATCTGGAGACCTGGGTTTGAATCCCACAGCCCCCACTTGCATACTGTGTGACCCTGAGCAAGTCACTTAACTTCCCTGTGCTCTCAGGTTGCACCTGTAAACAAGCTTTCAGCTTAGTGTGTCTCACCTGGTTAAACAATTGAAAAAAAATAAAAATAAAATAGTTGCACCAGTCTGGGAGCACCTCATCATAGCAGCAGCCTGTCATTTTAGCTTGAACAGTTTTGCTGACAGAAGCTGAGGCTGTGATGGCGGAGCGGCCTGGACTGATGTGTCACAGTGTTGCTCTTCTGGCAGTATGCTTTTATGCCCAGTTCAACAGACAGCGGAGCCCACTCCCCATTGGCATAATGCCGCCCCATTTGTTGTGTGCCGAGGGGTGCCCAATCCCTCTAGGCATCATGTGCCCCCCAACAGTCTTTCTTTGCTAACGGGGGCCCAATCCCCATCAGCATCAGTCCCCCCCTTCCCAGTTCAATTTGCCAACAGTGGAGCCCACTCCCCATTGGCATAATGTCCCCCAATTTGTTGTGTGCTGAGGGGGTGCCCAATCCCCTCGGCTCTTGCCCCTCCATGTATGTGCCAATGGGGTGTCCAATCCCCATCGGCTACAGCCCCCAAAAACACTCTAGGTGGCATGCTGAAAGCCCACCCCAGTGTGCCAAATGTCCTTGTAAACAAAAAACCTTCCCACAATATTTTTTGTTTTTTCCCTTTTTAAAACCTGTAAAACAGAAAACGGTCCCTCATTGAGTCCAGTGGCACCGCCCCAACCAGCACCCACCCTCTGCGCATCCCGTCTCCCCACACCGCCTCACCCCATACTTACCTCCAGAGCCCAGCACGATGATCTTCGGTTGACTGGGAACATGGTCTGCACTTCAAAGCCGACCGCAAACTGAAGAAATGTTGGCAAGCTGTATAATGGCATAAACAAGGTTTTTTCAACTTTGGTGCTTACCTCGGGCATTTTGGTGAATTTTGGCATCAAATTTTCAACATGGGGTTACTGAGACCCCTCCTCATGAATTCAGTCACTGTCATGGATTTATTCAGTCCCGGAAAGTGATTTTGCAGTCACTGCCCAGAATCACCTTTCGGGACCAATTAATGAAATGACAGTGATGCTGTTCATGAGGTGGGCTCTCAAAAAGCCTATGTGGCAAATTTGGTGAACAAAATCCAAAAAATTATTGTTTTACAAGCGTGCGTTGCGCAGTTTCCATGCATGCTTGTATATTCGCAAATCTGTAATATTTTCACTCCAGATTTTCAACATCAGCATTTTTCCACTCCTCCTTATGAACAGTATAGTTGTCATTTTACACATCCCGGCCAAAATGTGTTTTCGCACTTCCAGTGCAGAAAAGCGCAGTTGTTGTGGGAAATCAGTTTTTGGGATAGATTGAGAAAATTACAGTGACACTGTTCATGAGCAGAGGTCCTAAAATGCCTATGTTGAAAATTTTGTGATGAAAGTCCATAAAATGACTGTGTTACAAGTGTACTTTGAGCAGTTTCCACGCACCCTTGTAACTTCGCAAATTTGTGATATTTTCATCCAGATTTTCAACACTGGCATTTTTTCACACTGCCTTATGAACAGTACAGCTATCATTTTTCACATCCTGGCCAAAATGTGATTTTGCACTTCTGGCGCAGAATAGCGTGGCCACTGTGGAAAATCAGTGTTTAGGACATATTAAGATTGAGTGAGAAAGGGGGAGTGAGCAAGCTCAAATGAGCTCTGTCAGGACTGCTGCAGATTTCTTTGTGGGCAGAAAAAGGTGCCTACGCAGGCAGAAGCCCAGTACAAAAGGTCAGCCTGCAGCGTCGGGAGAAACAGAATGAGTGAGTGAGAAAGGAGGAGTGAGTGAGCTCAATGAAGCTCTGTTGGGACTGCTGTGGATTTCTTTGTGGGCAGAAAAAGGGGTCAACGCAGGCAGGAGTCCAGTACAAAAGGGCAGCCTGCAGTGCTGGGAGAAACAAAATGAACGAGTGAGGGAGGGGAAGTGAGCGAGCTCAACGGAGCTCTGTTGGGACTGCTGCAGATTTCTTTGTGGGCAGAAAAAGGCATCAATGCAGGCAGGGGCCCAGTACAAAAGGGCAGCCTGCAGCGCTGGGAGAAACAGAGTGAGTGAGTGACAGAGGTGGAGTGAGCTAGCTCAAAAGAGCTCTTTCGGGACTGCTGCAGATTTCTTTGTGGGCAGAAAAAGGTGCCAATGCAAGCAGGAGCCCAGTACAAAAGGGCAGCCTGCTGCACTGGGAGAAACAGAATGAGCGAGTGAGAGAGGGGGAGGAGCTCTGTCAGGACAGCTGTGAACTTCTTTGTGGGCAGAAAAAGGCGCCAATGCAAGCAGAAGCCCAGTACAAAAGGGCAGCCTGCAGCACCAGGAGAAATAGAACAAGCTAATGAGAGAGGGGGAGTGAGCGAGTGCAACGGAACTCTCCTGGGACTTTAGAGTTGCTCACCCTCCTGCCCAGGGTCCTCTGTGGTCCTATATTACAGCAAGTTCTCTGGGGTGGAGACAAAGCAATGATTGAATAATTGAGGATTGCTGTAATAATACAGATGTAGTTTTTCTGTTTCTTTCTCTAACTGAGCTAAGTACTGAGCTATATTGTTAGGATTGCTGTAATAATACATATTTATTTGTTCTGTTTATTTCTCTGTCTGAGCTGAGTAATACTTGGAGAGCAATAGGATTTCTAACTGGACAAAGTGAAACTATATGAGAGCTGAGAACAAAAAGTATGGTAGCTGAGGGGTGAAAAATGGACAAGGAGGCTTTAGGATTGCTACAGTAATACAGTATCTAATGGATGAGATTTGAGACTGAATTAACCCGGTCAGCAAGGGGCCAGTAGAGGGACTAGTGTGGGAAGAGAACAGGAATTTGAGTAAATAGGGGCCTAACAGTTGTAGTAGGGTACAGAATCTGAGAGTAAGAGCCTGTAACATAAGATGGGGGCCAAAATGGGGCAGGTGCCACATGTCAATAAGGCGGGCATCTTTGGAAGGGTGGTGGGGTGTACAGGGTGTGGGTCCACCATGATCCTGGACTGGGCTTGGAGAATGGGGGGTGTATGGTCTGTAGACAACTGGCTAGTTTGAAGGAGGAGGAACTGTGGAGGTTAGGGAGGAGTCTAATTTGCAGGCAGATGAGTATGGTAGGCATCCTGGCTGGCGGGGGGAAGGGATGGCAGGGGACGAGGAAGAACAACTAGGGACTGAAACCGACCCCAGTAACAGAGGCATTAGCAGAAAAGACAGGAGAAGGGAGGGGGTGCCTGAGATGAGGTGAGGCCTCCTGATGGGGGAGGAAGAGACCACGAGGAGTATCAGGGGAGAGAGCAGATGGCTGCAGGTAGGGAGGGACCGGGGTGGGACTAGGGTGGCATGGAGGGAACAAGTGGGGGGAACTGGAGGTGGAAGAGATGTACTGAGGTATCAACTAGGAATATATTCAAGCCTCTGCTATGGGAGAGAGAGGGGGAGCAGGAACATACTGAAGGGGGGGAGGACGAGCGGGACATGAGAGGGATAGCAACAGGTAAGGGAAGAGATAGCGAGGACGAAAGGGTAGAAGGGGAGCTAGTAAGAAAAGAGGGCATGGTGACTGGAGGAGAGAAGGCTATGGGAAGGGGAAGGATGGGAGGGGCATCACTATCAGGGTAGAAGGGAATGGGGGCTCTAAATCAACAACAGCGGGACAGAAAAGGGGTTGGAAATCAGCAGGGGAGGAGGGGAGGTCGACATGGGAAGCCCAGTAGGAAGAAGTCAGGCTAGGAAGGGGTTCAAGGGGGATGGAAGGAATAAGGCAGAGAAAAGGGGTGAGGTGGAAGTAGGAGGTACTGATACAGAAGTCACAGAGGGTGCAGCTGGCAGGGGTATGGGGTAGGGCAGAATGAATACTGGGGTGGTGGAATGAGCATTAGAAGGGAAAGGGGGTAAGAGATGGGGGGGTACTCATCCTGGTGGATTTTATACTGAAAGGGGTGAGATGGGGTGGAAGGGGGGAAAGGCCCAGCTGTATTTGGGTTGAAGCTATCCCCAGGTTGACTGCATGAGGGGCAGGGCAGGCACTGCTCAAGTGTGCAGAGAGGGAGATGAATAAACCTCATCTAGTGTTGCAGATGGGTACAAACGACTTGGCGGGGGAGACTGTGGAAGTAGTGAGGGGGAGGTTCGAGTAGTTGGGCAGGCAGGCAGTGTGAGGGGGTTGGGGAGTCAGTGGCATTCTCGTAGGTACTCCCGGTACCATGTGCAAGCATGGGGAGGAAGGGTAGAATTGAGGAGTTCAACGAGTGGCTGAGGGATTAGTGCCACACCAACAATTATGGGTTAGTAACTAACTGGGGTAGGGTCTAGAGGAATAGTGACTTGTACGCGTGGGACAGGGTACACTTGAGCAGGAAGGGGAGTATTAAAGGTAGGTTTAGAGGGATATATCTCTACTAAGGTGATTAGAGGGGTATATCTCTACTAAGGTAGATTTAAACTAGTGGGGGGATGGCCAAAAGACTGAAGTTGGTAGAAAGGTTCAGACAGGGGAGCCTAATGAGCTCACCCCCCCTAGATACAGGTAAAGGTGGAGGCATAGTAACCCTGGGAGGGGGCGGGCAGAGTGGTCTGGGTATAATCCAGAAGGCACCACCACCCGGAAAGAAAAAGGAGGAGGAGAAAGAGTGCAGACTACCGGGAGGAGGGACACAGGCCAAGGAGGAGAAAAGTGACAAGAAGGAGGGGTACAGGTGGAAGGTGATCTCTCTCAATGCAAGAAGCCTGGGGAACAAAATTGCAGAGCTTCAGGTACTCCTTTCAGAGGGGAAGGTGGACATTGCTGCAGTGACAGTGACTTGGGCCACAGAGTACCATGATTGGGGCTTGGCAATCCCAGAATACAGGATATACAGGAGGGACCGGGGGGTTGGAAGGGGGGGTTGCACTCTATGTGAGGGAAGGGATTAAATGCATAATGGATGAGGGAGAAGAGGAGAGGACAGAGGCACTTTGGGTGCAGATCCTGGACTCCAAGGGCAGAAAGCTGAGGCTGGGAGTGGTGTACAGACCACCAGCCCAATCCGGTGAACTGGAAGGGAAGTTGGCAGAGCAGATAAGTAGGGTGTGTAGAAGGAGGAGTGTGGGGATAGTGGGGGATTTTAACCTACTACAGGCTGACTGGAGTACCCCGGCCACTAGCAGTACCAGGAAGCAGGTGCTCCTTGATGCATTCCAGGACGGCCTTCTGACGCAATTGGCAAGTGGGCCTACAAGGCTTGGTAGCACTCTGGACCTAGTACTGGCAAATGGGGTGGTCATGAGGGAAGTAAGGGTGGAGGACCCACTAGCAAGTACCGACCACCAAACTGTGGCTCATTGTCACACTGGGCAGGGAGACAGGAGGCATGGGCACTAAGGTGGTGGACTTTATTAGGGTGAACTTTTGTGGGATGGGAGCAATACTGCAAGGGAGACTCCAGGATATAAGGCCGGGAAGGGATGCAGAACAAAAGTGGGGAGTCATAAAGAGTGGACTAACAGAGGCCACAGTAGCCTGCACCAGGGCCAGGAGTAAGAAGAGCAGAGGCAAAAAAACATGCAGGCTGAACAAGGAAGTGGTGCAAGGGGTGAGGGGAAAGATGGCTGCATACTGGAAGTACAGGAGAACAGGGAAGGGAGAGGATAAGGAGGCTTTCAAGAGTTGGTCAAGGAAGGTTGCCAGGAGGGTGAAAAAAGCTAAGGCCTCCAGGCACTTAAGTTCTGCATAGGGCATAAAGAGAGGGGAAAAGGACTTTTTTAGGTATGTCATGGAAAAGAGGAAGTGCAAGAAACATATTGTGAGTATAAAGCGGAAAGGGGATTGGGTGGAAAAGGGGAAGGAGCAAGTGGAAATTCTAAATGAGTACTTCTGCTCCATTTTCACTCAGGAGAGGGATGGCCCACTACCAGAATGGGCTGGTGGGTTGGGGAAAGGGGGGGAAGAGGTGACAGACAAAGTGATCACAGGAAGTAAGGTGCCAGAGGGGCTGAGGGCAGTAAGGTTGGACAAGGCACCTAGTCCTGATGGCATCCACCCCAGGGTGCTGAGGGAGATGGTGGAGCTGTTGGCTGAGCCGCTGGCAGATCTGTTCAACACCTCCCTGGAAACAAGGTGGCCCATGTGGTGCCCATACACAAGAGTGGGCCTAGGGAGGAGCCAGGAAATTATCTGCCAGTAAGTCTCACGTCCATAGTGGGTAAACTTATGGAGGTGATACTGAAGGAGAGGCTGGTGGCATTCCTAGAGAATAATGGCCTCCAAGATGGGTGGCAACATGGGCTCATCTCAGGGAGGTCTTTTCAAACCAACCTAATAGAGTAGTGTGCCTGGATGACAAGGGAGTTGGACAGGGGGCCATGCGGTACATGTCCTGTACTTGGACTTCATTAAGGCCTTTGATATAGTGCCTCATGGGAGACTGGGGGGGAAGCTGATGGCAGTGGGGGTGGGAAAAAATCTGACTAAATGGATAGAGAACTGGTTACAGGGGAAGGTGTAGAGGGTGGTGGTGGGGGGGGTGCTCTTGCACCCGGAGCAGTGACAAGTGAGGTGCTGCAGGGGCCAGTGCTGGGCCTGGTGCTATTTGGGCTCTTTATCTCCGATATAGCACATGGCAGGGGGAGCAGGGTTAGTCTGTTCGCACATTATACCAAATTGGGGGTGGTGGAGGATGAAGAGGACAAATGGGAAACATTGCAGGGGGACCTAACCAAACTAGAGACATGGTCAGTAGAGTAGCAGCTAGGATTCAATGCAAAGAAGTGTAAGGTGATGCACTTTAGGGCTAAGAACCAGAAGAAAGACTATTGGTTAGGGATCACAGAGGAGGAGAAAGACCTAGGGGTGTTGGTAACTGGGAGCATGAACAACTCGGCCCACTGCAGGAGAGCAGCAGCGAAGGCAAACAGAATGCTGGGGTGCATCACGAGGGGTTCTCATCCACACACAGGGATGTGATCCTACCTCTCTACAGATCATTGGTTAGGCTGTACCTACAGTACTGTGTGCAATACTGGAGGCCATACCTGAGGAGAGGTATAACGTTACTGGAGGGGGTGCAAAGGAGGGCAACAAAAATGTTAAAGGGGATAGAAGGAAAGGAATATGAAGTTAGGCTGAAGATGCTGAACATGTACACACTGGAGGAGAGGAGGGATGGGGGGATATGATTGAAGCATTTAAATACCTGAGGGGGTAAATAAACCTAGCACCGAGGGGTTGTTTAAACTGAGGAGTGGAAGAGAGACGAGGGGGCACGGACTAAGATTGGAAGGGGGACGTTTCAAGAAGGAAATGAGGAGGCACTACTTATCTGAGAGGGTGGTGTCTAGTTGGAATGCACTGCCAGGGGGGTGGTAATATGTAGAACAGTCAATAGCTTTAAGGAGGAGCGGGATAAAGCAAGAGGAATAGTCGGGGGCAGGGGCTGGGACAAGAGGGGGAGGAACTGAGGGAGAGGAGGCTGGGGCAGCTACAATCTAGGGTACTAGCTGCACACTCGAGCAGACTTACATAGACAGATTGGTGTGTTCTGCTGGCAGATTTGTATGTTCATATGTTCGTATGTATGTTTGTATGTAAAATCACAGTGACTGTTCATGAGCAGAAGTCCTAAAATGCCTATCTTGAAAATTTGGTGACAAATGATCATAAAATGACTGTGTTACAACCGTGTGTTGTGCAGTTTCCACGCAACCTCATAACTTTGCAAATCTGTAGTATTTTCACTCCAGATTTTCAACATTGGCATTTTTTCAGACCTCCTTATGAAAAGTACAGCTGTTATTTTTCACATCCTGCGTGAAATATGCGATTACACATCTGGCTCAGAATACCGCGGTTGCTTTGGGAAATCAATGTTCGGGACAGATTAAGAAAATCATAGTGACAGTGTTCATGAGCAGAGGTCACAAAATGCCCATGTTAAAAATTTGATGAAATAATTCCACTAAATGACTGTGTTACATACATGCGCTGCGCAGTTTCCATGTACGCTCTTAAGTTTGAATATTTTTAATATTTTCACTACAGATTTTCAACACTGTCATCTCTTCACATCTCCCAATGAATAGTACAGCTGTCATTCTTCACATCCTGCCCGATCTGTGCTTTCGTACATGTGGTGCACAATGGCACGGTCGCTGTTGAAACTCAAATTTCAGGACACATTGACAGAATCACAGTGCCACTGTTCATGAGAAGAGGTCCCAAATGCACTGCCATATAGCCAAATTAAGCACTCTAATCGGTATAAATGCCTTCAAGATGCTTTATTTCCATACAATCAGAGAAGTATGTAACTGCTTCACCCACTCAGACCCAGTACCGGTGTCTGCCCTGGTATATAGCCACGCCTAGAACCAATTTTAAGTACTGACCCCCCAGCTTGCTCCTCACAAGCCTAATTGTTCTCTTTCTTATCCCCCTGTCTTATCAACACTAGGCCTGTCCATCCCCTTATACTTCCTTTCCCAAGCTCGGATAGGAGCTCACTACCCCTGGGTTGTGACATTCTACCATGCCCCGTACTTTATAGCATTCAATCCTGGGGCTCACACATACTCATGTTCTCCATCCACCTTCTCTACATACCGTTTTACCAACTCCTCTATGTGCGCAGTGCCCTCCTAGCCTTTCTCCCCCTCCCTCCCTCCCCCTTCACCTCTACCTGGTGTATTTTTTTTTCTTCTGTTACTTCCTCCTGCAACCTTACATAACCTGCCTTATCTTCATATAGACACTTCTATGAATGTAAATACCCTGTAATCTGTACAATATCTATATAATTCTATGTACATATGAACTTCTTTTTCTTCCTCTCTGAAAACAGTATTATCTGTATTACCGTGTAAATACCTGTGTTGACCTGTATATACAATTGTTCATGCTCCACCCAGGTCCATCTTGCAAATGAGCTTCTGCTCAACAATGGATGCCTGGTTAAATAAAGACTTTGATTGATTGATTGATTGATACAGACAAGTTGAGTTCCGAAGTGAGCGGAGGATGCCACATCAGAAGGAAGGCCAGACCACAAGAGTTGCTGCTTGGGTGCATGCTGCAGTCAGTGAAGGTTAGCATTGGGCTCTAGTGCTGCAGCAACCCCTGCAGTGGGCTTAGGGATCTTGTTTTCTCTGCTGTAGCCAAGGACACTATGAAGGCTTCGCCCATGCTATAGGATTAAAAGGGAACCAAGGAACTAAAGGGGAGAAAAACATATGCACTGTCGGTAAGATGGGTTGAGGTTTGGGAACTCTCTGGGCCCTAGTGCTAGCCCTCACTGGAGCCTCTGGAGCCTCTGCAGTTGATGCGAAGGCAGGGAGAGTCCAGATAGATGGATGACATGGAAAGGGATCATCGAGCCTAAACGGAGTACACCTATGGGACCAGGGTATATCCTCACAATGAACATGGCTGGGGAAGGGGTCTCAATAGAAAAAAACTGCATAACACTATGTGATATTGTTTGCAGATTCCAGGGGAGACCACACCTACATTGTGCACCATTTTCAAATTCATGTATAAATACGGACAGGACCACTTGCAGTCTGTATAGAGGGTGGCCAGGAAATGATCCAGAAGCAGCAAGGAAAATGATATATGATGAGCCTCAACATGTACATACTGGTGGCCAGAAAGGATAGGGCAGCTTGATAGAGACTTATAAATACTTGGGGGTTATCAACAGGGTGGGCTACAGTGAACTGTTCACTTCAAAAGGGAGCACTGTGATGAAAAGTCATACATGTCAATTAATGAGGTAAAATTTAAGAAGGACATAAGGAAGTTTTCTTTATGTAAAGGGTGGTGGATGAGTGGAATAGATTGCCCATTGAGGTGATCCACTCAAAGTATGTCACTAACATACTAACATACTAAGTGCCAGCAGATTAGGCCTTACAGTGTATCGAGTCTGCTTGAACCTCAGATCCCTAGTTGGGTACTGATCCCCCCCCCCTTGTGTTCCAGAAACCCCTATCATCCATCCCCACCGACCTGGGCCAGTCCATCATCTGATACATCCACTTTCTGTGTCTGTCCCACCCTCTCTTGAAGCCCTGCACTGTGGATCTCTGAACCAGCTCGCCAGGCAGCACGTTCCAAGGATCCACCACCATCTCAGTGAAAAAACTCCTCCTCTTTTCCCCTCTCACTCTTCCACCTTCCAACTTCACCATGCCCTCTGGTGATACCTCCCTGCTTTAGTCTAAACATCCCCAACGTGTTTACCCTATTTATTTCCTTGAGGTACTTGAAAACCCAATCATGTTCCTCCTGTCTCTCCTCTCATCCAATGAAAACAGGCAGAGCTCCTCAAGTCTGTCCTCATACGTCAAATCCCCTAGTCCTCGTATCATCTAAGTTGCCCTACTCTGTACCCTCTCCAGGAGCTGTATGTCCCTCTTCGAGTGTGGTCTCCAGTACTGTACACAGTACTCAAGGTGTGGTCTAACCAATCCATTGTACAGTGGCAGAATCACTTCCCTGCTCCTAGAGTTGATCCCCCTTACGATGCATCCCAACATCCTGTTTGCTTTGCTAGCTGCTCTCCTGCACTGCTCGGAGTTATTCATACATGCATCCACCATGACCCCTAGGTCTTTTTCCCCTGTTGAGGCCTCCAGCACCTCCCCTCTCAGGATGTACCTGTGTTTAGGGTTTCCCCACCCAAGATGTAACACCTTGTACTTGGTGATATTGAAATTTAATTTCCATGTGTGAGCCCACCTTTCCATGGTGTCCAGGTACCATTGCAGGGCCAACCACCCCCCTTCCCCCTCAACTATTGCTCCCATTTTGGAGTCATCAGTGAAGAGACTCATTTCACACCCTATACCCTCCCTGATGTACGAAATGTATTCATTAAACAGGATTGGACCCAGGACCGAGCCCTGCAGTACCCCACTACCGACCTCTTTAGGGTTCGAGAGCTCCCCACCGACCACTACTCTCTGAGTGCATCCAGCTAGCCAGTTTTCAATCCATCTGACCATCAAAGGGCCTACTCCCAACCCCATCAGTTTCTCCACCAGACCATTGTGGGGGACAGAGTCGAATGCCTTGCTGAAGTCCAAGAATAATACATTCACAGGCTTTCCCCTGTCCAGTTCTGATGTTACCAATTCGTAGAACTCCACAAGATTGGTTTGATACGATCTACCTGGCACAAACTCATGTCGCCAACTATCCAGGCCGCCCACCTCCTCCAAGTACACCCCCAATCGTTCCTTTAGTGTACTCTCCATTAATTTTTCCACCACTGAGGTCAAACTGATGGGTCTATAGTTACCTGGTACTTCCCTCTACCCCCTTTATGGATTGGCACCACATGTGCCTCTCGCCAATCCCTAGGTATCCTCCCTGTCTCAAGCGACCTGTTGAAGAGCTCTGCCAGGGGTGCAGCCAGTATGTCCGCCAATTCCCATAGTACTCTCAGATGAATGCCATCTGGCCCAGGAGATTTATCTTTCTTTAGGCCCTTAAGGGCTAACCACTCCCTTTCAGTTGAGATAGCATCATCCGTCCCCTCCACCTTACTGGCCTTTTTATCCTTATCCTGATATGACACCCCTGGGGTACCTCTCCCTCCCTCTTGCTCCATTTCTGCTGCTTCCCGATCCCACTCACTTCCACTTCTATCCCCATCGTGCCTTGCTTTGTAGATATCCCATCCCCTTCCCTAGTGAACACAGAGGCGAAGTACTTGTTTAATACCTCTGCCTGGACCCTCTCCTCTTCCACCCACCCTCCTTCTGATCTCAACCTGCCGAGATGGCCCTTAGTTTTTCTCCACTCCCCAATGTACCAGAAGAACCCCTTTTCCCCTTCCCATATCCCCTGTGCCAGTCGCTGCTCTTTAGTGGACTTTGCCCCCTGCACCATCCGGGTGACTTTTCTAGATGCAAGATGGTACATTTCCTTTTCCCTGTTCCTTCTCATTGTTTTATATTTTTTGTAGGCAGCCTTCTTTTCTCTGACCGCTACCTGAACCTCACTGGACCACCTGCATGGTTTATGTGACCTTGCTCCCTTACACTCCACCTTAGCGCAGGTCCTGACTGCCTCATGAAGTCCCCGTTTTATGACCTCCCATCTCTTTTCCACATTTGTCATTGTTGTAATCCCCTTCAAGTGATCCTTGAGAATATTTCCCATGCCCACAAAGTCTTCCCTCCTGAAGTCCACTGCCAGTGTCCTAGATCTCTACCTCCCCCCATGCTTATTTGAAACCAGACAGTATTGTGGTCGCTCCCAGTCAGGGGATCCTCTACAACCAGGTCCCTTACCAGATCCCCATCCACCAGAACCACATCCAGGACATGTCCCTCCCTTGTGGGCTCTATCACATGCTGAGTTAAGAACACATCCTGGAAGCTGTCCAACAGCCTTTGCTCCTTGGCCACCTTAGAGGACATGGTTCCCCAGTTTGTATCTGGCATTTTAAGGTCCCCCATCAACACCACTCCCTCCCCTTTTGGTCCACACTGGGCAATGATGTTGTCCAGCAAACCATCCTCCAGAACATCACCCATCCCGGGGGGCCTATATGCTACACCCAGCTTGACCTTACCTCCTGCTGGGGTTCATAAGGTGACCCATAAGGCCTCCACGTTTCCCTCTGCCTCTTCTACCCGAGCAATTTCTATGTCATCTCTAATGAACATAGCCACTCCACCCCCTCTGCCCTCCTTTCTATCCTTCCTAAGCATAGTGTACCCCTGCACGTTTAGGTCCCAGTCATGGTTTTTGTTGGCCCACATTTCCGTGACCACCGCCATATCCACCCCCACCAAACAGCATGGCCTGGAACTCTGGCAACTTGTTTCCCAAGCTCCTGGCATTTACTAACACCAACCCCCACCCCTTATCCCTGATCCCCTTTGTCGAACCCCACCCAGGTTCCTTATACTTCCATCCACCCTCTGCTCCTCCTGAAACCTCCACCCCCAGTCTGTTTCCCCTCCCCCTTGGGTTTGAAGGCTACTCCCCTTATCTGGAGGAGAGGGCTTCTGGTCAGCCCTCATATCCCCCACAAGTTTAAACATCACTTTTCTTGAATGTAGTCAGCCACCCCCTGTTTAAGGACTTTCTTCCCTAACAGGGCAAGATGAAGCCTGTCCTTGGCATACAGTCCCTTATCCTCCCAAACTCCTTTCCAGTTCCCCAACACCCCCGACCCACTCTCTTCACCCCACTTTCTGAGCCAGTCATTAACCTCTGTGATCTTCATTTTTTTCCACTGAGACCTTTGGTACTGGCAATATCTCCGAAAAGGAAATGTTGCATCCATTATCCCGACAAACTCTGGCAAATTCTCGGAACCTTGCTTGGATTTCCAAAATGCTATTTCCCTCTAGATCATTAGTTCCCAAATGCACCAGGAAATCCGGTTTCCCTCCACAATCCCTAACCAGTTCGTACACCATGAACTTTGCTCTGTGCACCATCAGCCCAGAGATACTCATTACCTTCACCTGGCTATGGCATCCACCCCCCTGTACCTCCCAATGGATACACTTAATCATCGAGTCTCCCAATAACAGAGCCTTAACACCGCCATCATCCTTATGGTTACCTCCACTATGCACTGTCAACCCCTCATCCCCCCCCTTTATTTGTGATCTCAATTCCATTGGAGTTTTCTTTCCTTATTAGAGAACCCCTTGTCACCATCTCCTTTCTGCCTCCCTTGTTATTTTGCCCACTTAACTCAGACCCCCCTGAATAAGTGTCCCCTTTAACCCTCTCTTATCAGAACCATTTATCCTGGCCCTGATGGTTTCCCCTTCCCCCACACCACCATCCTCCTCCCTTGTAATAGTACCCCTGCCTCCAGAGGCACTCTGTGGGTACTCTTTACCTAGGGCCCCATCCTTGGTACAGACCCCACTCCTGAAGGGGGGCCCCTCCCCCGCCTATTTGTCTCCCAGTTTCTCTCCAGTCCTGCTCTCCTCCCTCATGTCTGCAATATGTTGCATCTCCCCCATCTGCTTTGCATTTACATTTCCCCTTCTCCCTCTGGGACTAGTTCTATCCTTTCCGTTGCTGGTCTGTGATGCCCTATGGGTATCAGACTCCCTCCCCCTGCCTCTGTATCAGTTTCTTCATTTCCACCAACCCCTTCCTCCCCCTCTAGGTTGCTTAGTAGCTCGAATTTATTGTAACACTCTATGCCAGCCTCCAACAAGTAACCTGAGTTTCCCCTGACTGCCCCTCTAAACTCCCCCTCTTCCTCCCCTCTTGCCCTGTTCTCCTTAGGAGCTCCCTTCTCACAGTCTGCTCTTTTAGGCTTCCCCACACCAGTCCCTCCCTTCTCACTGTCTGCTCTTCTAGGCTTCCCCACAACAGCCCCTCCTGACTCTTCCCCCCCACTCTCTTTATATTCGGAATGTTTACCCTGTAGGTTTTCCCCTTAGTGTCAACATCCCTCTCTAAGGGTCCTCTGTCCTTAATATCCCCCCTCCTGCTTGGTGTAACATAACGTCCTGCAATTTCTGAGCGTTGCCCCAGCCTCCCCTCAGCCCCATCCTTCTGCCGCCCATATCCACACCCCTTGTCATTGGTCACACCCCCCAACTCCCCCAGCTTACTCCTTAACCAATATACTTCACTCCTGATATGAGATAGCTGTCTACAGAGTGGGCAGCATCCCTCTCTCTAGACCCAATTGAAAATTATTGCCACCCCACAGCCTGTGCAGCCTACAACCCTTCTGAAGATGCCTGCCATGGTGGAATGTGGCTACCCTGTTTGTCTCTCTCTGTTCCTAATGGCACACACCCCTTTTCTCAGTCCCTTCCCCCTGGAATACCATCTCTCTCTCTCTCTCTCTCTCTCTCTCTCTATACTGCCTGCAGTTGTTTATGAACCCTATTTCAACCCCACCAATAATATTGCCAAGTCTCACAAACACATACAGTCCAGTGTGTGTCCAGTCCTACTAACAGTGTGTGCATGCAGACATCAGGTACCGTATGATGTCACAGGCCCACCAGTTCCTGTTGCTTCAAATTTCAGTCACAAACAGAAATGCACAGCCCTTCAATCCCAACCCCCAGTGGCTTTTTAGTATTTAAGAAAGCCTACAAAACAGGGTGAGTGTGAGGGCTCTACCACCACCAGGCAAACATCACATTAAATTTCACTCTAATTATCAATGCCAAACAAGTGTTCCCACAAGCCCCAATAGTTACAATATCACAGCCAAAGTAACAGTTCTAACTCAAAGTAGTAATTTTTAACACACAGAACTAATTTCAAGTACAAAACTATTCAAATATGTCAGTTAAAACAGAATATAAACCAAACCTAGATTCAGACATGGGTGGGACACACACCAGGAAATAGTACAGACTATGGAAAAAGGAGATGGGGTATTCTGGAGGAGGGTGAAAACCACTAGGGCTATTGGATTACAACTCAGGCCTAGTGTAGGTTGAACATGACTTTGGTTATAGTAGGCATGTGGGTAAGCTAAATAGGTCATTGGGTCTTTTTCTTCGATCAAATTTTTTTTTTTAAATCAAAAGTTGATGGATTTTTTTTTTTTGTAGACTCTCTTTATGCACTGGGATCTCAAGGAACTCTCTCCAGCTTCCCCCCTATGTTCACTGCTCAACCTCCCTGTCTGAATCTCACCAATTCCAGGCTAACATAGCCCAGTGGATCCCCTGGCTCTGAGCCCTCCAAGGTGGGGCCATCTTATGCCCCAGCATGCTGTCTAGAATCCAGTGCACCTGGCTGGAGTTGGGAGAGGGTCCTGGATAGCGAGCCCAACAGTGGGAGTGTGGCAGAGACACAGGAGGTGCCTTCACCTATCCCAGAGGCTGGGTATTTTCTATGTAAATGGCTGTTTCCGCCAGGAAGGTGAACGTGAAATGACGCCGGCACAGAGGAGCCAGAGGTGTCCACCGCACTCCTTCCCTAACTTACCAGGTACAAGTATTTTCCCCAGTCTCCACTGGGGGTCTCTACTGCACCAGGAAACCCTGGATCCCTCCCCAGGGAGAGGAGAGCAGTCCATCAAAGGAGAGCAGTCCATCAGATGCTCAATCCCCTCCCTCCCTCACCTGCTGACCCCCAGCACCCAAGCTCGTTCCCAAACTTCGGTCGCCGGTGTGGTGCGAGGTGTGGCATCCAGCATCTCAACCCTCAGAACCACAGGGCAGTTTTAGGTTGATGGATTTTAAAACAAAAACATTACATCTATTTCAAGTACTGTATGCACATACTTTAACAATCAATAATGTAGTAGTAGTACGTGCTTTTTAACGTGCTTATTTATTAATGATTATTTATGTTTGAATTTCAACTTTTACTTGTATAACCCTTTACAGCTTTGATCTATATGCACCACAACTGATGTCTTCCCCCTGCGGCTATTCCTACCACTCCTCCGTCGTTTCAACCTGCTTGTGTCCTGGCAATGGCAAGCTATTAGAATGCTGAACACCATGCTGAGAATTCCTGTCTAACTCTTGTATTGGGGCGCCATCTACAGGTACGAACACATCGCCTGGCATGCTGTCTCTTACACCGCTTTGAAGCGCCCTTCCGGTACTGCACTTGCTTCGATCTCTACCGTCTTGATTGCCGTCCCAGTGCTGCACCCTGTCGTTGATGGACACTGTGGGTACTACACAAGTGGGCTCTAATGCTCGATTACCCTCTGTACACTTTAGGTTCCACACAAGTGGGCTCTACGCTGGCTTAACCACCGCTCATTTTCCGTCACATGATGCGTTTGCACCAATCTCCTTCCTCGATTTCAGCATCATTTATTGTGCCATGTTACAACTGATATTAGAGCATATAGAGAGGCCCACAGCAGGCAGGCAGACCTGAGTTATAACTGAGGTGTGACTGCAGGAGCATGAGCACCGGAGTACTGACACAACAATATTTCAAGGTAAGCAGCCCAAATGGGCATCTGGTTGGCCATTGTAAGGCAGCAGAGACAAGTCCAGCAACAGGCCAGCAGGTGTACAAAGACAAGGCAGGCCACAAATCCAACAGACAACCCACAGAAGATATCCTGCATGAGTATACCAGAGACAGATATTATATAACAACCTGACAGATGAGTAGTGAGTAACATGATACCAGCTCAACCAGGCGACAATCACTAAGTTGTGCAGTGCACTGAGAGGGGATCTGTAGAGCAGAAATCAGAATGGCCATCCTACACCAGTGGATGCAAACATCAATGCATCACTTGGTTTTCTAGCAACCAGGAGTTTCCAAATACCAACATATGATACCATTGGCATCTCACTGTCCTTTAAGTCAAAGTGCCTCAAACAATTCCTGGAAGCACTTCTACACAGGACACAGAGGTACATTACATTCCCACAGGATGCACAGCAGCAGCAGGCCATTAAGCAGAGGTTCTACACTACTGTACACTTCCCATGTGCACTGGGTGCAACAGACTACACATATATTGCCATAAAGGCATAGGCAACTGATGAGGATGCATATGTGAACAGAAAGGGGTACCACTTCATGAATATGCAAGGCATATGCGACAGCCAGTTTCATATCCTGGATGTAGTTGCCCAGTACCCTGGATACTGTCACGATACCTACATATTCAGGCACAGTAGACTGTGCGAGGCATTAGAACATGGAGCTACAGTATGCAGGATGGATGGCTGATTGGTGGGTGCTTGGCCCATACACCAGTACAGTCTAACCCTGTAATGTTGTATATTCTGGTGTTGCACTCACCGCCAGACATGCACATGGCATGCTGGTGGTGTAAACCACATGTGAGCCATGTGGCCGCTTCCTGTTCTGGTACAATGTGTGCATGGTACAGTGGCACAGCTAGGCAGTCTGTATGAAACATGCCCTGAGAACATGCAAAGTGATGGATTTCACAAGCTTAGGTATGGCATGAATTCCATTTGGTGGTTGTGGGGTGGGACAGAAGAGAGGCCATGGATGGAAGTGTTGGTGATAAAGCCACCACAGGCAGGGCTGCATGCCCTGGTGGCAGGCTGGTTGTACACCATGCAGTCACTATAGTTGTGCTAGGAAGACCGTATACAGATATGCCACCAGGACTAACCAGTGCATGCCATTCCCATAAGTCACAATTTATATCCATAGCAGCCATGGCTGATGACACCAACCAGACATCCAGAGACACAGACTGAGAAATGATACAGTGAGGCACATGCATCAACATGCTCGGTGATTGCGAGGACAGTTGGGCTCTTGAAGATGCAATTTTCGTGCCTCGACAGATCGGGGGGGCACTGCAATATGCACCCACAATGGCATGCAAGATCTTTCTGGCAAAGAAAGAAGTGCAAGATCATGCACATAGGGAAGAGAAACCATGAAGCCACCTATAGGCTGGGAGGGGAGTTGCTGGCAGTCACAAGGGAAGAAAGAGGCTTGGGTGTCATTATCACCAATGAACTTAAATCATCCAAGCAGACCTCTAAAGCAGTAGGTAAGGCTAGAGGGATGTTGGGGTGTATTAGTAGGGGTATTAAAAGTCAGAAGAGGGTGATAATAATCCCTCTTTACAAGACACTGGTTAGACCCCATCTGGAGTACTGCGTGCAGTACTGGAGGCCACACCTTCATAAGGACATTAACCAAATTGAGGCAGTCCAGAGAAGGGCAACCAAAATTGTGCAGGAACTGCATTAGAAAACATATGAGGACAGATTAACTGAACTCAATATGTATACCGTAGAACAAAGGAGGGAGAGAGGTGATATGATTGAAACATTCAAACACCTTAAGGGCATTAACAAAGTGAAAGAGTCTAACATGTTTCAATATAAGAAAAATAGCAGGTCAAGAGGGCACAGCATGAGATTAGAGGGAGGCCGATTAAGGGGTAATGTGAGGAAATTCTTTTTCACATAAAGGGTGGTGGATGCATGGAATGGCCTACCTCAGGAAGTGATGGATATGAATACAGTGCAGGGCTTCAAACAGGCATGGGAAAGGCATAAGGGGGCAATACAGATGAGTATGAATAGATAGGCTATTGACAGAGCAAAGCCCTATGGCGCATTCATAAGGTAGAAAAAGAAATGGGCAGATTGGATGGGCCTTGTGGTCCTTATCTACCGTCAGCTTCTTTTTTTCTATGTTTCTATGCTGCATTCTGCATTACATCGCCATTGCACGCAGGATATGCATGCCAGAGGTGGATGGTGATCAGTATGATGAGGATGATGCTAATGAAGATGCCAAGACAGATGCCATATCTTTGCAGGTGACCACAAGATCACAGACAACAACAGCTGGACACCATACCAGAGGCCAGCTGGTCAGCAACCACTTCATCTGAGCAGACACAGCTCCACCAGGGCAGCACACTCACAGGCAATGTAGCATCTGCATAGGCCGCAGTCGGGGCTCACCAGCAGACTAGACTTCCAGGATGACTGTACGCTGTCCCACAGGGAAGGATGCCCTACAGCCAATCATTGAGACCACTAGCAATGCAGTCAGACCAGTAATGGGGTCATCCAACATCCCATCCATTGGCTGGAAGAGCTGCATTGATGCCAAGACAGATGTCTGTGAATGACTATGGCCTGAACTGCTATAAAGACATCAACATGGATGACGTGTCCGGGCACATCTGCACAAGAAGTACAGAGGCTTCTTGTCTGGTGCTGCTTACAGTCAATAGTTAGCACTGTTGCATGGAGTGTGCCCATTGTCTGAAAGATGTTCCCAAATGGCAGACATACGCATTCATTCAAGCACCCTTCAGAGTGAGCAGCGACATACTGCACGCGGACAGTGCCTAAGGCTGGTTGTTATGTCCTGATGGTAGGTAAGTACCATGATAATACCTGTGACATGTTGCAGCTGAACAACTTGAGATGTACAATAGTGCCACAGAAGCGCACACCCCAGATGTGGCATGAACCACAGGGTGCTGAGACTAAGTGCTCTGAGCTCCTGGGGCAAGCAACTGCATGGCAGGATAGTACACCTGAGAGTGCAAGTGTCCATGTATACAATTTGTCCCACCAGTAAGCCTCACAATGTCCACATTACTGTAGTCCCTACCCTTCCCATGTCCCAGAAGTGGCACAGCCCCCTTCAGGCAACCTGTACCCAACTTCCCCGTGCTATGCAGCTGGCCTCCCTTGGGATATGTACCCCACCGCCAAGGCCACGCTGACTTCCAGCAACCCTCCCCAGGTGACCTCCACCCCACCACCCTGTGCCATGCAGCTGGCCTCCTAGTGACATGTACCCCCCCACGAGGGCCACCATGTTTTGCAGTAGGCCCCCCGTTGACCTAGACTCCACCACCCTGTGCCATGCAGATGTCCCCCCCGGGCAACTAGTAAACCACCATCTAGGCATATGGGCTGTACAGCTGCCCCCACCAGTAATAGTGTTGAACCATGCCCGTGTATGTCAGCTCAAGTGTCATAGTGCCATGGTCCAGCACACAGAAGGGGCCTGTCTGCTGCCCAAGACATTACAGGCCCCATGCTAAATAGAGCTGAATCCAAAAAAGACAACAGCCATGATCAGCTAATGTGCTAGGTGCTCACCAAACGAGCGGCCAGCTTGCATAAAGATCCACAACCAAAATACAAAATATAGTGTCACTCTGGTCCTTCAGTAATGCTGCAGTGAGCCTTAAATATCAAATAATAGAACAAAGTTTATTGAAGACCACTACACAATCATGCTCATCTAACCACCCAGCTCTTCGACTCCTCGCGAGTCTTCCTCAGGGGTAAATAGAGCCATGTATGCAATTATCAACACCACTGTTGTCCATATCTCCAATGCCATATACATGGTACCACCTGTAGTGTGCACCTACACACCATTAGGTCAAAGGTCATGTGGTGCAGTGCCTGCAGGTGACAAAAGGCCCTAAGCATATGTGTACATATGATAATGTGGGATGTGAAGCACTGGTATGCACTGCCTGCATGCCCCCAGTACTATGTACACTGCTGTAGGCCCACATGCCACAGCAGCAATACATGGAAAATGATGCACTCAGCAGCAGGACATGCAACACTTTGAGGCAAGCTGCAACAAAAGACGAAATGACACAGTGTGTGTGTCAAAATTGATGTAGCGAGTGTCAGAATGATGAGACTGATCTTGCGATGCACCCAACAGCCCAGAAACATGCTTGCCATCTACATGGACCACACCCTGCACCACTACATGTGGCCAGACTTCCACAACACCACAAACTGCCAACATGCCATAAGGGAGGAAGAGGGACCCAACTTTCAGTGTGGAGCAGACAGACATTTCATCAGTCATGTGCAACAGTTGGCCAGTGTGCTATTGCCACCTGGCAGCAGCAGACACTCCCAAAAGGTCAGGGACAAAGTCTGGCACAGCACTGCTGCCAAACTGGAGAAACTGTCAGGGGGTGAAGTGGAACCCCTGATAGCTTAAACATAAATTAAATGATGTGTCCCTCAGGGAGGCAGACTCCCAGCAGCGACTCCAAAACATGGCACAGGAGGCCAACGTCACCATGCAAAGTGGTTATTGGAGGCAAACAGGTAAGCAGCGCAGCACAGAGATGCATGCATTGCATAGAGCTCATTGCCACATATGTTGTGTGAGATGTACCAACCTGCATGTATGCCTTCACTGTCCCTACAGCTATGCAGCCCAGTTCAGCCACCAGTACCCAATCCAAGGTGGGAAACACTCCAGGGATGCTGCAGAGGCCCCAGCAGAGGATACACCCGGGCCGAGCTGTTCGAGTTAGCATCATTCATACTGTACATACATATTGCAGGTTCCTTTGCAGTGCAGGCCACATGCCAGCTTATGTGAACTGCTGGTGGAGTACATTTAGGGTATTCCACAGATGCAGTGACGTTACCGCCCAGAGTGCCGGTGCACCCAGACTTGGTGTGCATGGTCCCCGTACCTCACAGGCGATAGCCATGTCAGTCCATGTACTGAATACATGTGCCACTAGGAGTCAACACACTGTGCTGCCCCATACTGCAGGTGTAGGATGGAGCACTGGGACAGATTAGGCAGGTAACATAGCACAGAAGATGTGGTGCAGAGATGGGGGCTTGTGATGCAGGGCCTGTAGGTTGGCCCTCGCTGTCCTGTCTGACCATGCCACATGGGCATTGGCCAGGGAGCACACTGGGAATATACAGGATAGCAGCACTGAACAGTATCTTCAGGGTGCCTTGCAATGTAGCTTGGTGGGCGATGACAGATCTAAGTGTTGCTAAGGGTAAAGTGATGTGGATAGGTCACTTCCAACAGGGGAGGCAGCAGAGATCTTGGGGTGATAACAAATAGGACATGGGAAAGAGTGGGGTACCACAGCTATGTGTCCTGGTCCTGGCCTGTGCAACATGTACACCAGTAACATTGTGGAAGGTACCCATGGCAGGGTGCCACACACCACACATAATGGTTGTCCCGTGTGTGGTTGATGGGCAATGTGGCATCTATGGAAAGTCAACGTGCACTGCACATACCACACAGGTGTTCTGGGGTATGAGAGTGAACTGTGACCAGTAACTGGGTATGGAGATGCATGTAATGCAAATTACCACCAGGGACCCAGTGCCACATGACCGAGGGACGACGCAGCTGTTAGGCTGGAGCAGTGGACCTTGGAGGTGCGGTATATGCCAGTCCACACAGTCATACTATCACAATAGAGCCTATCATATGGCTGAGTGGCTGCTGGGCTGCATTGGGAGGGGTACCTGCAGTAACAGTGAGTGGTACTACCAACCCTATAGTGAACCTGAGTGGTGGACCAATCTTAGGGGTATCATGGTTGGTGCTGTACTGTGCAACCCTCCTACATGACAGAGAACCATGTGATGGTGCATGGAAAGCCAACATGGCAGCTGCAGGGTCAACAGAGAGGATCCTCTGGGGACAACATCATGTCACTAAATAGGTATGCACCGCAGACAACACCCGAGAGAGGAGACAACCTAGGAACAGTGCGTTTGTGATAGACGGAGGATGCTGAATACAGAGGGGCAGCGTTTGCCTAGGTAATGGGTGGGGGGGTGCTATGACATGGGTGCAAACTGACAGGATGGACATGCACACAGGCTATGTGATGTTATACCTGAACACAAGGGTGGTGGACACATGGTCAGTGCAGAAGCCACTATGACATTTGCTGACACAGGTCATGGTATCCAGCATGGGTGGGACAGAGGGATGGTGGCTGTTCCAGGGTGACGATGTCAAGAAGGGTTGGGGGAGACAGAGGGCAGCATCCTCTGTGGTCCATAGGTACTAGATTAAAGAAGGATGTTATAGGCAGCCTTTTTGGGGCCTAGATTATGTACTGCTATGCATGTCATGCACCCATGTATGTGCAACATTCCTTGTCAACATCCTTTGTGCAGTCATTCAATCACATAAGTGTAGTGTGTATATGTTATGCAACACATACAAAAAGGAGATAAAGAATTAAGTGTCTTGACTGGGACTTGAATTCAGGCCACTTGGAGTATCATTCCCTTGTGCAGTGTACAGTTGGGCTTCCCTGTATACCTCGTCCTGCCAGCTCACTCCCCACACCACCCCCTACACTGTAACTGTATGTGTGTATGTGGCACATCCCACTACTGTGGCAACATCCATTATCGTGCCCCATCAGTGCCCAGGGTTCCCCTGTGTCTGACTGTGACTGGTAGTCTCCTGGGGACTGTCATCCCACCTGTTGGTGCCAGCAACCTGTCCCCATGCTGTGCATGTACTGCAAACCAGTAGCTGCACATGTACTGCACAGATCTGGCACATCCCTCATTCCAACACCTGCAGTCATCTGGGCAAGGTAATATCATGATACACCCAATTGTTGTACAGCAGGTAGTACCCATCAGGATGCTGTCCATGGCTAATGCACACCTGGTGGATTTGCATGGCCGGCAACCCCCCTCTGCCTCTATACCTTGATATACATGCCCCCAGAGGTTGCTGTGCAGTACTGGCCCTATGCATGACCTGCCTGCTCATAAGGGGCCTACCACCTGTAGTGCCACAATGTTGACAGTGCCCTCACCATCTTGCATGCCACAGTTACTGTATACTGGGTGACGTATGCCTCCCTTTATTCTGTAGGTGATACTGTCCCCATCACCCCAGGTTACAAATAACAGCAGCAACTGGCATGATGCCTGGGATGGAGCAATGACCACCACACATTTTTCTGCTCCATTTGGAGACTATCATTAGAAACAGCTACAGTGGTGTGTCCGCAGCACGGGTGTATGTGCCTGTAAGGGCCATGTTGTCACAGCACAACCCTGGACAACGCCGTACCCTCTAGCTACTGTCCTGACAGTGCTTCTCCCCTGGCACCCCACCCCTCCCACACCCTTGGTCCCACTGGTGGATGAGTTACCATTCCCCAAGAAGTCCCCAGGCACTGCCCACCCAGGGTTGATGACACCATTACCCACCCCTCACCCTTTCTCATGTCCCCTGCCCCATCCACCCTTCTTGTAGATGACTCCTTCTCCCCACCTGCTATGGACCCCTACCAGGGCATCACATGAATAATTTCTAGGCATGTACATTGCCATAGCACTGTCATGGTGGGCAGGCACTGAGCGCCCTGTGTATCAATTGCCCATGTTCTATGCTGCCATACACAGCTTCTGCAGTCCCTACTCCCCTGACAGTAGTCCTAAGTTTGCACCTGGAGATGGGTCTAGGCCTTGTGTGAGGGTCTAGGCCTTGTGTGAATGTCCACCTTCCTACTGTGTACAACCTGTGCAAAGTGTAGATAGCCATGGGGCAGCGGGAGGGCCTGTATGTGTCCCTTTGACATGTAAGGCCCAGCCCACAGTGACAAGCAGGTGATTTACTGTTCCATGATCTGAATAGCAGATTTACATGTACAGGCCTGTGATATCGATCACAGGTGCTGTCCACCATATGTCATTGCAGATGCTGGACATAGTGATGGTACAGGGCAGCCATGACCAATGATATGCCTACGCACTCTGGAATGGGCCATGTTGTGCCAGAAGAGGAAGGACACCCAGGTATATGAGGAGTGCATATGGCACAGGAGGGGTTACAGAGCACCAACAGCCCAGACTACAATGGCACAGTAGTGTGGGCATGGAACCCAGTTGGCCTGGCACAGGTTCGATGAAGATCCCAAGATGGCAGAGGCCAAGGTGCAGGAGGTGGCAGTGGACATAGCTGACGTGGTGCCCATGGCTGACAAAGATCCTGTGCCACAGATGCCCCCAACTAGAAAGATCCATTGGACTGATGGACTTTGAAGGAGAGTCAGAGGAGGCTGTGAAGGATGCAGTAGAGGAGGACGTGCCACTGCAATGACGGGTCAGGCTGCACATCTTCATGTGGATGGTGCACACACAACCGCAAACTGTGGTCCATGATTTCTGGCATGCAGGGCTCAGTGCAGGCCATGGTGATCACCACAGCCACATTTGAGGAGTTTTATACTCCCCTAGGCACAGCTGCCATGGTGCTGTTTCCATTTAACTTTGTTCATGGATTTCACATTTGTATATAGTGTTCTGATTTTCAGATTGTTGCTGCTGTTTATTTTGTTACTGTTCCACACTGTGCACTTAGGTTTGTTTTGTTTCTGCTGTTGCCACTGTTGATGCTCAGTGTTTGTTATGTTTACTTCATGTGCTACATTAATCTAAACAAGTCTGTACCGAGGGGGGCACTGTGGAGCCCGAGCTGAACAGTTGAAGTTAACGTTGACTCAGAAGAAAACTAATTTCCGACCTAAATAAATAAAACTTTCGGAGTATTAAATTAGTCTACAACTACATATTTTGGAAGGAGACCAATTCGAGAAAAAAATGGGAAGCACCCACAAAAATTCAACGCCAGGAGAGTGGAAAAAAGATGACAGGAAAGGCCTCCCGGCAGGTCCCAGCACTAGATCCACTCCAGGAGATATACCAGAGGGAGATGAGCAGGAAGAAACACTCCAATCCCTCGTTAGGAAGATGCGGCTACTCCTGGCTTCTTCGGCCTCCACAAACAACAAATTGGACCTCATGACAAGCAGAATCACCATAGCTGAACAGGCGGTAGACACATTGCAGGTGAAATGGAAGAAATAAAGTGACGTACCACAATTTGCCAAAGCACCACCCTGCAATGAATCAAAGAGCAGCAGCATGTCTCCAACAGGTTGGAGATTCTTGAGAATGAAGTCCACAGTCAGAACCTATACCTTGTGGGTCTGCCAGAGGAAGCAGAATGTGACTCTGTCCATTTATTTCTGAAAGACTGGCTCATAGAACAACTCAGACCCCAGTTACAGGACGAGGACATATGGGAGATAAAAGCCCATTGTCTCCCACACAGATCAAAGCCATTGTCGGAGCTCCCAAGGGTTCTAATGGCAGTAATGGACTGTATGGCAACTAGAGATAAGATAGTGAACCTGGCGAAGAGGCATGGGCATTTGTCGTTTGAAAGTGCCTCAGTGCATATATTTCCAGACATCTCTTATGCCACTCGAATCAGGAGGAAAAAGTTTGATGGGGTAAGAGTGACACTCCAGGACCTTAATATACCCCATACCATTCTATTCCCAACCAAACTAAGAATTGTACAGGACTGTAAGGTCTATATTTTTACAGACCCTTGTGATGCTGGAAAATGGGTGTCGAATATGGTGGCTGCCAGAAGAGCCACACACACTACTGAAACCGAAGAAGAAGAAGAAAAAGAGGGTACTTGAGAACTGTAATCCTTTATGTTTTCTTCTTCCAAAATAAAAGTAACTGCTGGGGATAAAATATCTCTCTCTAACCTTAGCACTGTTAAAGTGTTTCTAAAGTACTGCTCTGACAGTTATTTTATAAAATTTACAGGTTTAAAAGTTTAAAGTTGGAAAGAATACTTAGAGCATCTGGGGGAGCGTTTATCTTGGATAGACAGCTGTGACAAGAGACTCTGAGATTTCGCTGTCCCAGGTACTTCATATAAAATCAGTGACATTAAAGTAGAATTAAGGGCTGCCCTTAAACAGGAGGGCATTTCATTATTTGAATGTGATTAGTTTCACCTGAGGCAACTCAAGTTTAAATTGTTTTATTCTCAGGAGTTTAGAATGATAGCATATAACGACTAAGTACGTACAGAATTGTTTGTAATAACATAAAGGGGAATGCATGGCTCCAATAGACCTTAGGGGGCAAGGGATGAATAGTTACACATGTTAAGAATGATATTAAAGATATTAGCCATGTGCTCTTGGGTTACAAAGCCACAGTATATAGTAAACTTCTCTTGTTAATAAAATAAGTAAATGTATGACCCCCCCATTGAGGTTTTAAAGTAGGGGATACTTACTGCTGTATATTATGAAGTATTTTCTTCTTTAAGTATGTGCCACACTGGTTGTTCCTTGCACGGGACATTGTGTATGTATAATATGCAAAATGAATAAAATATACATTTTAAAAAACATGTCTGTGCCGTTATTCCATTATAGTACTGAATGTGAAGGGCAGAGACCTGCACAGCTCAGAAGGACATGCGTGTTACAATGATGTGCTGTAGGCTGGTAGGAGCACTGCACTAGTGGGATGGATGCATGCACCACAGTGCTTTGCAGGATGCCACACATATGTGCAGGCCTGGGGGATCCACATGCCAGTGCATTGCACTGCTCCGTGCAACAGCCACACGCAGTGTGCCACTGCTAGGTACAGTGGCGCAGCATGTGCACCACCTGATAATTGTACGTGTGTGTGTGTGACCCCATACCCTGGGGATGGCATGCCATGGCCAGGTTCTGTAGCAGTAGCTGAATCCGGGTCCATATGTGCTGTTGTGTGACTCACTGAATGTGTGCCATATATGCCCACCTGTGGTACATGTAGACAGAAGGCACCATGTTCTGCTATTGCACCATATCACAACATCACACACATCACCCCTCACTAGGGCTTGGTGTGGTCCATAATACCACTGTCACAGTTGTAACCACAGTTTTTACCTTATGGCCACAGAACAGTCATGTACACATACAGGCTGGGCACATGCCACTACATGGGTGTGTGCTGTGCACTGCAAGAGTGTACTAATACCACACAAGTGAGACACACGTGTAACAGTGCTGACCTCTTTACTGGGACTGTACACAGCTACATTACACAACCTGGTTGCTGTACTCATGGTAACTGGCCTCCTACTACCCTGTTCACGTATATCTCTGGGCCACTGTGTCTCGAATGGAGAGGCCAGCATCCCTGTGGAGGCTGCAACTTGTTTAAGGGGAGGCTCAAGCAAGCCTGTAAATGTACTATATTTAAATTTGAGTTTTAGATAGTTATGTGAAGACATGAGGTAAAATGAAAGTGAATAATGGCAGGAGATTTTATTTACATAGAAACTGGTTCCCAGAACAGGCGCACAGAGCCAAGGCTCATTTCCTGGTGTGACTGGGGTACATGAAGTGAACACAACTCAGATTGCACAATAATGCGAATGTACAGGAATAATGTGCAAATTATGATAGCTAATTGACCCATTAGACTGGTGACAGACCAATGCAACTAACAGGGCTATGCCCGGGGCACCAGGAAGAGGAGCAGGATCACCGTGTTCCCTGAGAAGTGCTGAAGAGCAGGGTCAGCAGGGAAGCGGTGGAAGTGGGGTACAATGGTTATTTCAGAGACAGGGGAAACAGAATGAGAAAGCACTCTGACATATGGAGATATTTTAACAAGGACTAACAAGGGTCTGGGAGTCAAAAACATGGATCAAGTTGGATAACTCAGGGTGTAGCAGTTGCAGAGGGGGCAACAGAAACTTGAATAAAATGAGAGTAAACTCAGTCAGCTACTCAAATGCATTTCATTAATTCCTTGTGTACTGTGCAAAGTATGTGGGGAAGGGCAAGTTTATTTTCATATGTGGAGGCGGTCCTAGATCTTTCCCATGACTTTGGGGAGTCTCACGGTGATAAGTCCAAGAACTGATGGCCTAGGCCATGTGTACTATGTTCATCCTGGGCCGTGGTAGTGGTGGGGATTGTGTGAGTGTGTGTTGCACATGATCTCCCAATTCTGACACACACATGTGTCATGGGGATAACAGGTACATGGAGAGAGATTATAAGGTTCTCAGGGGGGATTGTGTGATTGGGGCAAATGGCCATATGGCTTCTGTCTATACAGGGGACTGGCACTGCATATTGTGAGCCTATGAGCTGGGCACTTCACCACCTCACTGCTCCCGGGTCAGCCCTGGGGATATGCACATGTACCTAGTAGATGTTCCCCGGTTACAGTACAGTACCAGTTATGGCCCCTAACACATTGTGCAGAATATGTTGTCCATGGCATGTTGTCAGGGGGTCAGGCTATCACATGTCCATCAGGGAGCAGCTTGGTCTCTGCATGGCACATCTTGCCATCCTAGCTCCTCCTGTTCCAGTGACAGCTGCCATACTCTGTAGCCTGAAGAGGTCCAGGTTACAGTCTCCCTCAACTGTGCAACTACTGAGGTGTGCTGCCACATGTTGTTCCTGTCTGCTCAGGGGCATCACTTGGCTTGGCCCACCTCCAGTTGCAGTGATAAAGCATCCATTGTGGGCCATTTTCTCCTTTGACTTCCACCAGATGTCATTGTACCTTTTCTGCAGTTCCTTTATGCTGTACCTTACAGGGCCTACAGCATTGACCCTAGTGGCCACCTCATCACCAGGCCTGTTTCCTATGCTCCTGCAGCTCCTTGTCCCCACCTCTGGCTAGCAGCAGGTCAAGCTAGGCATCCCCCTTCTCTATTAGGATGACAGTTTCTGCAGCTGTAAAGTTTTTCTTGTGCCTGTGTTTGCATGACTTTGCTTCCATCCTTTCTTCGTCATTTGTTCTGCCATTTCTTCCTCCATATTTTTTGATGCAGCTTCCGTCATTGCCACCCCATGCATCATAATTACGATGCAGGAGATGGCCTGCATCATTTTTGCCAACTTTGCCACACTGCATGCTTTTCTTGCAAAGTAAAGTGCACAGATCTTGAAACACCTGGATTTGACGCAAGGTGGCAGCTTGACTCATCTTGCATAGGTCTAAGGGCCTTTGAAAGCCAGACCTGGGAGTTCAACCAGATTTCCATGTATTTATACAATTCCATTCATTTCAATATACAGTCATCATTAGTTGTTATTTTAAATGCTTGCTGAGAGGCTCTGTCTATTTCCAAATATCATAACCTGAGATTTTTGTTGTTCGAAACTAATTTATGCCTACTAAAATAATTCTGAAGTTTCATAAAATCCTTTCGTAACTTAAATTGAATTTGCTCTGCTGACTTCCATTCCACATGTAGTATTTTGTCATCAGCGTACAAATGATTGACACTGGATGTTCTGCAAAAGGAGCCTGACATCATCTGTATACACAGTGAACAATATTGTCCCCAACATGGATCCCTGGGAGATGCCAGATTTCACACAATCAGAAGGGGATTTATGTTTTTTTAAGGTTCTCATCTGTTGTCTAACTTGCCTCCCAAAGAGGTAGTCATGAAACTGAAGTTGTGCCTCCTGATCGAGGCCAATTGAACCCAATGTCTCTAACAGGATGTTATGGTCAGAAGTATCAAAACTTGTGATGGGTCGAAAAATATGGCACCAAGCATCGCAAGGTAAATATTCCAGCCTATTCCTTATTCAGAACTGATAGGTAGACAGGAGGAGGTGGAGTTGCCATCTATGTTAAAAATACATTTTCGGCCTCAGTCATCAACTCAACCTCATCCCCTAAAGAATTTGAAAGCCTGACTATCAAAATCAAACTCTCCTCTTCAGTCTCATTCTGCATTATAGGATGCTATAGGCCACCTTCAGCAGGGTTACAACTGCTGGACCACTTAAGTAATTCTATAGGATCCCTGCCCTCTGAGTTTTTTATAATAGGAGACCTTAATCTGGACTGATTTTCCCGCATCTCAGTTCCACTCAAATCCCTATGTGATTCCCTTGGATTATCACAACTCATTACTGAAGCTACATACCCTATTAAAAACAAGCATTACCATAGCACCTTGCTGGATCTCATTTTAGTAAATAAGCCTCATCTATTTTCCCATGCTAAAGTTTTCTTCTCGGATATCAGTGACTATTGTTTCACTGCCTCTGTAAGATACACCTCAAAACTACCATCTACGTCTAAATTCACCATCAAGAGGTGTTGTCGCAACCTTGACCTTTGGGCATATATTGCTGACTTGAGGGATTCCTTGAGATGGCAGAACTTCTACCCAGCAAGACCTAAGTATGGCATTCGACAATGTCGATCATGATCTGCTCCTTATTTCCTTCCGGAACATAGGCCTGGACTCTCTGTCATTGAGATGGTTTTCCAACTATCTCTTAGGTCATTTCCAACAGGTAAAAGCAGAAGGGGAATTCTCTCCCCTAAAACCTCTGTTAAAGGGTGTACCGCAGGGATCAATATTAGGTCCTCTGCTTTTTGCAATATGTAACCCACTAGGTGGCGCTATCCCAAGGGATACTACCTCTGCCTGCGTGACTAAGCGCAGGTTGAGGGGCCTGAGTTCTGTGAATGGGTGCCCCCACCCAGAGGGTAGGTTTAAGGGTAGCATAGCTGCTCTGGGTACAGCCTTCTGGGACACTGATACCCCCTTGTAACCCCTCTAGTGGTCTGCACTGGTCAGTAATAAGACAATGGTAATTAACACAGCAATGCAATGTCAACCCCACACTACACACACTTACCACCATGGCTGGATCAGCTGCAATGGCCCTGGAAACCCCCTGTAAAATATGGCCTGCAACAGATAAAGGCAGCAACACAGTATTCCCCACACAGAGATACACCACAACTAGTTTAGAAGTAAAAAGATTCAGATCTGATTTATTAGGGGGAATGTGAACAAGGAAGGGGCAGTAATCTAGTTATTGATTTTAGATCTGAATGGTTCAGGTTATAAGGCATGCACTCAAAGGTCCCTGTAACACAGTCACACACACACACTCTGGGTACCCAGTTGTTAATACAGGCTAGCCTGAAGCATTGCCAGGGGTAGGCCAGCATTGCAGCTGTTGTTGGGGCCCTTTGGAAGAAAGAAAACACAACATGCACTTTAACCCTTAACTTGTAATCTGGAGCCAGATGGCTCAGTCCAAAATGATTAGCAACAACAATTAAATCAGTTGACACACTTTGATTTGAGCGTTGTTGCAGGGAGCTACCTTGGTGTTTACTCACGCTACCCAGTTCAGGATGCAGGATGGATGAAATGGAGACCTCAGGATGAAGTGCCAGTTTGCCAGGAGAAGCAGGGCCCCCATGATGCACCGTGGTGTCATTCCTGTTCGTTGGTGTTGAGCAGGTAGCTGAATCCCCAGGCAGGTCTCTCGTTGGGTGTAACTCTGCGGCATGAGTGCAATCTAGGCCGAGATGGTGAGGCCCATACCAGGAGAATGAATCGGATATAGTCCAGTAAAGTTGCTGGATGCAGCCTCCAGCTAGCATGACATAATCAGCAAGGTGGGGAACCAAATCGTGACCCACACGACACATTCAGCACACTTATAGTAAAAGCAGGTAAATACCACAGTTCGGATGACAGTTCAGTTGCTATTCACAGTGTCTCTGCGTAAACCATACATTCCATGGTAGTTTTCAAGTCCTGACAGGCTGATCACACCGAGGCAAGTCTTCGGTCCACTTCAGGTGAAATTCACTTTGTCAAAATACAGGTCCTGATTGCAAAAGCTGCAATTTCGGATAAAGTCCAATTTCAGGCTCAGAGTCTCTTCACTTGGAAAGATGGTGGCAGTCAGGCCAGACACAGCCTTCCTGCCGATGTCCCCCTGTGCACACACAGGAGCAGCTGCTTGAATTACTCAAGCTGTTCACTCTCTTAATTCCAACTTCACACTGAACCACTGCTGCAGGCAGCTAGGGACTTTCCCAGTGATCCAAAAGTTTCGGTTGATTGATCCATCTGTCTGTCACAGCTAGAGCTCCCCCTCCAGGTTCATTTTGGTGCCAAAGGGTGAAAACTACAATTCCTACAGTAATTCACTTCCACAAGACCCCCGGGGACAGGCTCCATTTTAGAGTCCCTAAAGGTACTGATTGGTCCAAACTGGCAGTCCAGAATCAAGATGGTGGTGCAATACAGAAAGTCCGTGCTGCAAAGGATGGCAGGTTAGACAAACTACAATACTATCATTATTAAAGCAGATAATCAGCAAACGGTCACAGATCTTAATAGAGCTCCCTCTGCACAATTAGCGATGGCAGAATGGAGTGAATGTACTGCAGCCCAGGCAGGACTCGAGCCTAGAAACACTCGGCCCCCACCCAGGTTAATTATACACTATGAAAATAATGCCTCTTAAAGAGACAGGCATGGAGGCTAGTAGAGCACTCACATGCAATTACTTTTAAATAGTTAGAACACAGAACACCAGCCTGGCAGTGGGAATTTGGGTAAGCCCAGGAAGGCATTTTAGGAAACCCCATTAGTAAGGGGGTTACAAATATATATAAACAGAGTCGATGCCAACTTCAATACTGAAAATGTACATCTATTTGCAGATGATACCGCACTTTACATCAGCAGATCTACCCCGGATGCAGCATGTAGCAATCTCCAGCAGGAGAATAATCTGCTGCAGCTGCAGCTCCTGAACCAGAAACTCCTCCTGAATGCTAAAAAATGAAGGCGATGCTCCTCTCACCCTCTGCTCACATAATGAACTCTGCTTCACAAGGAACCCCTCCTCAGATCTCCACACTCCTAGGTGAATATTTGGAATATACAACTAAGTTCAAATACATGGGGGTCTGGATCGACCATAGACTTTCTTATAATGACCATACTGAAGAACTTATAAAAAAGCTTAGACAGAGGCTTGCTCTCTTCTATAGGATTAATCACCTGCTTACATGGGAGGCTAAGAAGTGATTGGTCCAATCCACTTTCCTAACATTGTTGGACTATGCAGACTTCCTTTACAGTCAAGGCTCTACCTCTGTACTGGTCAAACTGGACACGCTTTATCATAGATCCTTAAGGTTCATTACTGGCCTCCACTTTGCTACACTTTGCTGCCTATATGCCGCTGTGGGATGGCCATCACTCAAATATAGAAGACAAAGGAAAGTCACCCTTTGGACTTTCAGAGCTATTTCTAAGAAGCTGCCACAATATGTCTTGGATTGTCTGCCTGTAAGCATAGTAGGCCAATATGCTTTGAGGAGTGCCTCCTATATCTCCTTTATTATGCCAAAGGTCAGATCGCACTTTGGTAGGACACCCTTAAGTTACGTGTTACCCTCACTCTGGAACAAGCTGCAAAAAACATTGAAATTAGTCTACCCTTCAAACTATCAACATTCAAGACTCTTTACACTCGTTCTTTCAAAGAATCCTGTAATTGTGTTATCTGACCCTGGCTTATTACTTGAATTGAGCCTCCCACTCTCCATTTTCCTCTGACTCTTATTCATGCTGTTCCCATATCCCCTCCTCCCCTTACCTTGACCCAGCATCCTGCAGCTCTTTTTCATGGTGGTCTTAGCAGCACTTTGTGATCAGTGGCCATCAAATGGCTACCACTGTCCATTTGGCTGTCCCCCCTCTACTTCTACCCTCTACCTTCTCCCTTATAGGCATCTGCCCCTTTCCCCTCTCTCTATGGCTATATCCTTCTACTTCTTAACTAATCTAAAAAGCCCTCTCTTTTGCACCCTGTATACTCCTTACAACTTGTATCTAGTATGCCCTTTATAGAGTGCAGTGAATCTCTTGTTTATTTTTGTATATATTTTGTATATATGTTTTAACAAGAATTCGTACTGTTATCCTTGAGTTCATTGTTCTTTGTTCAATTTATATTGTACTTTAACTTGCATTATGTTTCTGTTGTGTATGCAACCTGTATCTATGTCCAGGTCCACCTCGAAAATTAGCTTCACCTGGTTAAATAAAGATTTTGATTGATTGATTGATTGCGTGAAGCAGGAGGCCCTTATCCATGTCCATTTGAACATCATATGTAACCTTAACCAAGGCTAAATCTGTGCTGTGCTTTGCATGAAAACCTGATTGGAAAGAATTATACAGGTATTGGGTTTCCAAATGGCTCTTTAATTGAATTACAATATTTTTTGAAGACCTTAGAAACAACAGGAAACAGAGATATAGGCCTGTAGTTTATGATGTCTGCTTTGGGAGTATTTTTGTAAATAGGGATCACGTTTGCCAATTTCCCCGATTGGGGGGGTAGAAGTCAATTTTCAAAGGTAAATTTAAAATGTCAATCAAATAGAGTGCTATCACAGGAGTGGCCAGCTTTGGTAGGTAAGATGGTAAACCATCTAATCCCATTGCATTTCTTACTTCCAAGAGCCACAGCACTTTTAGAACCTGGCTTGAACCAATTGGAACAAATGAAAAGTTGGAAACTTTGTTTTGCTTCTGTATATTTCCTATTTATTCACCCTTATTTCTTAAAGAGGGATTATGCTATTCACTTCAGGTACTGATAAACATGTTGTTTAGCCTATCTGCCACCTATTGGGACATTGCAACCACATTTCTAATGATTATAAAAGAACGGGGTAATTCAGAAAGACTCTGGCCCTGTAATAATCTGACCATTTTCCAGAAAAAATTGGGATTAGGATGCCCTATAACAGCACAATGATTCCACAATGTGGAAGTAAGGTCAGCACCATAGAAAAAGATATGGACAATTTATTGTCTCATCTAAAAAACAGCTTTATTGTATATCATAAATATTGAAAAAATGGCAGGCTCACCCACTTAGAAGGTCTCGAGGATTACTGCAGTTAGGTGATGGCATACTGCTGCATCTGCCTGACAAGGATTCAGACCTGAATTCTTTTTTTCTGCTCACCTCATAAGTTATAGATGCTGTCAGCATTAATGTAGGGATTTGGATGCCATGTCTGTTCTGAGATTTCTCAGGGAATAATATGCCTTTGCCCTTTTTATTTCCCTGAGGTAGAGATTCCTGGCATGCCGATATACTGTACATCCCATTGTACCTTTTGATTTAAATTTTTTGGCATGTTTCCATGCTGAATCATGAGCCTTGTGGCATATGCTCAAGTCATTTGAATACCAGGAAGTATTATTATATTTTGTCCCATTACACCAAATAGGGGCATGTATATTGCATACAGTCAGAAATTTACTTTGAAAAAAAAAACACAAGGTGCTCTTCATCTCAGGGAGCAAAGCCAATCTTTTCCAGTTTCTTGTTTCCAAGCCATTCATAAATTTGAGATAGTCAAAATTCTTAAAAGTCCTATATCCTTTGATCTGATGTCTGCTGGATATGTATAATTCTTTCTAATGCAAACTGTAACCTGATGATCACTGAAGGTTTCTGGAAGGACACCAAACAGTATATAATTAGCTGAAGTAGTTGAAAAAATTAAATCTATCTATCCCTTTGATTCAATATAGCGGGAGTTCTAATTAATTGAGACAGCCCCAGCCAGGATGCCATGTTTATTAGTTTACTGGAAATATCCATGCCATGTCTATCAGTTTATTTGTAGGGGAAACTGAGGTCCAGTCTTCACTGAGGTAAATCCACACAAAGAAAAAGGGTTTCCACAAGGTAAGCATGGAGAACTGAACCCTTTTATAACTGATCACTTTACCATATTCCAAAAACATTCCTCTATTGTTGGAAGTGATACATCCCTCCGGTGTCTGAGTAGGACTATTTCAGTAGTGATAAGTTCTCCTGTGACCTATCTCTGCTGAGAAGGAGTAACATGAGATGTTTCCTGGGGGCCCCCCACCATGACCGCGATGGATGTTAGAGTGAGACTAAAATAAGGGTTGTGCCCATCTCCTGTACTGCCATCCAGTTGTTGTTGATAGGGGGACAACTTTCCAGAATGTGGGTGATTAAGCTGTCTTCTGTGTTACACTTGCAACAGAGATGTGTGGGTATAAACCCAAGGCTTAAAGATTTATTTATTTATTTACTAGACTTTAGGATTACAACCTTTGAGTCAGAGACTCATTTACAAAGGCTCCACATCAGAAAAAACAAATACAAACACTTAACACATATAGACATAGAATGGCAGCTAAAGGTTACAGTTTTTTCAGTTATACAATATTGCAGAATCAAGATTAGCTATACATTGCATTGAATATGTTACTGATAGCTGTATTTTACAGTTTTCAAGAAAACAATAAGTTTGCTGATAGAGGGAGGGAGTAACAGGTTTGATATTTACAGCAAAGTAGAGAATTAGACAGATATCTTGTGAGTGCAGTCAAAGGAGGCATTGTTAATAGGTAATGTTTGGTAGCCCTATCTGTAGCAGCTCAGTGGTGGGGCTTTTGTGGGGTTATGTACCATCTGTGGAGAATATTGAATTTGGTTAATCTTTTTTTTCTGTGTTGTAACTGTACAAAGAGAAGAGATGACAGACAAGTGGTGTTCAGATAAAAAATGTAATTTATTACTGGTACATAAGAATAATACAGGCTTACAACCAACAGTGTAATCACTGGAAGAGTATCCAATTTCCTTACCTATAGGCACAGTCAAGTCTCTCTGAGAGAAAATACATGCTGCAAAGGGTCTTTTACCCTGATAATAAGCATGACAACAATAAAAGGAGATACATAAAAAGTAAGTAATTGGCTAAAAACTGGTAGTATCAGTAGCTATCCTGACTAACATAAGAAGTTGCTTAGCTAGCAGAAGATAAAGTGAACAATACGGTCTGTGATGCTTCCAAGGTCACTTGCAGTTATAGTTGTGCACAAGCACTGAAAATTGCACTGTTGCCTAACTAATAATTATACAATAAAAATCTAATGGAAAACATCTTCCAGTGGTACAATATATTGTGAGAATATAGTGAAGCATAATATGCATTGCAAAAGTGTAGTATAACTCAGATCCTGACACTTATGTTCATACGATAAGTGTCTGTGCCCTAAAATTAGTACATATACCTACATATGTGTTGCTGTCCATGAGGTGGGGGTACAATCCGGGGTGCTGGTCCATGGATAATATCTCCCCCTTGTTGCCTCAAAAGGGGCAATAATCACAGGCAAGTAGTGGGATGGAGTTAAAAAGTCATTTACAAGCTCGAGGCATGAACCTTGTAAAGGAATTCAAGTTGTTATAGGTGTTGTCTTAGAGTACGTCGCAGACAGCAAAGGGTCAGTATCAGAAAAACAATAAAAAATGCTTGAATAATAACAAAAGCTTTAAAAGTGACTTCTAACCAGGTATTGGATAGAGCAGTACTTAAATCACCATCATGAATAAGAGCATTAAGGGCATCGCCAGCTTGAGAAATATTATTGCTAATATAAATCAAATGGGAATCCTCTCTAGCTAAAAGAGATTTCAAAGAAAATGTCAAAGGGTCAATATGCATGTTAAACATGAGCAAATATTGAGACAAGGCAAGCAAGTATTGCGGATCGGTATCAATAACATCTGGTTCAGGGAGAGGAACAGTAGTTATGACAGTGTGACCTGTGACTTTTTTCTGCTGTTGAGTAAAACAGAAGTGAGGTATTTCAATAACACAAGATTTTTGACCATTAGCAAAGGTGTTGTGATTTGTCACTACACAATACTGCCCATCGGAATCATAGGTAACTCATACAGTTGGTACCCTCCATTGCTATAGATGTATTGGATAGGAAAAAGACTGGTTGATGAGCCGTGAAGTGAAGCGATATACCTGTTCCAGGTAGCTTCGGGATTTAGCTACAGTATTTAGGTGTCGGGCACAGAAGACGTAGCTCTTGCAGATTTGGATTCATCATCCTCACCAGCATCAGTAAAGTTCAATGGCAATTCATCACCCAAGGTAAAGGCCCAGTCAAGGTGTTTCAGGGGATATTCACACACTGGTTTCACAATATCAAAGACATCACAGTGGCACATATAGTAATATCCTTTCTTGGCAGAACAGTTCATGTGGGGTGCCACCCAGGCTTGGAGCACAGAATGGTAAACAAGTAATTATGGCAATTCTGTTCTTTCATGATTGATGTCCTTATCAAGATGTCCGATGGAATTAATCGCAGCCAATTTATCAAAAACAGATGTTACAGGATCAAAGAGAGGTAGTGACACAGTGAACGTGACAAACATGTTGTCATGGATAGAACAAGTCTTAGTAAAGTTGCACGAGGTTTGGTTTGGATATCTGGAGACATACCCAAGGTTTCTGGCTGTGGACATAGAAATGTTAACATTGTTTGTTAAACAAATAGTAATGCAACCATTAGATTTGCAATGAAGACAATACCATTTACCCATTTGTCTGTCATGGATGAGATCTGGGATGCATCCTGTTTCCAAGTCCCTGAAGAGATTGTTAACAGTGGAAATTACAAAAGATCCACAAGTAGAGCATAGAAATTCATGAGCAATATATTGCTTGGCTGCTCCCTTATTACTTTGCAAAATCAATTCATTAATCTTATCTTTAGTATCATTGAACCCTTTGGCAATTTTCTGCACGTTATATACAGTGAAACATTATTCCTTACTTAAACCATCTACACCATGTAACAGTGGGGGGTAGGATATCATTCTTAACAGGTTGCTGAAAATTAAGTGTTTGTGCTTTAATAGCAGCTATGTCTGCTCTATTCCAGATAGACACGACTGAGCCAAAAAGGCCAGAAATGGTGCCTGCTGCACTGGTAACATCTGTAGTATCATACCTAGTGCATGGTCTAGTTTAGCATTAGGTGCGGGGTCAAAAGACCCCTACATGAGCAGAGGTATAGGGGCGGCCAATGACGGGAACATTAGTACGTGTTTGTTATGCAGATACAATATCTGTAAGCATCATACTGTAAAATTTAAAAGTATTGGTCATGTGACAGCAATCTCAGTCATATTCCAATGTGCAAGATTGAAAATAATGGGTACATGCTTAAATTGTATATTATTAATCAAGGCTCCTGGAAGGGAATTGATGGTCAGGCCACTAAGAGGACCTTCCTCCTGTGGAGGGCAGTCAGTTATTTCTTCTTCGGTGGGTGGGACTAAAGAAAGAAAAAGAGCTTCAGTAGCTATATAGTTGTGAAAACAGAAGGCACATTCCTCCTCAGAGGTGAGGAGGTCACACCAAGCAGGATCTATGAGAGCAGTAAGGTTATAACAACCAGAGTGTCTGTGGGAAGTCTTTTAAATAGAAAGAGTACCATTTCTAAATATGTCAGTTTTAGGGCATCTATGGAAAGTACCTTTGGATAGGTGAGCTACAGGGAGTGTGTAGCCATTAATGTCAGTTTCACATTGAATGGAAATAGTGGATCTGTCTGGAGCTACTACCATGGCATCAAGACAGGCATCTGAGCCTTCTTTAACAGTAATCATTTTGTTGGGTACATTAATAAGAGCTCCCATTGGGGCTGTATGTTCAAGTTTGCTAAGCAAATGTTGGACGTGTTGTCTGTGTGTTGACAGGGGTTTATTCTGGGATTCTCTCAGGGGAAGTCATAGAAGTCCCACCAAGATGAGGAGGTGCAAGATAGCCATCTTGTCAGTGAATCTGTAAGAAAACAAAACATGATAGTTAAGTGAAGGGTACTATTCTGCCTTAAGTGGATCAGGAAAAGTAAGTTTAGTCACCTTTGTACAACTTGAGCTGATTAGCATGGAACCACTTGTCAGTGGTCTGTTTTTGCTGGTGAACTCAGACCTGATAGACAGCAGGACTGAATTTATTGACAATGTGGTATGGACCTTTCCATTTACTGGCAAATTAAAGAGTTGGTTCTCTGTATTGGAGAAGTATAACTTGGTCTCCAACTTGCCAGTCGACTTCTTTGACATGCTTGTCAAAATGAGCTTTAGCTTGTTGTTGAGCCTTGCCTATTTGTTTGGCAGCGAACAGGTGTGTCTTCATGATGTCATCATGAAGCTTTTCAACATACTTGTCTACAGATACTTGATCTGTAGTAGGGGTGTGGAGATCAATCAAGAGGTACTCAAGTAATCTCATGGCTCTACCAGTCATAACCTCATAAGGTGTGCACTAAATAGTAGCTGCAGGAGTGCCCCTAATTGCCATCAGGAGTAGTGGCAAGAGGGAATCCAATCCTTGGGATTGTCATTGCTGAATTTGCATAACATCTGTTTGATTCTTCTGTTGGCTCTTTCTGCCTGGCCTGAGGACTGAGGATGGTAAGGGATGTGCAATTTCTAATCTACTCCAAGCAGCTGGAGTGTCTGTTTTATCAGCTCAGCTGTAAAACTGGTCCCCTGGTCTGAATCTACCTTTAAGGGTAGGCTCCACCTGGAGAACACTTGATCCACCAGGGTCTTGGCAGTTGTCTTAGTTATGTTAGTCTTAGTGGGAAATGTGTCTACCCACTTAGAAAATAAATCTGTGACAAGTGCATACTTGTTATTCTTGCTGGAGTTGGTAAAGGGGCCAATGAAATCAATTTGTATTGCATTCCATGGTCCAGTTTACCTTTGGGGCAACAATCTGGTGTTTCTTTTCACCAAAATTGGGTTGTTCTGGGCACACACTATGCAGTTGTTCACATAGTGCTCTACATCTTTGACCATGCCAGGCCACCAGATGACTGTCTTGAGTCTCTGGAGGGTGTTTTCTGTCCCCTGGTGTCCACCAGTGGGAGTATCCTGAACCATGTGGATGAATTCAGTTTGCAGAGATTGTGGTGCAACCCACAGTTTGCCACCTGTATCCTCTTTTCGATACCAAATGAGCTTCTGGTTACTAGACAAGTGTATGTTGGCAGAGTGTCTCTTGTATGGACTACTAACAGGTAGTGGTTGTTCAATTCCTTAATCCATGAATTTGAACACATATTTTAGTTCTGGGTCAGATTTCTGTGCAGCAGAAAGGTCCAGTGGAGATTCTGGTACTGGTTTCTGCCTGGTGTTAGCAGCTACTTTAGCCGCTACAGCTATTGGGTGAGTCATCGTCCATGTCTCCCCTCCTCAAGTGCCTGCTTTGGCTAGCGAGTCCACTCAATCATTGAATTCATGGTAAAGGTCAGATTTACAGTAAGCCTTTTCCTTGTGGATGTACAGTTTGTGAGTAAACGACTATGTCAAGGCATATGTATATATATATATATGTATATAAACAAATCCCTGTATTTGACAGATGTGCCATCAGATGATGCAAAGTTATTTTTCTCCCAGAATGGTAGAAACTCAGATAGGGATCAGCAGACCCAATTGGAGTCTCCAAAGATGATTGCATCCTTGTCAGCATGGGGCATGACCTCCAAAGCACAAGTCACAGCTGCCAATTTGGCATACTGTGAGGAGATAACAATGCATTTCCTAGAAATGTGCCTGAAATTGCCTTGTTGATCTCTTATCAGCACTCCAAATCCTGCCACCTGCTCTCTATCTACATAGGAGGCTGAGCCATCTGTAAAGATACGGTACATGCCGGTATCTTCCAGAACATCTGGTGTAGCCAGTAAGTATGGTTCCGGCTCAGGTAAGTACAGAAGTTGGAGGGCACAGTCATGGGGCGTGCCAGTGTAGAGTAGGTCATGGGCCAAGACTGAGGGAATTTTAGCAGGCAGTACTTTAATGTTACTGTCCTGCAAAGCAAAGACCAGTGGGTGAGTCTGGTATTAGAGACTGAACAATCTTTTACTTTGTCTGAAAGCAAAAAGTTAGTTGGGGTGTGACAGGTATGCAGAACAATAGGAACATACCCGATGTTGTACAGAAAATGTTTGACAGCCCAGAAGGTTGCCAAAAGTGTTCTTTCGCAGAGGCTATATTTTCTTTCTACTGGGGACAGCATCTGAGGTGCATAGGCAATGGGCCTGTGGTACCCACTGTAGTTTTGTGTCAGCACTGTGGACATGGCCACATCAGAGGTAGCAGTTTCCAAATGGAAGGGAAGGTTTGGGTTGAGGTTAATCAGTGCTGGGGCTGAGGCTAAGGCCTGTCTGAGCTGTGTCACAGCTTCAGTGTGAGTGGGGCTCCATGTCCATGGGACGTCCTTTTTCAGAAGTTCATACAAGGGAGCAGCCTTCAAGGCAAAGTCAGGGATAAAATCCCTAGACTAGTTAACCATTCCTAGGAAGCGTCTGAGTGTTGCCATGCTAGTAGGAAGTGCCAGATCTTGCAAGCCCTGGATCTTTTTGACAGCTGGGCTTCTGCCTTGGTCTGTAACATGTTGGACAAGGAAGATGACCTCTTTTTCACACAATTATGCCGTAGAAGGGTTGAGCTTGAGGCCTGCTCTCTGGAGGAGAAACAGAAGTTCATCTAGAATGGCCAAATGCTATTCCTTCATGGTGGTTGCTAGAAGCAAGTCATCAACATACAGCAGGAGGCAATGAGGTGTGGAGAAGCCCTGCAGGGCATCCATCATGTGGAGATGGGAGAGGGAAGGGCTCTTATGGAAGCCCTGGGGATGACAGGTCCAGGTGTACTGGTGCCCATCAAAGGTGAAGGCAAATTTGTATTGACTTACCTGTGCTAATGGGAGTGACCAGAACCCATTAGAGATGTCAAAGGCTAAGAACTACTTTTTGTAGGGTTTCAGCAGCTTGAGTACATCAGGTGCTGATGTTACTGTTGGGGCACAGCTGGGGGTAACCTGATTAAGTTTCCTGTAGTCAATTGTGAGTCTCCAAGCTCCATTTGGCTTTTTCACAGGCAAAATAGGTGAAATGATAGTAGAGACACAAGTCCTAATCACTCCTTGCTGTAGTAGTGATTGGATGGTCTCCCTCAGTGATGGCAAGGCTTCAGCAGGGAATGGATACTGATTCTGCCTCACAGAGTTAGGTCCTGGGATCTCAATGGTGGTGCGCATCCTACCAAGCTGTGTTTGTTGGTAGCAAACTCATAGAGGTATTTTTGAAGCAAAGGTGCAAGTTCAGAAAACAGGTCATGACTTTTGAACAAAGCCATGATGTCATACTCTTTGTTGTTATTAGAGATGGCTGCCACCAAGTGTTTATCTGAAATGGTGACAGCATGACATTGTCCTTTGATCTGGAGAAGTAGCCTGTTGGCTAGGTCCACTACACAGCCATACAGTGCAAGAAAGTCAGTTCCCAATATACTGGGGTGATGACGTAATACCATGAGGTCAGAGACAAAATCAGTCCTGAGGTGGCCTCTTACCACAGGCAAAGACACAGATTGGTAGGTGTGTAGCTGAGTACCATCTACACCCAGTGCACTGGTCTTCAAGCCGGTAGAACAGTCACACATGGCTGGGTTCTCATCATGGAGAACAGACATGGCTGCTCCTGTATCCAGAAGCATGTTCATTTGGCGTCCCCGACTGTGGCCTGTACACAAGGCCGTCCACTTGTGTCGACAAGCAAGCCACTCACAATCCAGACTGGGGCCTGTAATTGTCAATCCGTACATTCAGAGTCATCTTCATCCTTCTGTTCCTGAAATCTAAGGCCCGCAGGATCTTTCTGGGCCTCCTGTATGTCTTGCATGGGATACAGATGTGCCTGTGACATCACAGGTGTGACAACGGCCTGCTCAGTCGATTCCTCCTTGATTGTCACATCAGCCTGGCCAGTAGTCGATGCCACAAAAGGATTCTTTCCTCAGCTGCTCAGTTGTTCAGTAGCCAAGGGCAGGAATGGATTTCCCTGACCACATGACTGTCCTGCAGCTGGGGTGAGGGCTGCTATGCTGCATGTAGACTTAGCGTCTTTTTCAGCATGGGCCTCCTCCAGAAATTTGCAGAGGGTCTCATTCTCATCTTTGAGGCTGTGATAGCTGGGGCTGTTAAGGTACCTGCTATCAGGTTGGGCATTTGGAATTTTCCAGTTGCTCCTGTCCTTGTTTCTATTTTCTTCCAGTTCTGGTTCCCCCCCTTGTGCGACTGCTTGTCATCAGAAGGGGCGTCAGACTTCTGGTTATTACCTTCCATAGTATAGTGGGTAGGTGTAACCGAGGTAGACTGTACTGAAGCAATTTGGGCTTCAGCTACCTGGGCTGCTGGGGTTTGCATGGCAGACGCTTTATTATTCTTACCGGAAGCGAGGATACGGAGGTATACCTGGAAGGCATGCTCCGTCTTGGTAAGAGTTTTGGCAAAGGTGTCGGTCTGCAGGTAAACATTGAGTTCAACCTTTTCCTGAAGGGCCAGAATCATGTTCTGGATGTACAAATCCTTATACTCAATCTGGACTCGGTGTGCGACTTCACCAGCCAGGCCATTACCGGCCTCATAGATGAGTCAAAACCTTTGATGGTAGGCCGCAGGGCTTTCCTTCACATTCTGCTTAACCTTGTAGGCCAAGTGGGCTCCAATGACACCTGTGGCATTGGCAGTGAGGCATGCCACAGCGATGTCATTGTATGCAAGTGTCTCACAGCTGCGAACGGTATCCAGGAGTTTGAATCTGGTACTCGGGTTGGAGAAAAAGCTTCTCGCAGAGGGAGCGCACCTTCTCCAAATGGCAACTGAGATTGTCAGTCAGGCCCATCTGTCCAATGCTTTGAGCAATTTGCTGGACAGAGTGAGTGACTTGCAGGGGATTGGAAGTACCAGGAATCGTGATCCACTCATTACGTTCCATAGCACTGCAAAGGGCAGATTCCACTACCGCATCAGCGACTGCTTTGATTGCATGGTTCTGGGTGACAGTGTCCTCAAACAGTCTGTTAATTTGATCCTGGATGGCTCTCCAGCAGTCATCTGGTGCCATAATGTTGGTAATGGCCTCTTTAATTAGGTTGCGCACCACAGAATAAAGGCCATCTGCCCATGTCATAAGGGTCGCCATCTTGGCATAATACGTTGCTTCCGCCATGTTTGTGTAGATGTGGCAATGTAAAGGGCATGTGGATGTAAGCACCATCTTGAGGATGGCTGGCAAAAATGATAGCCCTATGGGGGTTGGATTTGGGTGTGACATGGCATTCCTAGTCATCAAGGTCAGAGTCGTCATCACCAGATGACGCAATGTCAATGGATGTGTAATGGAACCCATTCATAGCCTTAACATTGCCAGTGAGACCCTCTAGCTGATGACGCAGTTTCACCATCTTTGTTCTACACTTCTTGTGACAAACGTGTGCAGTGCTCTGCTCAATACCATTCTCAACCTTATAATGCAATACTCTGTACGTGGTGCCCAATTTGACGTTTTCCCTAAACTCTTTGTCTAACTCATGATTCCCTCTGTCATTCTCCTCTTTCAACTCAGCATTTTTTTCATAGAAACATAGAATTTGATGGCAGATAAGGACCGCTTGGCCCACCTATTCTCCCCATTTCCATACCTGATGGATAAGCTGCAGATTCTAGTTAACCAACAGCTTACTTCCTCCCACCCCCCACTAGAATTGCTCTATGTCTGTCTCATGCATTCTTGAATTCTCCCACTGTTCTTGATTTCACAACCTCCTCAGGAAGGTTGTTCCATGCATCCACAACTCTCTCCATGAAAAAATACTTTCTAACATTACCTCTGAGCCGTCCCCCCTCTGTCTTCAAATTGTGCACCCTTGTTCTTGCACATCTCTTTTTCTGAAAGATGCTACCCTCTTGGACTTTGTTAATTCCCTTGAGGTACTTGAAAGTTTTCATCATGTCCCCCCTCTCCCTCCTTTCCTCGAGGGTATCCATATTAAGCTGCTTTAGTCTCTCTTCATATCTCTTCTGGAGCAGATCCTGCACCATTTTGGTTGCCCTCCTCTGAACAGCTTCCACTCTGTCTATGTCTTTGCAGAGATGGGGTCTCCAGAACTGCACACAGTACTCCAGATGGGGTCTCACCAACTGTCTGTACAGAGGGATAACAACTTCCTGTTTTCTATTGTTGATGCCCCTCCCTATGCATCCCAGTATCCCCCCAGCCCTCCTTACTGCCTTCTCACATTGCTTGCCCACCTTAAGGTCATCTGATATAATTACTCCCAGGTCCCTTTTGATTTTTGTTGTTGTTAGTTTCTCATCCCCATTGTGTACTCTTCCCCTGGGTTTTTGTTTCCCAGGTGCATTACCTAGCACTTCTTTGCATTGAATCTGAGCTGTCACACATTTGACCATTTCTCCAACCTTGCCAAGTCCCTTTTCATCCTTTCCACCCTACCTTGTGTATCAACCCTGTTGCAGATCTTTGTGTCATCTGCAAAGAGACATACTCTTCCTTTCAGGTGCTCTCCAATGTTACTTATAAGGGCAATAAAGAGGACCGGTCCCAGTACTGAACCCTGCGGTACCCTGCTAGTTACCCTTCTTTCTTCACTGTGAACTCTGTTTACTATTACTCGTTGCATCCTGTTGTCCAGCCAAATTTTTATCCAGGCTAACACCTTGGGAACCACTCCAAGGCTGGCTAACACGTATATTAATCTTTTGTGTGGGACTGTGTCAAACGCCTTGCTCAAATCTAGGTAGGTCATATCCACAGCACCTCCCTGGTCTACAACTTTGGTCACCCAGTCAAAGAAATCTATTAGATTCATCTGACATGACCTTTCCACTGTGAATCCATGCTGCCTTGGGTCCTGTGCCCCACTGGCCTCTAGGTACTCAACAATGCTTTCCTTCAGACATGATTCCCTCATTTTCCCTACCACTGAGGTCAAACTAACTAGTCTGTAGTTTCCTTCCTCTGCCCTGCTCCCACTCTTGTGAAGTGGAATCACATCCACCCTCCTCCAGTCCTCAGGTACCACCCCATCCTCCCATGATTTGTTACAGAGAGTAGTCAGTGGTGTCACTAGTTCTACCCTTGGATTTTTTTAGAATTCTGGGCTGAATCCCATCAGGCCCCATTGCTTTGTCCACCCTCAGTTTCAAGAGATCTTTCAAAACCCTTTCTTCTGTGAATGGACTGGTATCGACCCCACTATCCAGAGTGTTTCTCTTGTTTGTTTTTGGTATCTCCCCCTCCTCTTCTGTTGTGAATACTGAACAGAAGTATTTGTTCCGTATCCCTGCTTTTTCACTATCACCCTCTGTCCATGTTCCCTCTCCTTTATTAAGTCTCTGTATCCCTCCCTTGGTCTTTCTTCACTCTCTAATTTACCTATAAAAGGTTTTATTCCCCTTCATAACAGAATTGGCTATTTTTCCTTGGTTTGGGCCTTTGCTATTTTGACTCCTTTCACTGCCTCCTTCTGCTTTAACTGATAAAGTTATTTGTCCTGCTTCTTCTGTGTTTCCTCATATTTCCTGAATGCTATCCTTTTCTCCTTAACCTTCCCTGCCACTCCTTTTGAGAACCTTAGTGTTTTTCTCCTTCATTTTGTTTTATTGATTCGCTTCACACCAAGTGCCTCTGTGATGGCTGTTTTGATTATTCCCCATTGTTCCTCCACCCCTCCTTCTTGGCCTTTGGCTAGTGCTTTTCTGAGGCACTCTCTCATATTCCCAAAGTCAGCCCTCCTAAAGTCCAATACTCTTGCCTTTGTATGGCTTGACTCTATGGCTGTGTTTATTGTGAACCACTCTGTTTGGTGGTCGCTTGTTCCCAGATGACTACCCACTTCTAAATCCGAGATCCTTTCTCTGTCCCCATTTGAGAGTACCAGGTCTAAGATTGCTCCCTCCTGAGTGGGTTCCAACACTAGCTGTCTGAGGCATAACCCTTGTAGGGCATCAAGAATGACCCTGCTCCTGGATGTGACTGCAGCAAAGGTGCTCCAGTTAACATCTGGCATATTCAGGTCCCCCATTAACAATATCTCCCCTTTTTCTGCCATTTTAAGGATGCCTTCAATCATTTCATTGTCCAATCTCTCCCCCTGAGATGGTGGTCTGTACACAACTCCCATGCAGATGGTGGTGCCATTTCCTGTCTTCAGGGTGACCCATAGTGACTCATCTACTTCATGTTTGCTCTTTAGTTCTGTTGCTTTAAACCCTTCCCTTAAACCTTCATTCGTATCACTCAGAATATCATTCAAATAAGCTACCTGTTTCTTATCACATTCTAACCTCTCACAATCATCTATCAATATGCAAATTTCATGCTCAGAATCTTGAGCAGTATAATGTAACAGTCTGTTATTGGCATCACTGAGTGACTGTGTCTCTTCCACTAGTTTCTGTTCCCTTTTCTGTAACTCCGATGCCTGCAAGTCCATCTCTTTTTTTAGAGACACATTTTGCAGTTCAAGGGAGGCACACTTCACTGTAAGACTCTCAACAGAGGAATGTAGAGCTGGGAGCAAGAGACCTTTAAGGTTGTATTCCTTGGCTGTTTGTTCAGACTCTAGATAGTGCTCTGAAATTAGCAGCAATGGGTGTTCTGCAGACTTCGTGTCCAGCACGAAATCTGTCCATCCTCCACTGGAAGTGAGATAGTTTGAGATGTTCAGTCTCAGTTCAGTGTAAAGTTCAGGCATGACAAACAAGGGGTAGACAAACAAACCAAGAAGCAGTCAGAAAACTGGATAAAATCATTGGCGCTGTCACCCAATAACTTTCTGGTCCCCCGAGGGCAAACGGTGGTGCCAAGGTGGTATGCTGCCACTCACAAAGGTAGTGTATCAGCATCTGGTGTGGATGTGCCATGCCTGAGACCAGGATGAGTGTGTCCATCATAATAACAACCACTGTAAGTGAGCGTAGGTCCAAGTAGGTAAGAAATGTACTACACTACTCGACATTCAAAATTAATTGAATGGAATCTTCACTTTGCGCATTCCAACCCGAACATGGTCGCCAAATATAACTGGGTAATAAAATTACCTTTCTCAGATTCTTGTTGGAACTGCACAAAAGGAATAGATGACAGACAAGTGGTGCCCAGATAAAAAATGTAATTTATTACTGGTAAATAAGAATAATACAGGCTTACAACCAACAGTGTAATCACTGGAAGGGTATCCAGTTTCCTTACCTATAGGCACAGTCAAGTCTCTCTGAGAGAAAATACATGCTGCAAGGGGTCTTTTACCCTGATAATAAGCATGACAACAATTAAAGGAGATACATAAAAAGTAAGTAATTGGCTATAAACAGGTGGTGTCAGTAGCCATCCTAACTAACATAAGAAGTTGTTTAGCTAGCAGAAGATAAAGTGAACAATAAGGTCTGTGATGCTTCCAAGGTCACTTGCAGTTACAGTTGTGCACAAGCACTATTTATTTATTTATTTATTTAGATTTTGGTAACCGGGTAAGCCCACAGAGACCAGAGGTCCCTTTTTCAGGGGCAACCTAGGATTTGATACATACAGCAGCGATTACATACAGTGGACAATAATACAGTGGTTAAACTAGAGGCATAACATTAGAGAGACAGCAACTACAGGTTGACAGTCCACAATGCATAGAATTAACAGGAGTCAGTCATGGTAGACACAAACGCCAGATAAGGCAATAGTAGTACAATGGTCACAGTTGATTAGGAGGGGAAAGGGGCTAGCGATTACAACCACAAAGGCTAAGTTCCAAGAGGTACACTTTGAGGCCTGACTTGAATCCTTGGAGAGAAGGCCTATCAACCAGGTTTGCTGGGAGTGAGTTCCATAACTGCGGGGCAGCATATTTAAAGGAGCGCTTGCCAGGGTTGGTGCATACACGAGGGATGTCAAGGGGAAGGCCAGTTGAAGATCTCATGTATCAGCATTGTACTCTGGGGTTGAGCAGTCCATGCAGATGAGGAGGAGGGCCAGAGGTGGTGAAGTTGTAGATCAGGCAGATGGAGGTGTACACCAGCTTATGATGTATGGTGGGCCAATGGAGGTCAGCGAGGACCTCACAGTGGTGCCTCCTGGGGGGGGAGTTGGTGGCAAAGTGTGCCACTCTGTGGTAGAGCACCATGAATTTTCTAAGTTCCCCTTCTCATAGGAACTGTAACGGGGGGCTCCATAGAGGAGGTAGGGGAGAAATGTGCAGTTAGTGATTGCACGCCATGCCTCATCAGAAAGGGAGCTTCCCAGATGGTAGAAGAGCCCAAGCCTCTGGTGGATGGACTCAGTTAATGAGTCAATGTGAGGTTTATAGGACAGTTCCTGGTTAAGGAGGATTCCTAGGTATTTGATCATATCTAGGACCTTGACTCACTTCCCCTGGGCAGTTTGGAGCAGGAGTAGATCACACCTGTCCGAGCCGAGGCGTCTGGTTCCAAACAGGATAGCCTTGTTTTTTTCTCATTTAATACTAGGGAGCTAACAAAGAACCAGGCTTCAAGTGCTGAAAGGCTGGTCTGTAGTTTGGCAGCGATAACACTAGGCAGTGGGTCACTACAGTAGACGACAGTGCCATCTGCATAGGTGATGAGTTTGCTCAGCCCGCGAAACCTATCTATGTCATTGACAAAGAGGGTGAAGAGCAGGGAGCCCAGGATAGAGCCCTGAGGTACCCCAGAAACTATCGGTCGAGTGCTGGACTTAGTTCCTCTCCAGAGGACTTTTTGGCTTCAGTTGAGTAGATAGCTCTTGAACCAGGAGTGAGAGAGTCCATCCAGTCCGAGGAGATGGAGTTTGGAGAGAAGAAGACTATGGCTGACCAAGTCAAAAGCCTTCGACAGGTCGATAAATAATGTGCCTGTCTGAGAGCCCTGGTCCATGGTATCAAGGATATCAGACATAAGCCGGATAAGGGCCATGTCTGTGCCATGGCGTTTCCTGAAGCCATGTTGTATGTCGGCTAGGAGAGAGTGCTGCTCAAGGTAGTTGCACAGTTGGTTGTGGACCAATCTCTCCTGCACCTTCCCCAGAGGGCGGAGAATGGAGATAGGCCTGCAGTTCCCCACTTTGTTCCTGGGCCCTTTTTTATGGACTGGGACTATGGTCGCTACTTTCCATTTGCTTGGGACAGTTCCATTGAGGAGGGACCTATTGATTAGCCAGGTGACAGGGAGAGTGATGGCAGGAGCAACGGCCCTCAGCAGCCTTGGTTCAGGCAGGTCATGTCCCAGGGAGCAATGAGGGTTAATTTTGAGCAGGATAGGTAGTACGGTTTAACAATTTTCAGATGAAACTGTGGCCGAGCATGCTCCCCTTTGGTACTGTGAATGAGGGGAGCACCAGAAGGGATGGGGGAGACAGTCCACCTGGGTTAGAAAAAGAGGCATCTAATGACTCTGCTACTGTGGAGGGGTCATTGGTCAGGGTATTCCCAACAAGTAGTGCTCCATCCTGGGCATTGGGGGCACCTTTAAGTAGAAGATTTATTTGGTTCCAGAATGTTTTGGCGTCCCGGAGGTGACTGGTCTAGAGATCACGCAGGTACTTAGACTTGGCTTGTTTGGAGGCTTTCTTACAGTGATTCCTCAGTTCTCTGTATTTCTCCCAGTCAGCAGTGTGGCCAGAGGATTTATACAGTCCCCAAGCCCTGTCACAGAGCAGCATACTGCGTTTGAGGCCAGGGCCTAGCTATTTGTGGCACTTTCCCTGCACTCTTAGTTTCTTTCATGATGCATGGACATTAGCCATAGACAGAAAGGTGAAGTAGTCCAAGGCTTCATCCAGGGTGGGGATGGTGACAATGGGATCCCAGTCGATGGTACGAAGGTCTGAGCAGAAGTCAGCTGTAACAAGTCTGGTGTAGTTCCTGGCTTCAATCACCCTGGCTGCCAGTTTGGGGGGTTTGTTAGACCAGGTGCAAAAGATTGGTGAGTGGTCACTCAGAGAGTCAGACATGGTCCTGGCCATCAGTATACGATCAGGGCAGAAGACAAGGGTCCAGTCGAGTAAGGAGTGATTGCCAGACTTGACATTATGCCTTGTAGGCAGTTCAATGATTTGAGTCAGGTTAGAGTCTAAAACTGGATTCTTGTTAGCTGAGGACCTCGAGGCAAGCCAGTTCTGATTAAAGTCCCCAAGGAGAATCATTTCCCCCAGGGTGGGGGTGTTCTGTCAGGGCAAGGGTCAGGGATTCTAGGGAAGAGGCAGCTGACTGGGGGGGAGGTAGGCACACCTGACATACAGGGGTTTGGTATCTCCAAGGAGCAATTTAATGAAAATGATCTCACTTACTGATTCGCAGAGGGGATGGTAGTCTAACTGCATAGCGTTAAGATTCGACTTGGTATAGATGAGAACCCCGCTACCTTTCCTTCCTACACGATCCTGTCTGAAGGCATTATAGCCAAGCAGGTGTACTTCATGTCGAAGGATTTGTGGCTTAAGCCAGGTCTCAGTCACCACTAGTACATCTGGTTTGTACAATGCGGTCCAAGCTTCAAGGTCATGGACTTTATGCCGTAGGCTGCCAACATTCATATGGACACCCGGAGGCCCCTGGCTGCAGCCCAGATTGGGTTAGTGGGGTCTCTGAGCACAAGATTAGGGGAGTGAGGGCAAGGGTTGGGCTCGACGTCTCCTCCCAGAGCTAGCTTTAGCCTGGCAAGGTACCCAATGATTCTGGATGGAGAAAAGGAGTACCTCCATTTGTATCTCATGTAGATGTAGTAGAGGAGGTTATAACAATTTCCATTACAGGTTACCCCATACATGGAAAGGAGCAGCGGGTTGGTCCATTCCATGATAGGCTCAAGGGAGCAGGGGGATAGACCAGTGGACCCACCCTGGTTCAGGGGACAGTGACTCCAGGAGTTGAGTTCATCAGCCCCTAAGATAAGGGCTATGTAGGCAAAGGCTGCCATAGGTCCAAGGCCCCACATAGTTACTCGGGGTAAGACAGGGAATGTGTTGACAGCTCCCTGAGGAGGTGGAAGTCTGCTATAGGACTAGTGGATGCCTGCAACTCCCTGGAGAGACAGGGTCAGCTTTAGGGGAGGAGGACACCTGTGTAGGATCAGGCCCAAGAGGGAACTGGGTAGCAGAGGTTAGGGGCTGGCTGGAGGTAGCATCTGTTATAGGCGACAAACAACAGTATAGCAAGATCTAGCTGAGGAGGGGTAAATATCCTTCAGGAGAGAGGGATTTTATAACTCTGGGCAGGTAATCAAGGCAGGGAGCAGGCAATCTTACAGGTGGATATAAGCAGTTCGGCTAGCTTCATTTAGGATCACTAACTTGGGGTGCTGAAGAAGGAAGATTATACTGAAACAGGCAGTCAAGACAAGGGCAACCAATCAGACAGAGCAGCAATAGATGACAAGGCAGGCATATAAGTCAGTGGTACAAATAGGAGGAAGAGAGTAAGTTATACTGTAACAGGCAATCAGGTTAAAGCAATCATTCTAACAGAACTGCAATTAAAAGACGAAGGCAGACATATGTGGCAGAACAAAGGGAGAATGGGGGGCAACAGTTCTGACGTTATAGGTCCAATGAGCAAAAATGGCAAAATACTGTACAGTGGGGGATTGTCACAATAGGATAGGTCCACTTAAATAATAGGAGGGGCAAAGGTCCATTTAAGGGGAGAAGGGAATGGGGAGGGGGTTGGACAAATAATAAACCCCCAAGGAGAAGTCTTGAAAGTGTCTCAGAGGTCGTTGCAAAGGGAAGGGACCCGAGGAAAAGGGACACCCTCTCAAACCTCTGAAGTAGGTAGGAAAAACTAAAGATGGCACTGTTGCCTAACTAATAATTATACAATAAAAATATAATGGAAAACATCTCCAGTGGTACAATATATTGTGAGAATATAGTGAAGCATAATATGCATTGCAAAAGTACAGTAAAACTCAGATCCTGACACTTATGCTTATACAATAAGTGTCTGTGCTCTAAGATTAGTACATATACCTACATATGTGTTTGCTGTCTGCGAGATGGGGGTAAAGATGGGGTGCTGATCCGTGGATAACAGTGTGTCTCTAGCCCCTTTAGTGAAGGCAAACAAACAAAAGGAAAAGTACTGGGGTGTGATAGCAGTGTCCAGCTCTGCACTCCAGTCATCTCTAATGGCATCTGATGGGTCTGGAAGGAGTCTCAATATTTTTTTATAGATAACACTTCCCATGGAGGTGTGTACTCTGCTCTCTTTGAACCTATACAATTCCTAAGTATACTAGAACCTTTTTTGTAAAGGTGTGGGCCCACACCTGCAGCTAAAGACATGGTGAAATGTTTCCTGAAAGTTCTGTAATATCTCTAGAGAAATTCCCTGCCTCCCTGCAGTACCGCCAAAAGGCCACCAGAGAGACTCTCTTTAGAACTATCAGGAAACATCCTGAAATATCTGACAAAGTTTTTGGCTGCAGCTGTTAGTGGGCTAATACAGCATACTGGAATTATGTTTTTTTTTTAAATATGAAGTCAGCCTGGAGTGAGAAGGATTTTAAGGATTTTGTGCTGGGATCTATCTGGTCCTGAAGGTTGCATATGCCTGCTTCTGCCCAGCCTGGCCTTTTCATGGGTTTCTTATAAAAACATAGGCTGGGGTTATCGCACAGAGGCTTTAATAGGGAATGTCAGGGATTCAAATCCATCTGTTTAGTTGCCTGGAGTCATGATTTGTACAACTATTGTAAGATGTGGTGACGATATTTCAATGAGATGGTTAGGGGTTTGAACATTATGTTGGTACCTGTCTCAAACTGTGTCAGATCTCTTTTGCACTGCTGTATTATAGGCTTTTTGTCCGTGGGGTAGCCAGAAGTTATTTCTGCCAGCTGCTTGCCTGCTGCAGCCATATGTCACATGACAAAGTCTCGCAGTTTGAGAACCTTTATAGGGATGTCTTAAATTAAGTTTATTGACACTAATTCAGTGGGTGCCTTTCCCCATATGACATTAGATTTTCAGTGGCTGATTTCAGTGGCTGATAGTCAGAGACAAGTTGTGTAGTATGTGTAGTATCTTAGCAGCCATCATCATTTTAAAGACTTGTACCGTACTTTACCCCAGGCTGAGAGGCCGAGTCCCCTCACCTTTCCAAATCTTTGCCAGTGCTTGATAGTAAAGGGAGCAGGTTGTTGGGGCCACTTGAGTGTAATCTTTTGAGACACAAACTTCGGCCAGAGCTTCAGGGCAGCAAGGATCCCTTGGTTGAGGCAAAGGGAGCCTCCTCCCCTGCATCAGAGCAGTGGAGTTCAATGGAACTAAGCACTCCACAGCAGGATCGAGTGTCAGCCAAGTGGGACACTAGCCATACCCCCTCTTACCAAAACAGCCAGTCAGGAATCTGGTTCTATTCACTTTTCCTTTTCCTACTACTTAAGAAGAAGAGGCCATCAAGTGGCCCTCTGCACTGTGCCCACCCCCCCCGGCTAAGGACTCCTGAGACATGGACAGCACAGCGGAGTCTGCCCACCGGAGTCAGCCCAATGAGGCAGTCAGTGGCTAGACATTCTGCACCTCAACAAGTCGGCGAGGGAGCAGTAGCAAAGGAGTAAGACAGGAGGAAGCAGGACACCATGATGGTGTACCCTACACCAGAGGTAAACCTACTGCTTAAACTCCTGTAACTGCACACCCATTGCAAGGGAGTGACGAGGGTCAAGACACACAATTGGAGGGATACAGGTAGGAGTAAGAAAAGAAAAAAAAGAGTAATGGTGTGTTACAGTCTAGAAACAGTGTGGATATAGGTGAAACCACTATCTAGGGTAGGAGTAATTAAGGGTTTAAAGTGAGCAAAACACAAATGGGCAGGGTAGAAGTGAATTAGGGTCAAGCAATAGTTGGGCAAGGGCTAACATGGGGCTAAAGGAAGCAAAACAGAAAATCAGGCAACAGAGGACATGGTTATGCTGGGAGTGGTGCAGTGCAGTGGCTGTGGGGCAGCAATCTTCAAGGAGACTTCCTGGAGATGCCCCATCTGCATGCACCTCTCTGGGCTGAGGGAGGAGTTTGCCAGACTGAAGGCTGAGTTGGCTTGGGTTTGGAGGACCTACTTCCCCACCCAGGTACCACCTAGTTTGCCACCGCTACCTAGGAGGTTGCCCAGAAGGAGGAGCGGCAGGTCAACAGTGGGATCAGGGAGGGTTAGGGTGGTGGACCATAGGAACATCCCCAATCTGGTACCACTACTAAACACCTAAGCCACACTGGCCAAGCAGGACTGTCCCACAGAGGCACCCAAAGTAGTAACCGGCATGGATGTGGGGTCCTTCATATTGGAAACACCAAGGGGGGGTGAGGACCCCAGAGGAGGAGGAGGAGGATGAGGAAGTGAATCCTGGTGGGGGACTCCATAATGAGGGGAATACATTTGGGGGCAGTTAAGGATGAGGAGAGAGAGGTTAAATGCCTTCCCTGTGACATAGCTCACAGGGATGGAAAGAGGATTCAAGGGATCACTGGGGCAGCAGGAAGGGACCGAGAGCTGGACGTCATTGTCCATTTGGGGACAAATGACCTGGCTAGGGATGAGCCATCAATAGTACAGGAGGAGTTTAGAGATTCAAGGGGGGGGTCTTAAGCAAGTAGCATGATCTGTGACCTTCTTGGAGGTGCTACCTGTCTGCGATGGGGGGGGGGAGGAGGACAGGATTTTCCACACCAGGATCTTCAATGCATGATTGAAGGAATGGTACAGAGAGGAGGGTTTCAACTTAACTGGGGACTGTGGCTCCACCTGGAGGGATAAGGGCCTGTACAGGGAGATGGCCTGTATCAATCCAGGAAGGTAACCGTGGTCCTCAGTACATGGTTAAATGCTACATTGGTGAGCATTTAAACTAGCCGAGGGGGGAAGGAGGAATAAATCATGGAGAAATAAACTGACCCCCCCTACACAGACTTCTGAGGGCAGCAGTGGAAATGCTGAGGGAGTGAAATCCCAAAAGGAACAAAATAGCAAAGGAATCCAAGGGGTAAAAGGGAAGAGTGATAGTAAAAATAATAGTGGAGGAAATAAGGAAGGGCAAATGGGAAATAAGAGGGGAGGTGGCAGGACAATCTGGAGAGCCATGTGTGCAAATGCTCAAAGTCTGGGCAATAACACTGCAGACCTAGAGGCCACCATTGCAGTTGCAGACTTGGACATACTAGCAATTACTGAGTCCTGGCGCAATCAAAACCATACCAGGTTATAATCTGTTCAGGAAGGCAGGTTGGCTACAAAGGGGAGGAGTGGCTCTTTATATCGGGGACAACATAAAAACTACAGAAATACAGGGAGAGCAGGGCAGTGCTGAGGTACTGTGGGTCGCCCTGGAGACATGGAGGGAGGCCACTATTCACACAGGAGTGATCTACAGACCTCCAGTACAGGAGCAAGAGGTGGATAAAGATATGATGGAAGCAATCCAAAGGATGGCACACAAAAGGGAGGTGTTGCTGGTAGAGGACTTCAGTCTACAGGATGTTGATAGAAGCCTACCAGCTGTAGAAACAGTCAGAAGCAGGGATATCCTGGACTCCCAGAAAGGAGCGTTCCTCGATCAACTAGTTAAGGAACCCACTCATAGGAGGGCAATACTGGACTTGGTACTGACAAACATGGACAGTCTTGCTGACGTTACAGTGGGTAGCCACCTGGGGACCAGTGATCACCATATAGTGTGACTCAGTATTAAAACTAAGCCAGAATTGAGCCACACTAAGGCAAGGGTCCTGGACTTCAGGAGGACTGATTTTAAGAAAATGAGAGAATACCTCAGGGACACCCTAGCAGGGATAGGGAAACTGGGGTGAGTTGAGGAATACTGGGCAAAAATAAAGGGGGGCATTGGAAAGGCACTAAATCTCAGTGTCAAGCAGGTTTACAAAGGCCAGAGAAAAAAGTGACCACTATGGTTCTCTAGAGAAGTAGCGGGGAAAGTAAGGGCAAAAACACTAGCATTTAGAAGATACAAGAGGACACAGAAGGAGGAGGATAGGGAGAGTTACCAGGAGAAACACAGAGAGGGTATTAAAGGAAGGGAGGTGGACACTAGTCTTTTTACAGAACACAGAGTCCTCAAGTCACTAGCACAATTAAAAATAGACAAGGCAATGGGACCTTATGGAGTGCACCCTTGGATACTAAGGAAGTTGAAGAAGGAGCCTGCTTCAACTCTGACAGCTCTGTTCAACCTGTTCAACCTCCACTAGAAACAGGGGAGATTCCTGGGGACTAGAGGAGGGCAGATGAGGTCTCACTACACAAAAGTGGAAATAGGGAGGAGGCAGGAAATTACAATCCTGTAAGCCTGACTTCAGTAGTGGGTACAGTAATGAAATCACTACTGAAGGAAATGATTGAGGAATACCTTGTAATCATTGGATTACAGGATTTGAGACAACATGGTTTCACAGGGGTGAAGTCTTGCCACACAACCGTGATCAAGTTCTTTGACTAGATGACCAGAGAAGTGGATCAGAGAGAAGCAGCAGATGTGGCTTACCTGGATTTCAGTAAGTCCTTCTACACCGTTCCACATAGAAGACTGCTGAGTAACCTGGGCAACCTTGGAGTGGGTCAAAAAGTAATAAAATGGGTAAGAAGTTGGCTAAACAATAGGAGCCAGAAGGTGGTGGTAAATGAGGTCCACTCTGTAGAAGGCAAGATGACCAATGGGGTGCCACAGGGGTCAGTACTAGGTCCAGTTCTCTTCAATGTTTTTATTAGCAACATTGCAGAAGGGCTGGAAGGGAAAGTATGCCTGTTCACAGATAATACAAAAAACTGCAACAAAGTGGACACACTGGGGGGTGGTAAAAAGGAAGAGGGATGAGTTGAAAAAGCTGGAAAAATGGTCAAGAGAATGGCAACTGGGTTTCAATGCAAAAATTTGCAAAATCATGTACCTGTGGCACAGAAATCCAGGGGCAACATACCAACTAAGTGGGGAGGTATTAGCAACCCCAAAACAGGAAAGGGACCTAGAGGTAATCATTTCTGATGACCTGAAGGTAGCAAAGCAGTGTGATAAGGCAGTGGGGAAGGCTAGCAGGATGCTTGGGTGCATAGGGAAGGGCATCACCAGCAGAAAGTGGGAGGTAGTATTACCCCTGTGTAGATCACTGGTAAGACCCCCACCTCGAGTACTGTGTTCAGTTCTGGAGGCCCCACCTCCTAAAGGACATAGATAGGGTGGAGGCGGTACAAAGGAGGGCTGCCAAAATGGTGCAGGGCCTGCATCAAAAGCCATATGAGGAAAGAGTGAAGGAACTAAATATGTACTCTCTAGAAGCAAGGAGAAAAAGGGGGGATATGATAGAAACGTTCAAATACCGCACAGGTATTAACAAGGTACAAGAAGGCAGAATTTTTCCACAGAAAGTAATGTTCCACGACAAGGTGTCACAGTATGAAGCTGGAGGTGGGGAGACTTAGAGGGAATGTGAGGAAATGCTTCTTCATGGAGAGGGTGATAGATGCCTGGAACAGCCTCCCCGCAGAGGTGGCGGGTGCTAAAATGGTAATAAGATTCAAGCATGCATTGAATAGACATAAGAGGACCTTAGAAGTAAGGTTTCTCTTGACAGATATATCAGTCTACAGCAAAGCGAGGGTTAAGAGAACATGGTATTAGAAACAAGAAACAAGGGGAAATTCCAAGATATGTAAATTGTTTACATTTTTGTAAATATATCCACCAACAGGTAGTGGAAATGTGCCCTTTTAGGCATCTGGCTACTAACTGATACAAGGAAGGGATCCCCATATCTTCAATATTCAAGAGTCTTGATGTTGGTGGGACATATCTGTGGGTACAGTGCTTTCAGAGAGCTCATCCCCATGATGTTACTCAGTCACCTGTATGGAGGTAAAGGAAGTTAGCAGGGTGGAATGTGTTCACTCATCAACAGGTTCAATTCCTTGCAGGACTGAAAAGGCAAGGAATGAGGGCAATAGAAAATTCCCTCTTCCTGCTGGCTGGTTTGCCCCTTGCTTTGCCTCAGCTACAAGGGTGAGATGTCAGTAAACCACATGTGAAATACCTCCGAGCTGCTTTCTTCTAAGGTCTAACCCCTTGGCTACTAATTGGTATCCATGTACCCAATATCTCCTGCTTGACCAGGGTCACACCAGTTGTTGCCTAGTCAGATGGAAGCCAGGAAGGGAGGACTGCAGGGCCTGTTCATGTGATGATTATGCATCTAGTTTCTTGTCTGCTGGTATGTCTGTGGTGCAAGAGTTTCGCTTCATTAAATCAGGCACTTTGCCTACCCATGTTTAACAAACACTTGATCAGTCAGACATGAGGCATGGAGGAAGGGGGATTTGGAATGCAGGACCATGCTGCAGTGCTTGTGGATGAAGTTGAGCGGGTGGGGAGGCAAGGACCATTCTGGGAGGGCAGACATGATGGAATTATAGGTAACTTGTGCTGTGAGGGCTATAGATACACCCCGGTATTGGTGAGCCATCTGTAATAAGTGATTCTTTCCCTACTACTGAATACATAGGACATTAAGAGACACAGTTGTTACTCCAGGACAAATAAAGATAATAAAAATGATATGTTCTGATTAACCCCAACTATATTATATCTATAATCTCACCTAAGCCCATGTGTAACAACCCTCCTGACTCTCCTGGGCTGTTCAGGGGCCCTCGGGTACCACTGTGCACACCTCTGAGAGGGCCAGCCTGGGTTCACAAGTGGACCAACCATATACAGAAGTAGACTGGTGAGGTGCCTCCACCTGGGGTCGTGATAGGGAATATCTGTGGGATGAATTCCAGGTTACCATTCCCCAGAAAAATACAGTAACTTCCCCCACAGTACCTTCCTCACACAGTAAATGTATACACTTTCCAATAACCAGCAATACTAAATTGTACCACAAATAAAATTTTTGTTTTATTATGTGGAGGGAGTGAACAGAGGAGAATATAGCACAATAATAATAGGTAAAAGCAACTACACTCCATGCTATCTCCCACACCTCCCACCTGCGGGTGCACTCGGCTTTCACCCATTGCCATTTAGTATACAGTTCAGTTCATAGCTGTGTGTACCACACTGGGGAAATGGTTCCAAGAGACTGGGAAGTGATGGGATTAAACAGTCTTTAATAGGTAGAACAAACTTTTGTTGGGTCCCAGTAAACTTTAAACAGATGTAGAATGTAACTTATCAGCCTGGGTGCAGCTGTTAACCTAGAGCAGTCATGCCCAAGACGTAACCACCTTTACTAACTAACTAGCCAGCTAAATTTGAACTCCCCTGAGCTGCAACCCAGGGGTAATTACAGTTTGTAGATTTAAAGGTGGGTCTGCAGAAACTTGCTTCAACAGTACCATGTTGGTATCTGGAGTTGGTGGTGGTGCACCACTACAGCAGTTGGCTGAAGAATTGAAGAACGCTGGTCTTCACCTGCCAGACCTTTCCAGTCTTCACCCCTGGGGCCTTTGTATGCGGTGTTCACCTGTCAAACCTCTCAACATCTTCCTCTTCTGAGGTCTCCTCTTTGGTCTGGGGAGAGAGCAGGCTGTTTGTTCCCCAGACTGATCATTTAGCACACACTTTTCTTTGACGCAACAATGTAGCTGGGCTTTGGCACAGTGACATGGGGTTTTAGTTCAGTCTCTAGCTCCAGCACACAAAGTTACTCTGGCTTGCAGCAATAGTGGTCTCCAACACTATTTCTTCAACTAGTGGAAACGCAAGTTTCTCAGACTCTTAGCTCCAGACTGCAGAGTCTCTCTCTCCTCTCAGGCTGCAACTTTTAGGCTACAAACTCTCCGGCTGCAAATTCTCCAATTGCTTATTCACACCCAACAGTTCAGATCTTGCTTTGGGAAAAACTTCTCACAGTTCCAAAGCTTTCCTTTTGTGGCCGCACCTACAAAAGCTCTCTACTGCTTGTCCAATCTTGGTGCCAGCAAGGCCGTTTGACAAACTGGCAGACCTCAGGGCTAAGTATCCCACAGCATTCTCTCCTGCTCTGCTCCTCTCTGGAATCCCTCAGGGATCTCTCTCCTTTGGTGGTCACCTTTCAGGACAGAATAATGCCATGACAGTGACTGAATTCATGAAGAGGGGTCCCAATAACCCCATGTTGAAAATTTGATGCCAAAAGTCAAAAAATGGGCAAGATAACCACATAAGTTGAAAAAACTCTATTTATGCCATTATACAGCTTACTGGCATTTCTTCAGTTCATGGTTGGCTTTGAAGAGTGCAGACATGTTCCCGGTCCACCAAAAATCATCGTACTGGACTTTGAGAGGTAAGTGTCTGGGTGGGGGTGTGGGGATGCAGGGTGCGAGAGGGTGGGTGAGGATTGGGGAGGAGGCAAGAGACACCATGAGGGACCGTTTCTTGGGTTCAGGGAAAAAAGTAATGTGAAGGTTTTGTATTTCAGGCTTTGCTTTGGTCACACTGGGGTGGGCCCCAGTGTGCCACCTGCGTTTGAGGGAGGGGGACTGGAGCCGATGGGGATTGGGACCCCATCAGCCAAGAAAGACAGTTTGGGAGGGCATGATGCTGAGGGGGATTGAGCACCCCCTCAGCACACAACAAATGGGGGGAATTATGATGACAGGGAGTGGGCTCCCCTGTTGACAAATGAACTGGGTCAGGGGCATGCCGATGGAGGGGGATTGGGCACCCCTGTCGGCTTTCATGGGGCTCTGAGATGGACGGTGATAGCCACCACCATGTTCATGAAACTGTTACATCAGGCAAGGTACTGCCCTGCAATGACAGTTCCCTCCATCGCTGCAGCGGAATGATTGACGCTGCAATGACTAGGCGGCCCCTGATTGCGGTCGGCCAAATCGTTTGTAGTTGGTGGCACTTCTTTTCTTCTCAAAAGGTGTGCACAAGAAAGGATATTCTATCTGAAACTTGTCAGGCAATATGTGTTGTTTTTTAACTTAATAAAAGTTTATAATTTACTTGAAGTGCCCTGGTGGTATTTGAAGATGGGTGAGAGTGCTCCAGTTTTTGGTTTGCATTGGTGGCAGTTCTGCAGAACCAGTGTCAACAGGACAGTGGGCCTGCATTGACTGAACACTTCCAAGCCCACAAATGCAGTGCCAGCACTGGCCGCCACAGTGCCACACCTCCTCAACCTGCTTCTCTCCTAAGCTGCCACATAATGTTTCTTGCACATGCACACAAGCAAACATAAAAATGGCAAACTCTGAAATTGTACCTGCCACCTCATGGAATGTGAAGGGCTTAAACTTACCCATTAAAAGGAAAAAAAAATCCTGGCCAGGCTAAAGGCCCTTAAAACACAGGTAGCCTTCCTGCAGGAAAGAAAATTGAGCCATGGGGAAGCAAAAAAGCTGGTTAGAGAATGGGTGGGAAGGGAGGTCCACAGTTCAGTTGATAAAGCAAAGAGGGGAGTGTCAATTCTTTGCCACAAGAAGTTGAAATGTAAATTGCTGGAACACAGAATGGATAAAGAGGGAAGATGGGTTATAGCTAAAGTAGATACCTCAAAAGGGGAAATGCTACTAGCAAATGCGCCCAATGAAGACTAGCCAGAGTTCTTTAACACACTATCCCAAGAATTGTTGAATATGTTGGGGGGGGGGAATGAACATAATAATGGGGGGGAGATTTTAACTTAGCAATGGACTACCTGATGGACAGATCCAATGCCAGACAGAAACCTCATATGCATTCACTCAGAGCATTAAATGACCTGCCCCAGTTACATAAGCTGCAGGATATCTGGAGGCTTGCCCAACCAGTCAAGAAAGATTACACATACTTCTCGGAAGCCAGAAAAGTAGCCAGCCAATTGGACTACTGGTTCACCTCCCAATATGCTACCCAACAGATGCTAGATGTGACTATAGCACCACTCTATATGTCCAATCATGCCCCCCTTACCATGTCCATTGTGCTAGCTTCACCCACCTCAGGTCAGTAAACTGGAGATTGGACCCTCTGCTGCTACAGGAGGAAGAATTTAAAGGATGGCTTAAAAGGGAAAATAACAATAGGTAACCTCCCAGGTATGGCCTCTGCAGCAACTATATGGGAAGCATTTAAGGCAACGCTAAGGGGCAAAATAATTAGTTATGCCAACCACTGCAGAAAGCAGAGAGAAAGGGAAGCAGTAGAACTTGAGAACCAATTGAGGGACAAAGAGAAGTTATATAAAAAAGATCCTAGCAAACTTCAGAATAAAGACTTACTTTATGAAATAATGATCCTAAGAATAAAACTTAACACCTTGGTCACACAAAAGACTGAAAAGGGCAGTGGACATGGAGGATTATGTGAGGAAATCCAGGGAAGTGAGCATTGTGGTAAGGGCTGCAAAAGCAGTTAGGGAAAGGAGATAAGCACAGGAGATTGAAGAAGGGGAAAAGGATTTCTTCAGGTATATCAGGGAAAAGAGTAAGAGCAAGGATCAAACGTTAGGATCAGGAAAGGCAGTGAGTGGGTAGCTAAGGGGCTGAGAAGGCAGAAGTACTCAATGAGTACTTCTGTTCAGTGTTCACAAGGGAGAGGGATGGGCCTGTACCTGAAGGAAAGGGGAGTGGGAAGGGGGGTGGGACAACCATGGATGGCGTTATAATGGAGGAAAGGGTGCTGGAGGGCCTTAGGTCCCTGAGGGTAGACAAGGCACCTGGGCCAGACGGAGTTCATCCAAGGGTGCTGAGGGAGCTGGCAAATGTCCTGACAGAGCCATTGGCAGACCTGTTTAACACCTTGCTAAATACAGGGTGTGTGCCCAGAGATTGGAGAGAGGTGCACGTGATACCTCTCCATAAGAGTGGGCCCAAGAACAAGCTGAGGAACAACACACCGGTGAGCCTTACCGAAATTGTAGGAAAGCTGATGGAGTCTATCTTCAAAGAAAGTCTGGTACAATTTCTTGAGGCTAATGATCTACAGGATGACAGGCAGCATGGGTTTGTCTCTGGCAGATCCTGGCAGACAAACTTGGTTGACTTTTACGACTGGGTCATAGGGCACTGGACAGAGGCCATGTGGTGGATGTACTCTACCTGGATTTCAGCAAGGCCTTTGATTCAGTACCACATGGTAGGTTGACCTGCAAGTTGAAGAGTCTGTGAGTAGGGAGGAAACTAGTCAGATGGGTTGAAAACTGGCTGGGGGAGAGACAGCAGAGAGTAGTGATGGAAGGTGAGGCATCAGAGCCCAGAGCAGTGACAAGTGATGTCCCACAGGGTTCAGTACTGGTACTGTTCCTATTTAACATTTTCATAGCAGACATGGCAGTAGGGATGAAGAATAAGATCAGTCTCTTCACCGATTACACCAAGATCTGCGCTGAGGTGGATGGGGAGGGTGGCAAATTACTTTAGGAGGATTTGACGAAACTGGAGGAATGGTCACACACCTGGCAGCTTGGGTTCAATGCCAAGAAGTGCAAGATGATGCATTTCAGAGCAAGGAACCCAGGATACACTTACTGCTTAGATGGTGTCCAATTATCCACATCCAAGGAGGTGAAGGATCTGGGAGTGCTGCTGACCAGGGAAATGAACCACTCATCACAATGCAGGAAGGCAGTGGCAAACGCAAACAGGATGCTAGGGTGCATAGCAAGGGGATTATATCTAGAAGTGGTGAAGTCATATTGCCCATGTACAGGTCCCTGGTGAGGCCACACATAGAGTACTGTGTGCAGTTCTGGCACCCTTACGTAAAAATGGACATTAAACTACTGGAGGCGGTGCAACACAGAGCAACAAAGATGATCCTGGGGTTGGGGGGGTAGACCTTAGGAGGAAAGACTAAGAGAACTCAACATGGATACCCTAGAGGATAGAAGAGATACGGGGGGGACAAGATTGAGACCTTCAAGTAGCTCAAAGGGATGAACAGAGTGGGCATCAGGGGTGGGTTCAAGCTCAAGAGTGGAGGAGAAACCAGAGGGCACTCTCTGAAGTTGGTGGCATACCTCTCAAGTGTCCCTCATTATGAGGGACATCCCTCATTTTGCCCCTTAAAATTGCTTCGTCCCTCATCTGTCCCTCATGGAAAAGGTGCTGTCCACACAGAGAATGTGCTGTAAATTCAAACTTTAAAGCAGAAACTCTTAATATTTAAAGATAATAAATCCAAAATAAACTTTGTACAAGTAAACACTATGGTTTTCATAGTGTTCTGAGCGTGTATCTCCATATTTGAGGATGTGTCCCTCATTCTGAGGGTCCGTGTCCCTCACTGTCCCTCATTTTGAGTGTCCAAAATTGTCCATGTCCCTCATTTCAGTGACAAAAAGTTGAGAGGTATGGTTGGGGGGGGGGCAGATTCATAAGGGAAATGAGGAGGCACTAGTCCACTGAAAGGGTGGTTGCAAGGTGGAATGCACTGCCTGGGGAAGTGGTATCATTGCAGTCAGTGGGGAGCTTCAAGAGGGAGTGGGACAGATTTAAGGGGGAAAGTACAAACCAGGAGGGGCAGGGTGGGGAGGGAGGAGATGGAGGATGGGGAAGGGCAGCCACAGTCTAATGGACTGATGTGCTGTACACTCGAGCAGGCTAGATAGACCATAAGGCCTGTATCTGCTGGCAATTTGGTATGTTCGTAACTCCAGATTTAGAGAATGCCGCACAAATGCTGGGCTGATGGGGAAAAAGTGGGCAAGCTCCTGGTGCACAGGCTTAAAAAACAGCAGACCGAGAGGTATATCGCCCTGCTACAGGACAGTAAGGGGAGTAAACAACCTAGCCCAGAGCTGATAAACAAATCCATGTTAGAATTTGATGATTCTCTCTATAGTTCCTACATAGTGTGGGATGAACAGAAGTTTGTATCCAGTAGGTAGGGAAATGGGCAGACTGGGTGGGCCAAGTGGTCCTTATCTGCCGTCAACGTCTATGTTTCTATGTTTCTCCTTCACCTCTAAAAACTAACCCAAAGCCAGAGCAGAGAGCTGGATGCTCCTATCACTGAACAGGAGCTAAAACTGCCATGAACAGCACGGCCCCTCACAAAGCACCAGGGGGGATGGGTATTCAGCTGATTCTTACAAAGTTATATCAGAAGAAACTGCCTCACCTCTGAAAGAAATGCTCAGTGAAGCACTGCAGAAAGAACAACTACCTTGTACCCAAAGAGAGGCCATTATAATGGTTCTTCCAAAAGAAGGGAAGGACTCCACTCTCCCACAGAGTTACAGGCCAATATCTTTAATTAATGCAGGCACAAAAATTTTGGCAAAGGTGCTAGCGATCCGACTGGAGAAGGTCCTTCCCCTCTTAATCTATCACTCCCAGGTGGATTTTTTTAAAGGGAGGAATAGTGCAGACTACTTAAGAACCCTAGTATCTTTAATACAAAGAGCAGACTCCATCCCCACCCCAGCAGAAGCCATCTCAGTTGATTTTGAGAAGGCCTTCAATTCAATTGAATGGGATTTTCTTCATTCGATATTCCAGCACTGTGCCTTTGGTGCCATGTTTAGGAGGTGGATCAAAACTCTACACAACCAACCCACAGCAATAATACTGATGGATAATATCCTCTCCGAACCTTTCACCCTCCACAGAGGCACTAGGCAGGGATGCCCCTTGTCCCCAATGCTTTTTGCGTTGGCCATCGAAGCCCTAGCAAGCTCCATCAGGGAACACCCAGGGATAAAAGGTATGAGGTGGGAAGGAACTCAAATTATTCACTATTGTATGCAGATGACTGCCATATATTAACAAACGATTTTCAGGCAAGTGCCCCACATATTGTAGAGTTACTACAGTCATTTGCAAACATTTCAGGGCTCTGTAGCAACAGGGGCAAAACAGAGGTTCCCCCTTCAATGTATCCATGACTCCAAACATGGCAATCTAACAGGGCCTAGCACGAGCTAAGGGGGGAATAAAATATTTAGGGATCAGGGTCCAATCAAGGGTACAAATTCTGGTGGAGAAAAACATGTTCCCTCTCATTCATACCCTAGAGTCTGAGACACAGAGATAGAAACACCTGAACCATTCCATGCCTGGCAAAATAGCTGCCAATAAAATGATGCTAGCCCCCAGACTATTCTAACTCTTAGCCCACTTGCCAGTAGAGATACCCAAAAAATGGTTTCAAAAGCTGGACTCTCCGGTGGGGAACTTCTTATGGGAACACAAATCCCTGAGATACAGCAGGGCTAAATTAAGAGCTCCTTGTAACAGAGGGGGTCTGGTGACTACCACACTTTCAACACTATGCATATGCCTTTCTGGTGGCCAGAACATGTAAGATGCTCCAAGGTGAGGGATGTAGCCAACCTATGTGGGTGGACATAAAGAGAAAGAGGCATTACAAGGGTCCAGTCTCACAGGGTATCTGAGCCAGCCCTTTCCACCCCATTTCAGGTTCTGGCTTATGATAAAGGCAGCATACAATGCCTGGCAGCAGCAATGTGTGTTTACTAAATCATGTACAAATCCAGGAAAATATTCAAATCTCTGGAACAACCCAAGGTGGACAATTGGCAGAAGAACATTTATATGGGAGGCTTGGAGGGAAAATAACATTCATAGACTACAAGACATCCTGCTAGAGGATGGGCTCTCGATGGACAGCTCCTCCTCACTCCAGGAGACATATCAGATAGAAAAGGGGGATTCTTGGAAATACCTCCAGTTAAGGCACCTATACCACAGCTGGATGGGTAAAGGGTGCAAATGCAGGGAATGCTTGGCCTCAGGGAAAGAAATTACCAAGAAGTTCCCCATAGATAAATGTATGCACACACCCAAAGGCCTAGCTGGCATGATAAATAAATGAGAGATGATGTCCCTGACCCATCACAGTCAGCTTAAAATAAATGGCAGGCCATGCTAGGTTCCCCTCTATCAGATAAAGACTAGGACTCATGCTGGACCACTGCTCGGAAAGCATGTAGGGAATCACGCAGCTTCCTAATCCAGAATAAAATATGGCATCTATGGTATCATATGCCGGTGCTACTCAGATTGATGAGGTTACTAAATGATGATAGATGTTGGAGGTGTGGAGATGAAGGCACTGATTTACTACATGTACTATGGAAATGTGTCTCCATCTGCCCATTCTAGAGCAACGTTGTCACCCAATGCTCTGAGATCCTCAAATTTCAGCTACTGAATGCTCTAACCTTCTGGATCCTTGAAAATCCCCTGACCCTTTCCCACCTTAGGAACCAGCAGACACTCTGGCTAGCGCAAACATCAGCGGAGGCAAATAGACTTATCCTACAAAGGTGGCACACTACAGAGATCCCATGACTCAAGGAATGGCTCTCAGCCATGGAGAAACTAGCAACATATTCTAGAATGACACGTTGCCACTCACACCCTCAAGGCCTATCTGCTTATATGGTCCCCCTTTATGCACTACCTACTAAAACAAGTAGGCAGAATGTCCTTTGTTTTCACATTCATATAAATGTGATACCATTCTGACCACAGACTAAGTTGTATTGCTCAATGTTTTACCTATGTTTTTTCATAGATGTTATTCTGTAAACTTGAAAAATTCAGTAAAAATATTAACTGTAACAAAAACATAGTTCGAAATGGGTAAGAGCAAGTCCTTACTAAAAGTAAAATATTATATCTCAGTCAGTCTTTCAGCAAACACTATTGCAGATTGTGAATGATGTATATACTGTACCAGTTCCCTCTACTTCTATTTTTATTTGCCACTTTCTGATATCAACCCTCCCTAGTTATCTACCCCCCCCCCACCTCAGCTCTCACTTGGCAATGAAACCTGGCTCAGAGTGTGACTTCCTGGTCATCAAATTTTAAATAAAAACTGAGAAAAAGCAGAACCGTACTGAAATTAAGATGTGGCATTGCAGCTTGGGTCTCCTGGGTAGAGGTGTTGCAAAGTATTACTTCAGCAGTGAAGCTCCAGAGAAGTTGCGAAATTCACCATTGCAAATAACTTTATGAATTGTCAGCTTCACCACTTTGCCACTTTGCATCAAGTTTTTCCTGTGGAAGTGGCACTTTTTCAGGCAACATCAGGAGCAGTTACAGTGAAGCTGGAACTTCACCAGCAAATTTGCATAACTTTTAATAAAAAAATCCCAAAATTAACTACCCAAAATTTTGTGAAGTCTTCACGAATTTGGTAAATGTTGCAAATCATTTTTTAAAGCAAAGTTTGCCAGCTTTGCACATCTCTACTCCTGGGTAAACAAATATTTATCTTTTTTTATCATTTAACACTTTTTGCCCCCAGACAGCCCCCATCTAACTGTCCCCCCAGCCCTGTCACCTGGAATTACCAGTGCTTACCTTATGCCTGGCCCAGGGGCAGAACCTGCAGGAAGTAGGTTGCCATCCTGCTGCTGGCAATTTTTTTCTTCCTGTTTGTGCCCAGGGGCCCCAGGAGTGGGATGCATGCATGTGGAGGCATGCATTAGTCCCACGGCCCCAGTAACGGCCCCTTTTCTTCTACCCCAGGCCTAGTGCCTGGCTCCTCCTGGCGCATGCTGACCCCAGCCTCCACCAGGTGGCTGCCATCAGCCAGAAGAAGCAGTTGCCCCACTCTGAAGAGGACAGCTTGCCTGTCAGTAGCTCTAGCCAGCTCCTCCCCCCCCCGTTGCCTGCCTCCGATGGCCCAGGCTCGTTTCCAAACCTGGGCCACTGGCATGCCGCAAGGTAAGGTGTCCAGCACCTCAGCTCTCAGTGCCACTGGGCCAGCAAGATAAACATATTTTAAAATGAGTAAAAGCGGTACCCTAGTCAAAATGAGTTGTTGCATCTTAGATGGACTAGCCAGTGTAAATACAGCTTAAAAATTGATGAAAGCAGAACCAAAAAAGCATAGAAACATAGAATCAGACAGCGGGAAAGGATTGTTTGTCCCACCCAATCCATCCAAGTCTTCCCTGACTATTTTACCTCTGCAGACTGTAACTGGTTTTCAGTGACCTTCCCAACCCCCAGCCTCAGTTGTACTATACCCCTGTGTTTATGCCACACATGTTTGAAGCCCCCCCCCACCATTTTACCTTCTGCCACTTCAGCTGGCAGTTGGTTCCATGTGCCCACCACCTTATAAGTGAAGAAATATTTCCTCACATTCCTCCTGAGCTTCCTCTCTTCCAGCTTCATCGTATGACCCCTAGCCCTGAAACTCATCCTCATTTGGAAAAAAAACTCCCTTCCTGCACCTTGTTCACCCCTGTGAGACACTTGTAGGTCTCAATTCTGTCCCCTATCACTCTCCTCTCTTTTACGGTGTACATGTTGAGATCCCTCAGTCTCTCCTTGTAGAGCATCACTTACAACCCCTGCTCCATTCTAGTTGCCCTCCTCAGAAGTAGCAGTTAAAAATGTCAGCTTTTTCTTGGCCCCCTTCTGCCCAGTCTCCTCCTTCCTCCCTTCTAACTCTCATTATCCCTCCACTTACTTTTCTCTTTTTGCTTATGTATGTGAAAAAAGTCTTATTCCTTTTACATGCCCCTCTGGCAATCTTTTCCTCTGTCTGGGCCTTTGCTACCCTAACTGCCCTATCAGCTTCCTTCTGCTTGGTTTGGCATACCTCCCTGTCCTTTTCTCTCTGTGTCTCATTATTCATGTTGAAAGCCACCCTTTTTTCTTTCATCAACCTTGCCACTTCATTAAAGAACCGTGATGGTCTCCTTTCCCTTCTGCTTTAGCTTACCTCTTTCATGAGATTTGTTGCCCTAATTATACCCTCTTTTTTGTCTTCCTCATGGTGCCTCTACTCCTTCTTGACAATCCCCCTTTGATACATTTTCTCAGGCAGTCTTCCATTTCTTATCATTCACCCCACTGAAGTCCATGACCCTTGACCTCAGGTGGCTGTGTTGGCTCCTGTTCTTATGCTAAACCACACTGTATAGTGATCAATGGTACCCAAGGGAGTCCAGACGGCAACTCTGCAATGTTGCACCGGTTTGTTAGAACTAGCTCCAGCAATGATCCATCTCTATTAGGTTCTTCTTCTAGCTGCTTGAGAAAACATACCTGTAGGGAGTCAAGGATTGCCCTGCTCCTTGCCAAAGCCGTAGCCAGAAGGTTGCAATTTACATCTGGCAGATTGAAATCTCCAAGTAGCAACACCTCCCCCTTTTCTGCCGTCCTGATGATGACCTTCCCATGTGCCTTCTCCATCTCCTCCCCCTGTCCTGGAGGTCTGTACACTACAAAAAGACCGGTGATTCAGGAGCAACACTAGGAGCCACCGCATAAAACAATTTGAAATTCAAACAGGAGCAGGACTCACTAGTAAAAACTGAAAAAAATGCTACGATAGCTCTGACTATATTCAATGTTTATTAAAAACTAAAAAACAGATATACATACATACAGTGGCATGTTCCCACTTTCTGCCAATGTTTCAAGCCCAAACCATGCACATTGTCAAGACGGCATCATCAATGTGTCCCCACTTGTAAATCTATGAATTAAAGCAACGTGCACTTAATTTCATCATACAGCATATATGTATATATATATATATATATATATATATTTATAAAATGAGAAAATACTCCAAATCCAAATCCAGTGTTCTGATTGTATAAAACACATCACATGACCATGCGTATATCAGAGCTTGACCACACACCTGCGCTTTTACTCTCCCCCAAAACAATTTTTACATTTTATAAGATAGATAAACCACTCTGAGGTGTGTGGTCACGCTCTGATATACAGACGCCTTGGGAGGTTGACGCGCTTGGCCTGTGGCCTCGTGCGTACAACGCACACCAAGCCGTGCATATATCAGAGCGCGACCGCACACCTGAGTGGTTTATCTATTACATATATATATATAAAATACAAAATCACACATGCCCCCACAATGCAAAGCATCATGGGCTGCATATGCAAATCACCACAGAATGTTATGCTGGTCCAACTTTAAGCAGAATTGCATGGTGCCGAAAGGCCTCTCACACAGTTTGCAAAGGGTGCTAACAAAAGACATAGACACGTGTTTCGTCCTACCAGGACTCATCAGTATGCCTCGTCTGTTTGACACCCCAGTGGAATGGACCAGCTACCCCTAAGGCAGTGTGCCTGGGATATATTGTGGTGAACCCATTAAAATAAAAAAACTATTTAAAAGACAAAGAACCTCTGTGCGTAAACACTGAGGCAAGGGTTACCCCAAAGGACATTTGGCTGGGAAGCCAAGTTTCAAGAAAATACAAAATCACACATGCCCCCACAATGCAAAGCATCATGGGCTGCATATGCAAAGCACCACAGAATGTTATGCTGGTCCAACTTTAAGCAGAATTGCATGGTGCCGAAAGGTCTCTCACACAGTTTGCACAGGGTGCTAACAGAAGACATAGACACGATTGTGGGGGCATGTGAGATTTTGTATTTTCTTGAAACTTGGCTTCCCATCCAAATGCCCTTTGGGGTAACCCTTGCCTCAGTGTTTATGCACAGAGGTTCTTTGTCTTTCAAATAGTTTTTTATTTTAATGGGTTCACCACCAATATATCCCAGGCACACTGCCTTAGGGGTAGCTGGTCCATTCCACTGGGGTGTCAAACAGACGAGGCATACTGGTGAGTCCTGGTGGATGAAACACGTGTTCATGTCTTCTGTTAGCACCCTTTGCAAACTGTGTGAGAGGCCTTTGGCACCATGCAATTCTGCTTAAAGTTGGACCAGCATAACATTCTGTGGTGATTTGCATATGCAGCCCATGATGCTTTGCATTGTGGGGCATGTGTGATTTTGTATTTTCTTGAAACTTGGCTTCCCAGCCAAATGCCCTTTGGGTAACCTTGCCTCAGTGTTTACGCACAGAGGTTCTTTGTCTTTATATATATATATATATATATATATATATATATATATACACACATATGTATGTATATTCAAAACACAGAACCAAAACCTCTAACAGCAGCTCTGTAAAGTGTATAAATATGCACATGTCCTTAGGATTAAAAGCAGCAAATCATAAATATGAAGACAAAGGGGAGGAAACAAAAAGGGGGGAGAGGGGGAAGAGAGGAAGGGGAAAGTGGTGGGAAAAAAGGAGGGGAAAAGGGGATAAAATAGAGGAGAAAGAAGGGAGATGACAAAATTATATAGAAAACTTGCAGCTAAAACACAGAATAAACATGACCATGATTATTGTATTATGACTGGCTTTCAATGTGGGTGATCCAACCACCTAAGGAAGAGAAGTTCAATAAACACTTGATGTTCTTTTGATTCTCCATTTGAGAATAGCTCAGCATTTGTGAGGTACACGTTCTTGAGACAAGTGAAGGAGGTGCATAAACATTCATTGGGTGCACAGTGGCACAGCAGCCTTCTTTAACATATCTTCTTTATGCTGGTACTTTTGGCAAAAAAAGCGTTGTACTCTGGGTCACTAGAGAGTCCAGAGAATGTGTAATTCTAGAGGCAGAAACAGGATCTGAATCATAGTGGCTGTTTTTTCAACTTGTCCATTACTAAAACTAATGTTCTCTTGTCCCGTAAAAGTGTCTCAAGCTAAATGATACTGACGCTTTCAGTTTTTAACATCATAATCAATAACGCCTCCTTATGCACACTTTGCAAAACCATCAGTTTAGAAGTTTAAAAAAAAATCTGCGTCTGGCTGCAGCTTGCTGAGTGGAGAGCTCTGGCACTAAATCTTCCAAGTTAAAGTTTTACTGGTGTGTTATGAGTAAAAATGCCTTGTCAGCCATCTGCCAGTTTTTTTCCTAACATCCATATTTTCAACCCTTGCTAAACATTGGGAGCATTTGGCTACAAGAGGCCACCTCTACAATTAAACAGCCGAGTTCTGCAGCAGAAGCAAGGGCATGTCAAAATAGAACTGTCTGTTATTAATTTTAAAAGTCCATAAAGGGAAGCTATGACCCTGTCAGATTGATGGACTGGCAGTTTAATGTATTATAAACTGTTAAATCCAGAAGGAAAAAAAAAACACAATGCACCAATGTCTAAGCTTCAATAAATGCTAATCATGGCTGATTAATCAGCTTCTAATTCCACTGATCCAAAAAGGTTACAGAGTCAATTGTGTAAAATTAGCTCTTTCTCATGTGTCCCTTTGCATTTGGAAAATATGTCTGTTCATTTGCATCTTTTGCCACTGTTTACTAAGTAATTCAATTCAGCAGCTCATGTGTATGCAGATCTTAAATTTAGGCTTTTAATATGCAATATCCCTTTTCACTGGGAAAGCAAAGCTTTAAATGTAAGGCTAACTGATTATAAGAAAATGCACTACATTTTCCATGATGGAATATAAAACCTATTTAAATGAATCACTTCATATCATGTAAATTGTTTTTAAAAGTATTCTGTACATACAAAATCCTAACATATCACATTTATAAGAGTTAGATTTCATGCTCGGCATCCCATGGTGCTGAACAAAACACAAATCATAAGACCCCAAATTTTACTGTAAGCCTAGGGAGGGACAAAAACAACTTCACTTCATTTTTCAAGACATTACTCAATGCCACAGCCCAGTCTGGTACATAAGTTCCAAAGGCTTGAACACAAACTGTCTTTAGCCTATAACTAGGAAGCACTAACATGCCTACATCAGGGGAAAATAAACATCTAATTGTTTCTGAGATGCTATTCAGCTGTTGTTAGCCACAGGTATATATGTTCAAGGCTCAAGCATGATCCTGGCTCTTCCGGCATGATTGTAAAGACGCCTGCCACCATGCAACAGATGTAGCTACAGTATGTTTCCCCATTTATGTGCCCAGTGTCTGAAATATACCCCAGTTTGTGTCAATATGACATAAAACAAGAAGGAGGATTGTGATTATACTGTAAAGGGATATGTCAACATGGAAGATGTACAAAAGTCATGAAAGTCCTGATTTCAAATAGGATCAAAGGCAATCAGTAGAGAACAGACATAAACTACAGATAATCAGAAATACATCAAAGGGATACTGCCAACTCTATGATAGTATATTTTTTATTTTCTTTCTCCAATATTTTGAACACAAAATACAATTGCTTTTATCTTTTCCTTCATAAAAAGGTTTCTTTTGAACATATTTAAAAAGCCATTCATTTATAGTAGTTGTGCAACCACCACGATACAGTATGCAGTTCAACAGTACTGAACACATTTCCTGAGCCCACATGTGAGCAATCATGATATTATGCTATTCTAAATTTTTTAAGAAATCATTTTTTGTGATATACTGGGTACTTAAACTGTTACTACCTTCCTGTTTTGTAAGAGTAGGTATATACCAAAATAACAGGATTCCAAATGCTACGTTCTTAGCAAATACTTTTAACTTCACTGTGTTCCAGTATTTTTGCTTCATCCAATTTGCTTCATCCAATTATTTGTCTTTAACGTATTTCATTGCAAGTACTTTTCCCACTGTACAAATGGCATATCTGCAACATCATGGTTGTCATGGAAGGTACTTTTATGTCATAACAAGTGCACAATTACGACAGAAAATCATAATGAAAGCTTTTAATACAAACTTCATAGATAAGTTAACAAAATGTACTGCAAATATTGGGAAATGGAAAAAATGGAAAAATGGGAGTTTATTAGTAACTGCAGCAGCTGAGGAAATAATGCTTATGGAAGCATGTACTGAAGTAGAAGTTAAACCGGTGAAATTGGCCTATGAGGTATTATTATACTGGTGAATAAAATCCAGCAATATGATTGCTAAGTCACATTACATATACCTTATGTTAATGTTAGAGTAGTATGCATCTATTAACTCATTACATAAAATGAGGCTTATGAATACATGTAATCTGGAGCCCATACTTGTTATTGTCTACAGGTGGACTAGATAGACTCATAATTGGTCTCAAGTAATACATATGACAATTAGTTCTTGTCATTTAATGCGATCTCTGAATGGTTCCAGCCCTTCTCTTTCCCTGTCTGCAAGTTCTGTGCAGGAAAGATTTTTGCCAACACCCCCTCCCCCCACAATACACTGAAGCATCTGTCCACCCAAATGTAATGGTCCCTGCCTACCAGGTCAAGATGTCGTATACAGAACTGTACATGGAATACTGCTCAGAACATATAGCATGATGTACTAGTGTGACAGGGTACAAAACCGAGCAAGGCACATATGTTGCATGCGGTTTTGTACCCTGTCGCACATGGGTTTGGAGGAGGAGGAGGAGTTATACGGAGGTCAAGACCTCTGTTGGGGAGATGATCCACTGAGCTGCCACCATGGCTCAGTGGGATGAGCCATGACAATGCAGGAGCACTATATGTCTGTGGACCGGGGCTTGAATCCTGGTCCTAGACTTTTGCGAAACCGCATTGCGTGGTTTCTTTTTTTCTTTCCCAGTGGTGATTCTCCCTGTCCCCCTGTTGAACCCCCTTCCTGGAGTTGATTATATTAATGGGGGGGAACAAAACAAAGAAACCACTAGCTTCTTTAGCCGAAATGTGTTTCGGCAGTATGTCTGAGTGACAGCAATGTATCCGCTGCAAGTACAACGCGGTATATTGCTGCGCTGTTATGTCATGTGACATTATGACCCTATGCCTGATCCCTGTAATCTCCTTTTACCTATTAAACAGCAACAGTTGTAACACTGATGAGCTTACTTTTTTACTTTTCTATTTTGTTTTCTGTCATATCTGACTGCAACGGTACCCTAACCCATGATCTCAAAATAAAAACAGCAACATGACTGATTCTGACCTGAACTCCAGTAGCCAGCACTGTGAGCAGTATTCCCTAGTCAATACAATTGGTACCCGATGGGACAGCATGATTCACTACTCAGAAGCTAATGTGCAACTCTTCACTTGTCAACCAACCAACTAATGTATACATTGATCCAAATAAAAAGAGTACTCTAAGGTGGAAGGACTATTTTATGTAATAAAAAATCTAAAACTAGAGACATGTTAATAATGAAGAATGTGTGTATAAAATTATAATAACAGCAAAAAGCTACTTGAGGGGTTACATTAATACGCATTTAATCACATCCCATGGGCTTGAGGCACTTAGCTTAGCCTCATTCCCATCACATGCACATGGGGTGATTAACAGGACATCAGCATAACCCCTGCTGTACCTTATTGCTTAATGAACAGACACACATGCCATCAAATCCTTTTGTTATGCTTGAAAGACGGTGCCAAAGCAAGGTTAATGCCAACACTATTTGACAGAATTGTTAAAACCCAAGGAACACCACATTACACATTCACCAAAAAATGTCAACACATTTTGTATCACGCACTCCCTGGAGTTCAGTAGCATGTCCTCCCTTAGCCATTCAATGCAAAGTACTCCCAGGGGTCTAGTGGTGCTTCCCCAACACCACATACTGTGTAATGTGGTCTATGTTTTCTACTGGCACCACCTTCCTCTCCCTGTACCAATGCCAAGTAGTCACTGGCATCAACCCTCCCTCTGTTCCTGTGGCAAACACTGTCTGTTATCCTGTGGCACCATTTCTCTCTCCTTGTCCAATGTCAAGCAATCCCTTGTGTACTGTGGCCCCCTCCCTCACCTCATACATCCCATGCCATGCAATCCCTGTTATTTAGTGGCACTTTCTTACTTCACACCATCCTGTGCCAAGCAATCACTGGTCTACAGTCAGACCCCCACTCCTTAACCAAATTCCCTGCCAAGAAGTCCAACATGTCCATTGACACTGCATTCTTCCTCCATCCCATGGGAAATAGTCATTGGAGTCTAATGTCCCCCACACTATCTCTGTGCCAAACAGTCCCTAGCATCCAGTGTTGCTCTCACCCTCTGTCATCTTCCATTCCTGACTGTGACAGGCACTGCTCTCCTCTCACCTACTCAGCCATCTGCAATTTGATTAAAATTAAGGTAAACACTTCCATATAATAGCAAGTGAACACTTACTCTAATTAGACATCTTCAGGCTGATCAGGTGAGAGAAGGGATGTGTCAGTCACTGTCAGGAGGAGGGGAATTTGTGGGAGGAGGGTTCAGCAATACTGGGGATTGACTCCTGGTACCCCTTATCAGGTTGGAGGACTAGGGATTGTGGAGTGGACCAGGGATGGTCTCCCAGTGGTTGCATTTGATTGGTGTTCAGGGGGCAGTAAAGTGACCCTGGGTAAGCCGGTGGCCACATTGGCTGTTCATTTGAAATTCATTTTGCAAGCATCTTCTAAGTACTTATACATGCAATTGCCTATCTAAGTTGTAAGCTGATGTCTGTGGACTTAATCCTGCTCCTATGTAAGGATTCTTATAATATGTGACTCCTCCCTTCATTGCTGTATCTCATGTCTAATGACGCTTTGTTCTATCTGTTACAATTTTTACTTCTGTAAACATAGTATTCTATGAATCCTAACTGTTGTAATTTTAACTTCTGTAAACATTGCATTCTGTGAAGTTTTGTGACATATTTTTTCATCCAATTCTTTAGTAATCTCCTGGGTCATGCCTGAAAAAAAGATAGTTCCTGTCTTGTGCACTTACCTGGTTAACAAAAACTAACTAAATAAATAAATTTATACCACGGGGGTGAGACCTTTCTCAGTAGGATATCCTATGTTATTTCCACTGCAGTGAGGCTAAATCCTGATGACATCAGCAGAGTGAGGATATCAACATGTATCTACACTCTGCTGATGTCACCAGAGTGAGAATATCTGCATTGCAGCTGCATTCTAAAGGAAACTGCTTCAGAAAAAACAGTTTCTCTTTCTCACTGAAGCTGCAGCTTACTCACTTAGCTTTGCAAAACACTCTCGCCTGTGTCCCATTGTGTTTCTAACACTCCTAGCCCATTACTGTGCTGATCTCAGCTTCAAAACAACCTCAATTCTAAATGAAGCTCATTCACAAAGCAGTTTCTTTCTCTCTCTCTCTCTCTGTCTCTAACTCAGTGCTACCTGCAGCAGTTTGTCTTTCTCACTGAGCCTCAGACTCACTCAATTAGCTTTGCAAAACACAATCACCTGTGTTTCTGACTCCTAGTCCATTCAGAACACACACACACACACACACACACACACACACACACACACACACACACACTGACAGCACACACAGAATGAACAAGAAACACACAGAAACAGAAAAAAATGCTCCTAAAGCTCTCACCCCTGTGGTATAAATCGCACACATAATGGGCAGATTGAGAGATATGGAAAATATTCTCAGTCCTGCAGAGTGAGCTGTACATTCTCACTTGTGCCTTTGGCACTCGTGAGAATACAGAGCTCACTCTGCAGGAGTGAGAATATTTTCCATATCCCACTTCTGCCCATCATGTATCCCCTATATATATACCATACCAGTGGTGACTACATTGGCTATATAAATCAAGTTATTTTGGGATAAATATTTGTTTTCACTTAGAACACAATTTATTTAATATAGAACATGTTATTTCCACATATAATCTGGAAATAGAACACAGAGAACAATGGGCCAGATAGAGAACTTACAATGGAAAGAAAGGAGGTTTTAAGCTAAAACAAAGTAAAACACCAGTAAAAACAGTACAAATGGTATGGTATATATCAAACACATAATGGGTTGCAGTATAGTAACACTTTTATCTGCACACATGAATGGTAAGACCTTCATAATTAACTTGTGGCTTTGCTACTCTTGAGTTCTGGGTTTTATCATTCATTAGTGGAAATAAATGTGTTATTCCACTGCAATCCATTATATATTCCCTATAAATGTGGTCAGATAACAGTAAAGAGGCACAAGGAGTGAGCTCTTGGTGAATATATTTCACAGTTGAGGAGTTGAGGGACAGTAGAAAGGCCCTTAGGAAGGGCTCTGCATGGCCACATGTCACAGTTTAGAGTTGGAGGACAATACAGAAGCCCTAGGAAATGTCTACTGATTACCTCATGTTACAGATGGGATCAGAGGCCAATTAGACATTCCTAGGGATGTGCTGTGGTTGGCTACATTTCATGATTGAGGTGCTGGGAACAGTATAGAGGGCCTCAAAATGGGCTCCCAGTTGCTGCGTTTCATGGTCAGGATAGCTGGTTATAATAGAATTGCCCTGATGATGGGGTCCTGGTGACTGTATTTCATGGTCATGGGCTGGAGCAATAGAGCAGTCCTAGAGAAAGGCTCACAGTAAAGGTGGGCGAAAGTTGTAAATTTTGCTTTCGTGGAACGACTGCGAAAATTCAGAAATTTTGTGCATTTTTCAGAATTTCAGCCATTGGCGAGATCGCGATCTTCCAAGTGTGTTTGGTGGATTTGTGCCATGTTCCGCAGAATATTTTGGCTGAACTGTGGAAAAATACACATGAACAGTGGAATAACAGTTCTGAGGAATTTTTTTCTGCAGTTTGATGAATTGTTCCACAATGCATGCAGTTCACTTATCAGTTCTGCAGACTTTTCTCTCTGTAGTTTAATAAAATAATCCACAATTAAAACATTTATTCTGCCATTCTAAGTTGGAATTTCTGCAAAAGTTGTTAATTTGATTTTCACACTTCCGTAGAAGAGAAAATCCAACTTTCGCAGAATTCTGCCAATGAAAGGATTTTTTCCCACACCTCTAGCTCACAGTGCTGCATTTTATGTTTTAGGGTCTGGGACAGTAGATTGACCCAAGCAGTGAGATCATGTTGGGAATATTTCACTCTCCAGGGTCGGGGACACACCAGAGTTGAGCCACGTGTGACCCCATTTCATAGTCTAGTGTTAGTGGACAGAACACTTGCTTCATGAATTTGCTACTGGAGGCCATATTTTACAGTCAGGGAAGGGACAGTAGAGCAGCCCTGGAGATGGGCTTATATCGGCAGTACTTGATGATCGGGGGGGGGGTACTGGGCACACTCCAGCAGCATCTGAAATGGGCTCAGGGTACTTTAGTGATTTGAAATTTTCCACACCAGGAAATCAATGTTTAGCTGTCTTGCCTTATTATCAAGAGGATTTTGGGGAACAGCTATAACAGCAGAGAAGTCTAACAATGTAGTCTTACAGTAAGTGATGATAGACTACACATATATTTGTCAAATTAGCACCAGCAAGATAAAAAATAGTGTCCAAAATTTAAATAATTATAAATAAACACCAATCAAGGTTAGGGAGAAGGTAGGCTGAGAGGTAAGAGCAGTAGGAGTAAGAGGAATCAGAGCTGTGTAAAGGTGCTCCATCCTGATGACAGGTGCAAGGGATATTGCAAAAGTCATACTTGCATGCTCAAGGGCTTACATCCTGGAGGATTCCTTGTTGACACTGTCAGGCACCGAGTTTCAGTCTGATCAAACTTAACCTCATGGCATAGTGGAAAGGATCTTACAGTCAGTGGAATTTAATAATCTCAGTGTCGCAATGGTTGCATGCTCATTACTATACCGCATCCCATTGACTTTTGGCATATTTTATGAGATGCATGAAAACATTTGACTAAAAATCCTGAACAACAAAAAACACACATGCACAACTGAAAGCACCAAAAATACTTTTAACTTTTTTATTTTGCACATTTTCCACAAAAAACACCACCATTGTGACAGAATCATATGAACCCATATAGTGGGTTTTCTGCTTCTGTTTTTGTTGCTTAGAACAACACAATTATCCTGTACAGTTAATATTGTGTATTTCTAAATGTATTCAAAATAAATCCTTTATTTTTGAAAGATCCCTGGACACATGTTCTATGCCTGATTTGTCTTATCTCTGATTACCTATTATTACTTGTTTGGTGTTCACCTTAATATATAGCTCTCTGTAATCTGCTGAAGCTGAATGTTATATGCTTGTGAAGGTGCGGGATAACAGATAGACACAACGTCTTTTTAGGTGCAACCCACTTGTTCTTGTGGGATGTTCATTTTTTCCACAACAGAAAAATAAAAATAAACTTTGCAATACTTCTTGCTCAGAAAAATAAAGAACCCATTCAAATAAAGCAATAAGGTGACAAACAATAATTCAAGGCTATATGTGGCAAACTAACTTTGTTTCCACAACCACTGGTGCAGCAGTAGACTCACCAGTCATCGCCTGCACAGTCAGTAGCAACTGACCCCTATCTCCTGCTTGGTAGCACAGAAGGACTTTTTATATCCACCCCCTGTAGTCAGGTGACCTTAGCATCACCAACAAATAAAACCTTTTTATTTGTCTCTCTTGTTAATTTATATGATAACTGAGGGCTAGCTAAAGCTACCCTACATAAAGGCATGAGGTCTAAAGTGAATAAATAAGCCCAGGAAGAAAATAAGATGTCACTATCTGTGATTGACAGCCCTGTTAATATCAATATGGACCACTGTGCCCATTGCTGTTTTCAGGAGCACCAGAACCAGCCTTCACTGCTACAGGTAAGACAGGCTTTTTATGTCTCCAGTATTACTAGGCCCATATATCTACAGGCTAGGGTTATTTGCAGGCAATAGAGGCAGTATAGCACAGTGGTCTAAGGCCCTGAGCTGCAAATCTGATGACATCCAGCAAACCAGACCTGAGTTTGAATCCCACAGCTTCCACTTGCATACTGTATGACCCTGAGCAAGTCACTTAACCTCCTTGTGCTCCCAGGTCACTCCTGTAAAAAAGCATTCAGCTTAGTGTGATATACCTGGTTAAACAAATAAATAGAAAGTTGTTACGGGGCAATATTCCCTGTAGAAAGCATTATTTATCCAACTTTATGATAAAAAAGACTATGGACTGCTTAAATGCTCTACCTGTAAAACTCAGCCATCAGCTAAACATTGCGTTTTGGCCATTTGCCAAGGGCTGACTTCCTTTATGCTACAGGTATCCCTCTTAATATATTTTCAGTGAAGGATCCTGCTCTCCTTGTTTGGTAACTCCTTTAAACAAAGGGGCAGTCTGGCTTTATTATACTTTGCAGGCTGCCAAAACACTGCGGCCTCGGTTGAGAACCTGCTGGCTCAGCCCCACAACGGGACCCTCAAACCTTTTTTCATTCTATACACTCTGCTGTATCAAAACAGGGCAACTGAGAAGCCATTACACGTATTTGCTCTATATGTACACAGACTGGACAGGGAGCAGCAGGGAAGGGAACAGAATGGTGAAAGGGTGCTGCTCCTGCTTTCTCTACTAATTTATTACCATAATAATAATGAACTACTTGCATTAAACAAAAAGGGGACCGATGGAAAGAAAAATAGGGGAACATGTTTTTTTATTATTTAGCTGGCTGCGCAGCTCCAAGAGCTGGCATTACTTCTTTATTCATAAACAAGCAGCCCCCGGCACTGCTGGAGCCATTCTGCTTATGTCTACTCTGGAGGTCATGTTGCACTTGACTTCCCATAAGCCGGACCAAAGGGGAAACAGGAACTATAGAGAAAGGGATGGATTCAGAGAGAGAAATGTCTACCTGAAGGTGGCCTGTCTTCTGGACTAGAAAATGTGACAAAGGGAAAGAGAAGAATGGCTGCAACCAGAGTATTTTAAAAATAAAAAAAATGGTCCAATTCAGTGGCAGGGACTTCCCCTGTCACAATGCTAATATATTATGATGCTTGCTTTACTTTCTCTCCCCTGTATTCTTCCATGTCATACCTGAAACTAGGCATGCACTTGTCCAGTGCCTTTACCTGGACAATAGCAAACAAACAAGTACATAAAGCTAGCAATGCACTAGCTATAGATACCTAGGCATCTGGCTTGATCAGCACCTAGATTTTGCCTCTCACATTGAATCCCTGCACAAGATGCTGCTCCCAAAACTAGGAGCACTTTATCGTAACAAAAACTGCCTCCCCACCCAAGCGAAGCATGCTACAGTCCAAAAAATAATACTCCCTGTATTTGATTATGGCGACTTCGTATACACTATCGCTCCTGCGTCTGCCCTGGCAAGCCTAGATACTTTTATTCCACCCTTCTGTCGCTTTCATCCTTGACTGCCCACAATCCACCCACCACTGCACTTTATACAGCTCCTTAATCCTGCCATCCCTCCATGATTGGCGTTTAATAAACTACTCCAGGTTCACTGCTAAATACTGGTCTCTCACCCTCCCTCCCTACCTGGCATCTACCCTCTCCCAACAGCCACCTCCTGAATACTGCCTAAGAGGTACGGACCCTAGACTACTCTACATCCCATTTATGTGCACTACCAAGGGGCAGGCAGCTTTTACCTACAGAATTCCACAGATCTGGAATGCCCTACCTGCCCCTATAAGAGTTGCACAAAATCCCTGTCATCGATCCCAACTACTCAAGGCACATTTCTCCTCCAGCTGCTCCTGTTAATTTAATCAATCTCTGATTCTGTTATGTGTTGTACAATCAGTACTAGATTTTTGCATTGTCCTATTACATCTATCTCCACTCTGAAAACTCCCTGACTATAGTCTCCAAGTGTACACTTTTATGTATTCTAATTTACTATTGTAATGCACAAACTTTTATGTAATGCACCGGGCCTTGGCCCCCAGGTCATATCTGGAATCGAGCATTTTGCTCAGTATGCCTTCCTGGTAAATCTCGTAAATAAATAAATAAATAAATAAATAAATAAGCTTGTAAATTTCAAATCTTACATGTGTTTTCATTATAATTTCTTCAAAAAATTTTATTAAAAATACACTTATGTAAGCCAAGCATCCCAGATCTAACGTCCCTAGTTTAAAATATTGTATGGCTGAGTTATATGTAGCTGGTAATCAGTATTAACATAGAAGTGCCTCCACAACACTACCTTTAAACTATAATACATGTATGTATTACATGGGTCAGACTGTTTCCCATAATACATACTAATTAAATATGCAATGTAAACTAATCAATTGTGACATCACAAATAAATAAATAAATAAATTATTCACTCAATGCTGACATCACCAGCAGACAACTTTTCTAACTTTCTTAACTTCAGAACCAGACTTGGGATCGGTCTTCTTTAATGTCTTTACAGGTGACAGTGTGGAGGGACTGGAAGGAAAAGTATGCCTCTTTGCAGATGACACAAAGATCTGCAACACAATTGATACACAAGAGGGGGGTGGAAAGGATGAGAAGGGACTTGGCAAGGTTGTAGGAAAGGTCAGAACTGTGGCAGCTTAGATTCAATGCAAAGAAGTGCAAAATAATGCACCAAGGAAACAAAAACCCAAGGGAAGAGTACACGGGGGAAGGGGTAATGACAACAAAAATGGAAAGGGACCTGGGGGTATTCATATTAGATGACCTAAAGATAGGCAAGCAATGTGAGATGGCAGTAAGGATGGCTGGGGGAACATTGGGATGCATAGGGAGAGGCATCACCAGTAGAAAACAAGAAGCTGTTATCCCTCTGCACAGACAGTTAGTGAGACTCCATCTGGAGTACTGCATGCAGTTCTGGAGACCCCATCTCCGCAAGGACATAGACAAGATACAAGTAATCCAGAGGAGGGCAACTAAAATGGTGCAGGGTCTGCACCAGAAGTCATACAAAGAGAGACTAAAAGAGCTTAATATGTATACCCTTGAGGAAAGGGGGGAGAGGGGGGACATGATAGAAACTTTCAAGTACCTCAAGGGAATCAACAAAGTCCAAGAGGATAGCATCTTTCAGAAAATGAGATGTGCAAGAACAAGGGGGCACAATTTGAAGATAGAGAAGGGGGATGACTCAGGGGCAACATGAGGAAGTATTTTTTCATGAAGAGAGGGTGAATGCATGAAACGGCCTTACTGAGGAGGTTGTGGGGTCAAAAACAGTGGGGGAATTTAAGAATGCATGGGACAGACATATATCAATTCTAGTGTTAGGTAGGAAGAAGTAGGCTGTTGGTAAAACTAGGATCTGCAGCTTATCCGATAGGTAGGGAAACAAGCAGACTGAGTGGGCCAAGTGGTTCTTATTTGCCATCAAAGTCTATGTTTCTATGACTTTCCTATAAAAAAGTTTTTTTTTTTTTACAGTTTGAGTTCATCCCAACAGACTGTAAAGGCAACAATGTTTCAGACAAATGGCATTGTAAACATTTTGGATTTAAAACCATTAGTTCAATACAGTAAACAAACAGCATGAACTTTTCTTACAACTGCAGAACTATTTCCTAAAACAGAAACAAATCCCATCAACTGAGGAATGGAACACCTGCATAGCACAGAAGGTAGTAGTCATACTCCACCTCCTCACAATCACATGATCTATTTATTTATTTAGTTTTTGTTGACTGGGTAAGTGCACTAGACAAATCCTGCCTATTTTCAGGCACGACCTAGGGGAGAGGGATATAGATGAATGCCAACTGACCTTGAACCAGATTAAGCTGTTGGTGGTATTTTTAGTGAATGAAGGAAATTTGGCCAGGACACCGAGGAAATTCCCCTATTGCATTGCTGCCAGAAAGGGGAGGTTTTGGAGTTTGTCTGCAGGATGGCAGACTGTGCTCAACCTCTCATGCAGCAGGACATGTTGCTGGATTTGATTGAGACTCCTATGGAGATTGCTGTCTGTAATGAAAGTTCTATGCCTTTTACACAGGAGGAAAATGTACCTTCAGTTATTGTCCTGGATTTACAACAAAATGTGCAGGAGGCTACTGGTAGACAACCAGTTCTGGAGAAAGCGTCTGAATCTGATTCACCAGTTACAGTGAGCAAGCTGTTCCAGACATTTCAAAACCACAACATTTTTCTCCTGCTTCTGTACCGGATGACTTCTCTTCAGATCAGATTAATCATTCTACACAACCGGGACTTCCAGGTACTACGAAGGCGCAGCAGTGTACTGGGGAAACTGCTCCTCCTGCCAAAGTGACCTGTTCTATGTTGCAAGTTGTGCGATAGCAATTCGGACTACCACCTGACTCTGTGGACTTTTTTCAAGATTGGTCAGCCGATGAAGTGCTTCAGAATTCAGGCTGGAAGCATATGGCTTCAGGACATTGGACCCCAGACCTGGATTGGGGTGATGTTCCCTCTACCAACTATACATCTTCACAGCATGCCACTGTGGATTTAACCCTGAGCTCAGGTACAGCGTAAAACATTTCTACTAAGACCTTACCTACTGATGAGCATCTAGCTGAGGATCAAGCTGCAGCCTTGTCTAGACCGAGCACGTCCTCAGGAAGGGGTGAGGAAAATCAACAGGGGCAGGCAGGTTCTGAGAAAGTGAATTCTGACAAACCGAATACACAAAATTCCAAATGAGTACCTATGTCAGAATTGTTCAAAATTATACAATGGCAAGAGAAAATCCTGGTCCTTGATTGGTCAGACTGGGACTGGACCCGGGATGTTATCCCAGCATAACATCCTGGCTCTAGTCCCAGTACAGTAACGGCCACATCGAAAGTTTAAAAAAAAATCCATCCAGAGCTGTCCGTTGCTTCCTGCTCGCACTAGAACTGAAAGCCGATTCGATCGGGCTTCACAGCAGGTACAGCTCTCACACGCCCCAAACAAGCCTCGCTATTTCGTAACAGGAAAAAAAACTAAAATCAAAGCTGTCTTCATGATTACCGAGCGCTTAGCGTGACAAAAGTCTGTCGCTTTTCTCCGTGCCCCGGCACTAACACTATCATCTGCTTGCACTGAAAGTGAAAGCAGCATTATAGATTGGCAAAAACAGTAGGCACAGCTCTCACACGCTCCCCAAACAAGCTTTATTTATTTCTAAAAAAAGAAAGAAAAACCTGAAATCAAAGCTGTCACAGCAGTCTCCCACTCTTTCTCAGGTGCCCACCTCATTCGCCCGTTGCTCTAACGCTCGCTCAACTCATGTTTCTTCTACGTCTTTTTTTTCTTTAAATACATGAACCAATAGCAGGAGAAAAACAGTAAAGAAAGGAACCCAGTAGGAGAACACCTAGAGGAGCGGGTTTGGGGGCACCTATTAGAGACCTGCAATAGACACACAGAAAAACAGTTCCACCTGCTGTACAAACAGTATAAGGCACTATTTTTCAAATCCGCATCCTTCCACAATAAAAACCTAAAAAATACAATTAAAACACTATTTTTTAACCATTTTTCTAATGTAAATGTAAACAAGCCATTGTATAATAGTAATAATGCCCTTCAGGGTGGTGTTATGCTGAGATAACATCCCGCCTTGGTGTTGACGCCCGGCCGCTGGCCTCGAGCTCAACCACCCAAGGTGGGATGTTATCCCAGCATAACACCCACCCTGTCGGGCATTATTCCTTTAATAAGCTTGACCAAGCACTTAGATGAAATGCAGTACAATTACGCTAAGGGGGGGGGGCTTGCTGAGCATCCAGATAGATGTTATGTTGCTAAGCAGCATTTGAGGGGCTCTATGCACTTTTTTCCTGCAGATATTTATGCTCTGATTCATATTTTAGGGGAGGACTCTATTGATATTAGTTTTAAACACAATAACAGTTTAGAAAAATTCTGGGACAAATACTCTACTCTAAAATCGTCCCCTCTATGGACACCTTTCTATGCAATCCCTCTTACAAAACCAGAAATTAGACGTGTCACTATCATGTTTTGTAATGAAGGGGTCAATGTAAGTAATATCTATCATTGGCTGCAAAATTGTTGTGATATTCTCAGACCCCCTGAAGCCATCCTTGATTTGGAAGGGATTTGGACCAGGGGTTGGACATTTAAAGTGAAGTTGTTTCAAGTTAATTCTGACATTATTCATTTACCCAATAGTTTGTTTTTGGGTAAAGATAGAGGGGTTTGCTTTTATGGAGGACAACCAAGGGCTTGCTATAAATGTGGGTCGAAAACTCATATTAGCAGCTCTTGCGATATGCTGAAATGCTCATTATGTGGGGGGTATGGACACTCAGTAGATCTATCTGAAAACATCTTTCAGTGTAACTTCTGAGATGAAAAAGGGCATGCTTTCCATCAATGCCCTTGGGCTAAATGTAATAGAACTGAAGGGTGGGATCAGGATGATTTAGTTAATAAAGCCCAAGAAAAAAGGAGGGATTCTAATTTTCCTACTCTCCCTGACAGACAAGGAGAAGTGATGACCCATAAGGATTCTTTGATTTCCCATAATACTGTGGCTTTACCTTTGGAGAACAAGCCTACCCTATCCCCATGACAAAATGATAGTACCGGCCCAGTGGCACTGAGGTTGAGGCGTAGTACGCCACACCTGCGTCTGCGCCTTGATGTTCCCGTGTCCGGGGAATGGGCATGGGTTGCCATGGGTCGGCGGGGAGGAGATGGATTAGCGTCAAGGACCGCTCTCCATCTCTCGGGAGGGATTAGGCGGCCGGGCTTGTCTGACCCCTAGCGGAGGCTGGGGGTCGACAGCACATAGATGCAAGCTTGGGGGTGGAGTGTGGCAGACGCTGATTGGGGCATGCACGGAGCGCATGGCCCCAGTCACTGGCGTCATTGCACGCCATGACCCGCCGGGAGGAAAACAGCGAAAAAAGTGAGCCCGGCAGCATGAAGTTGTTCCCCCATGGTGCCATTCCTGGAAGGGCGCCTCCCTGGCATGGTTCCATTGGGGTGGGTTGAGTCGCTCCCCACCACCCTGCCGTGAAGGGTAAGTCGTGGGGTGCATAAGGGAGGGGGTCTGCTATCCGGTGATGGCACTGGGGGGAACAACGGAGGGCAGGGGTCGTAGCCGGAGCTCTGGAGGAGAGAAAAATAATACCCCCCCAAAAAAATGATAGTACTGCTATCACTGTTGTAACTTCTCCAGAAGTTCCTCCTTCTGCGAAGGAACAACCTGCTATTGTATCTATGCCTCCCCCTATGTTCAAAACTGTTGAAAGTTGAAGATTTATCAGGACCTCCCTTAGACACTCTGCTCCAAGCTCTATACCCTCAGAAAAACATTTTTCACCCCTTCAAGATGACTTAGGAGAGTCAGATCTAGAATCTGACGCTTCTCATAGGTCTGAAATGGTGACTGAGGATGAAGATAGTAAATCTACTGAATTATCTAAACAAAAAAAGGGAAAAAAGGAAAACTAGTATTAGTTAAAAAAGTGGGCCTTAACTTTACTTTCCTGACAACTTAGATGGCTACATTACTGATTGGGTCATATAATGTCTGCAGCCTGAAAAATTATAAGAAACAAGTATCTGTATTCTCATATTTTGACTCCCTTAATGTAGACATTCTTTTCATTCAGGAAACTAGGTTATCCTGCTTGTCTGATATTGAACAAGCAAAAAAAAGATGGCATTGGGGTCCTTCCTTTTGGACTTTTGGATTAGATTCTGCCGATGGAATTGGAATTTTATTTAAATCCACTAAGTTTTGCATTTCCAGACTTATAGATATACGGCCAGGCCAAGCCTTAATTCTTGACTGCACTCTTGAGGATTTTTCTTTTTGTCTTATTAATTTATATGCTCCACAAGTAAAAACTGCCAGAATAGAACTGTTTGAGGATCTAAAACCTTTTTTATATACTAAAAAACATCTTATATGGGGTGGGGATTTTAATTGCGACATAGATGTCAAATTTAAGGGAGACGTACAAAAGAAAATGTATTGTGATTCTCATGCTTTAAAACACATTACTTCAGAGGCTGGATTACTGGATACTTATAGATTCTTACACAAAACTAATAGTGGAGTTATGTATCATAGGCATATCTATGCTACACATATAGATATGATTTTTGTTTCAAAATGTATTAAGACACTTTTTTGTCTTGCCAAACCTACTGAATTTTCAGATCATTGGCTTTTATTATGTACTTTTAGTCTCACTGATGTTCCTCCTAAAGTTTTTTCTGTTACACAATGGTGGCGGTTAAATATGTCACTTTTGGATTCCCCGGAATGCGTCCTTCATATAGAGATTTTCTTGGCCACTAGGAACTCTACTACATGGCTCTATGATAATATTTATGATTGGTGGATTGACACAAAATTGGAGTTAAAACACTTATTACTTGGTGTTGGTCAGAGAAAGGCTAATTCTAATTATTTACATTATTTACAGCTCAGAAATCAATTATGTAAACTGACGTCTTTTCCTCCACTTGATAGAGTGAAATTAAAGTCTCAAATTTTTGAAATCAAAAAACAAACAAGAAACTATCAATATGATAGGGCCAAATCATTAAAAATGAAGTTTAGATTTGGAACAAAGAAACAACCTGCATCAGACCCATATAAGGCATGCAAACAAAGATTAGATAAGACTTTAATGTCCAGTCTCCTTAAAAATGATGGTACTATAGTTACTACTGACTTAGAGATGCTGTCAGTTGTACAACAATTTGTTTCTAAAACTTTTAGTGATCCCTTTGACTCTACTACACCCCGTTTGGATGACTTCTTTGCACCATTTCCTCAAGTACAGGATTCCATGAAACAATGTCTGATGGAACCTATCTCTTCACAAGAAGTGGAAGTGGTAACAAAGCAACTTACTACAGGAACCTCCCCTTGAATTGATGGTATTCCTAATGATTTTCATAAAAAACTTATTTCTCATAAGAGTTATTTTTTGCCCTTAGTTTTTAACTTTATGTTGACCTCGAATTCACAATTTGCAGGATTTAGTACTTCTCTTCTTAATTTTTAGATAAAAAAAGAGATAAAACAATGCTCTCTAACTGGAGACCTTTAATTCTCCTGAATAGTGACTATACGATCCACGCAAAAATCAGTAATAATAGATTATTGCAGGTTGTTGATTCCCATATTCATCCAGCCCAGACCTGTGTCATTCCTAATCGGAAAATTCAGCGTAATTTATATTTATTAAGAGAACTTTTTGAGGCAGATAAACTGGGCAATGTTTCAGGTTATATGGTGGCATTAGATCAGGCCAAGGCTTTTGATCAAGTTAGACATAAGTACCTTTTTAATTTATTATTGGAATATGGTATTCCTTAACAATCAGTACAATGGATCACTAGGTTATAAACTAATGCTACCATAATTCCTACTGTTAATGGGCTTTTTGGGTTGGTTGTTCCCCTTGATATAGGTGTTAGGCAGCTATGTTCTTTAAGTCCTCTTTTATACAATTTCACCCTTGATCCAGTTATTAGATGAATACAATGGGATCATTGTATTATTGGTATAGCCCCCTTCCCTTCATTGTCACCTGAGAAAATCACAGCTTATGCTGATGATGCTACTTTATTAGTACAAGATATCACCTCATTAAAGCAGGCTGTGGAAATATTTCATTGTTGTGTATAAACCTCCGGGGCATGTCTAAACAAAGGAAAAAATGTATTTTCTTTTTAGATCATACAAGGACTGAGTTTTTGGAAAGTTTGGAAATTTCTCTTGCCACCATCCCTCAAAAAGTCTTGGGTGTTTGGTTTGGACCTGGGGATTTGGCTGCCTATAATTGGGAACAGCAATTGCTGTTCGAAGAGTCCAAGGCTCATGTACGGAAACAATGGTAATTTGGGGGACAAAAAGTATTATGGTAATTAAGAAATTTTTGTTGCCTGTTTTTCTTTATTTAAGGTATCTGTACCCTCCTCCGGTTAATTTAGAAACCCAAATTTTTAGTTTATTCTTCCAAATGGAATAGGGTAATAGATTAAATCCAGTGAAAAGGGACATTACTTATTTACCTGTTAAAAAGGGTGGATTGCATATGATAAGCCATATTGTTTTTTATCATTCCCTTTATTTCTTTAACTCCTTTAATTATTTATGGAATTCTGCCTCTATGACATGGCAATTATGGTATCAATTTATTTGGAATCGTTATTTTACAAAATGGGTTCTTTTGCCTCCAAAAATATTGATTTCTGATTCTCTTCCTCTCTATAGGATATCTACTATTAAAAAAATGCATCAATGAAAAGTAACATTTCAAAAATTGATGTCTCTTGATAAAAAATTGTTTATTCTTATATAATTTATGATGCGCAGCAAATTTGTCTTCTTTTTCCTGATTATGTCCTTACTAAAATGATTTTTGCTTTACGTAAACTGACAGATTTTTGGCTCCCTGTCCATAGTTGGGATATTGTTTGGATCTCTGCCCAAGGGAGACTAGGAGTTAGGGGAAACTTGAAATATAAACCACAGGCGGATAGACATTGTCCCAGACTTACATGCTCTAATATAGAAAAAAGTATGTTATTTTTTTTATTGATTATCTTCATAGTAAGCTGTTTTGGCATGATGCAGCACTTCACTGGAACATGCCTTTTTTAACACTTATTTCTTATCATACTTTGATTTTGGGAGATTACATGGGAGTATGGAAGAAGTATCAAAAAAGCACTTTTTATTCTTTGCCTATGTTCAGTATTTTTTATGGCAGGCTCACTTCCAATATGTTTTGCAACAACAGCAAGTGAGGCAGAATTATTATATGTTAAAGAGACTGATGAACATAGGTGTACATGAGACAAAGTGGATAAACTATGGAAACACATTTTTGTTTAACTCCAAATTGTATTTTCTTGTATTATTGCATTATTCTTTTGAAGATTGTCTGATTTCCTCAGAGTTTTTGTTATTGTATTATGATTGACTTTGTGATATTATGTTTCTTTTGTTTAATAAACTTCCCTTACTCTTTTCGATAAGTGCCATGGGATCTTTAACATCCACCTGAACTACCACCAATCCAGGCAGATGGGACCTCGGTTTAACATCTCACCCAAAAGACGGCACTTCAGAAGTGCAGCACCCCTCTCATGCTGCACCACAGTGTCAGTACTGGGATAATAACCCAAGTGCCAGACGATGACTAACTGATGTTGCCTCTTTCACAGTCAGCTTTCAGTTATTATTATGCTCATTAAGGATTAACTGTTATGCTCCTGGAATGTTTCACACATCTCTTAAAATAGTTAAAATAAAAACATGTTTGATTTGCCAAATGTACTATAGTATATAAAACAAACTATAGAAAAGTGATGTGTAATCATGAAATAATGCCATGGGGTGCTAAAGCACTCCTATATCTACAAATCTATGCAAAACTCAAAAAGAGAGACCAGGGCCTGATTCCAAGTCACATGCTGCAACTCATGGGTGTATGCGAGTTGTACCATGCGGTGCTACACAGGGGACCCTGCACCCTATTCCAAGACAGGCAGGGTCCCCAGCACCTAGGACCCATGATTTGCTTCAGCCACAGGCTTGCGCCACGGGAATGATGCAATGAACCTGGGTGCCACAAGTCACAGTTCACATATTACTGTCTCCCAGAGCCCCCCACCCTGTACAACTACTGCAAGCCTCAGGGAACCATGGGGGCACCCCAAAATAGGGGTGTGTGGGGCATCATTGTGCTGGGGGTGGCAGGGGTGCATGACAATGTGAGATTCACAGCACTGCGGGGGCCATCCATCATTTTGCCAGGACAGATGCCTTTTAGACCAGCTAAGTGCTGATCTTACCCCACAGCACCATACAGGGACATGGAATGGTGTAGGTGGGTTATGGCAGCCACCCTTTCAGAATAGGGTGCAAGTGCTGCTGTAACCCACCCTTGTGCAATGCCACTGTGGGTTGCAGGTGTAGTGGGAGGTGAAGCCCATCTTTGTTTATTTTATTTTTTTATTTTAGTCTTTGGTAACCGGGTAAACTTTGGTGAAACCTGCAGATGGCATAGCGCAAGCCACCTCTTGTAATTGCAACTTGCATTATGCCTGGCGCAAGATGTGATTTGTGCCATAGGGTTTGGCATAAATCACCTTGCGCCAGGCATATCCTGACTTGGAATCAGGCCCTGAGAGTGCAGCAGTAGTAGGGCCTGCTGGAATGATGCAGTCCAGGCTGTGAGCATTGGGCACGAGGGGGCTAGAGCTAAACTGCACTGAAAGAAAATAATATTTTAAAAAAAATCTAAAAGAGAGATGGAGGCTGGAGATTTGGAGCACTAAGGAAAAAATTAGTCAATCAGTGTAGGACACCTCTGCTTGCTGCCACCTAGCATGCCTGTCTGTCTGCTGTTGCATCCACTTATGTACTGCTCTGTTACAGTTGTCCAAAAGGATAGTTGCATTTCAAGAACTTGGCTATTTTCCAGTGTGGGAACAGTTGGTCAGTTTAGTATGCCTCTACTTGTTGCCACCTAGCATGCCTGTGTGTCTGCTCTCACACCCATTTGAGTACTGCTCTATCATAGTTGCCCAAAGGGCTACTTGGTTCCATTCAAGCACTTGGCTATTTTTCCTTAAAAACAAAATTGTAGGACCAGTTTGGTCAGTGTAGTACACCTCCGCTTGTTGCTACCTACTGTAGCTTGTCTGACTATCCGCTGTCATGCCCACTTGGGTGCTGCTCTCTCACAGTTTTCTCAGGGGCTAGTTGCAGTTTAAGCCCTTGGCAATTTTATTCTCTATTTTGTTTCCAGCCTAGTGTGCAGTCAGAGAAATAGCCCTGTCTGTGTCATGTACAGTGATGTGACCTCAATAGCAAGACAACACGAAAACTAGAGCCTGTAGAGGCAAAGGTAAAGTTAAGGCACTACCTACCTTGGATCTTTGACTGAGCATATACCCAGAGCCAAAAACCAAAATAAACAGCCTTTGAAGGCTAATTCAACAAAATAATGAGAAACAGCAAAAAGACAATTCAAGTCCCTTCCAATATATTTATTTATTTAAAAGCTGGTAACTGGGAAAGGCAAACTGAGCCAAGACTCATTTTGAGGTATGACCTGTGCAGTAGAATATACAAAAATACAAGTCTAAAGTCAGTAAGTTTAACACAGGAGAGTTGGTACATGCTGTGGAAATAGCAAAAGTTGAGGACACAGTCAAGGTGCATCATTGTACCTTGATTGTGACCATCATTGTCCATTCCAACTGGTGAAATGTAGCAGGTCAGGTCAGGTTATGAAGCCCAAAAGCTTCAACCACGTGAAACACTCAAGACTGCCAATAACATCAGGTGCCACCACCACATCATCATCTTCATTAAATCAAAAAGTTAAGCTCTTAACCACTTACAGGTGTGCAGAACCAAACTGCAGTTTGTTCTGCACCATTCCAGCTTCCTGCTGCAGTTCAAATTCCTTCTTATCCAGTTCTATCACATACAGATTTGACACTTGTGGTGGTTGAGATGGAGCTATTCCTTCCATCTGATTCTGAGACCACCTCCCATTGTTAAAAGGGTAACAAGTCCTCCGACAACGATGCCAACTCCTCACGTGTCTGACAGAGACTATCTACCGATTGATTTTGATGCTGATCATGGTGGTGGTGATGATGGTATTGATGATGCATCTGATGATGATTATGTAGTGTCACATGAAAAGAGTCATGCTACAATCAACTGCCTCCTTACCCAGTGCTGCAGTGATTACAGCAACCAGACAACCTACTATTAGTTCCACAGACTTGCTCCTAGTGTCTCCCTCTACAACCATCTACAGGCCCCTGTCTGCTGCTACTACCAGCCCCAGTTTGGTTCCTATGGCTTCTGCTGCACCTCCATAAACCTGCATTTACAACTTGCTGGCTGCTATGGAACACTGCTGCAGTCCCCTCGGCTATTGACAATTGCTGTTTCAGCTCTGCTGTACCCCGGAGAGACCAGAAGGTTGCCTGTATCTACTTGCTGCCAAGGACTTCCATCTCATTCTTGTTCCCGGTACCGGTAAGTGGGGGGGGCTACCGGTGCAGGTGAAGGCAGGTCAGGTATTCATCAATGGGTGGAGACTGTGTAGTTTAAAAGTGCAGCCTCGCTACAAGAACAGAACCTGCATTTACAACTTGCTGGCTGCTATGGAACATTGCTGCAGTCCTCTCAGCTTTTGACAACTGCCGTTTCAGCTCTGCTGTGCCCCTAAGAGACCAGAAGATTGCCTGTATCTACTTGCCACCAAGGACTTCCATCTCATTCTTGTTCCTGGTACCGGTAAGTAGGGGGGCTACCGGTGTGGGTGATGGAGGGTTAGGTATTCATCAAGGGGTGGAGACTGTGCAGTTTAAAATTGCACCCATTCTAGTGGCTGCCCGCGGAGCAGCTGCATGTGTGAGTGGCTCATGCAGGAGTGGCATGAGTCTCCCTGTGAGAGTTCACCTGGGGAGGGCATGGGAGGTTCCTAAAGTATTAATACTTAAAATTTCTTGCAAAATTGTGGAAAACTTATTACCCATTTATCCAAATGTGATTGCTCTTATTGAGTGGAGATGTGGAAAGCAATCCAGGGCCTATACCTTCAACATTCAACTCTAAATTGCCTTGTTTAAAAGGTGTGAAGATTATTTACTTACATACAAGGAGTTTAATCACACACTATGATGAGTTGAAATTATGGGTAGAATGTGAGCAAATTGATGTATTAGCATTAAGTGAAACTTGGCTAAAGAAATCTATCAAAAATGATGCCATAAATATGGATGGTTATACACTACATAGATCAGACAGGAGCAAAGGGAGAGGTGGTGGGGTTCTGGTGTATGTTAGTGATAATTTTGCATCAGAACTAGTTATTGAAGGTCATTATAATTCTGTTGGTTACTTAACAATAAAACGGTCTATGGGTGGTGGACTAGGCATGCATATTTTTTTGACTTGTGTATACATACCCCCAAATCTGCTAATATCGATATTAATTTACTGGAAGAAATGTGTTCCCTATATCAAAATAGGGAGCACATTATGTTAGAAGATTTTAATTTGGATTGGATAAATGCAAAGCAAACTGATAAAATGAATGTTATTGCAGCAAATGGGTACCATAGAATAATTGATTCCATTACCAGAATTAATTATAAAACAGTAACAGGTGGGACTTTAATTGACTGGATGTTGGTAAACAGGCCTGATTATGTAAAAGCATCAGGTGTATGAAGTGACACCATTTCTTATCTCTGTCCGGTATTTTTAATTAGGAAAAAATAAAATACCCATTGAAAGGGAACAATATAAGGGAAAACTGGTCTTATAAAAATGTAACAGAAGAAACAATTCTTAGGGAAGTATGTAATGTTGCTTGGTCTCCACTATTCCATCTAATTGAAACAAATGAAGCCATAAGTTATTTTACTGTTCAACTTTTAAATATTGCAAATAAGTTAGCACCTAAAAAGAAGTTCAGGGTCAAATCTAAATGCATGCCATGGCTAACTCAAAGTGTATTAGATTTACTTAAATCAAGACAGACCTTGTGGAAGCATTATAAGAAAACTGTGTCACAAGCTGATTTAACTAATTATCGATGTAGTAGAAATGTGTGTAAAACGGAAATTAAAAAAGCAAAGCAAAAATGTTTTAAGAAGGAGCAATTAAAAAACTTACTGAATCCCAGGAACTTTTGGGATTCTTTTAAGGACTTGTACACCACTAAGAATAAAAATAAGATTGAAAAAATTATTATTGGTAATACAACATTGGATACTGATTGTAAGGTGGCAAATAGATTTAATGAATTTTTCACGGATATGAGCCAATATAAAAATCAAATAGATCTGAATTATCAAAAAGTTGATTCAAATAAAAATCATGAAATTAAGATAGTATCTCAGGTAAAAATTGGAAATGTTCAAACATTTGCTTTTATGAAAATACAAGAAAAAGAATGTTTTGATCTATTGGCCACCCTCAATGAAAATAAAGGACCGGAAGTTGATGAAATACCTTCAAAGATATTGAGGGTGGCAGCTGGACTATTAACTAAGCCAGTCACATATCTGTATAACCTCTCATTATGTACAAATAAGATTCCAGATATATGGAAATCTGCTATAATTTCACCTATCTTTAAGGCAGTGGATAAATATCAGATCACAAATTATAGACCAATTTCTGTACTGCCAGCACTAGTAAAATTATTTGAGAAAATAGTAGTTAAACAACTAAAAGATTACTTGGAGAAGAATCAATTACTAAATGAAAATTAATATGGGTTCAGGAGTGAGTACAGCATGTCAATGACCTTGGTCAGGTTAACTAGTGAGATCTATAATAATATGGACAAAGGTCTATGGATGGGAGGGATCTTCATTGACCTGACCAAGGCCTTCAACCTGGTGGACCACCCTACCCTGATCTCAAAATTGAAGCATTTGGGGGTAGGAAAGTATGCTATTTCATGGTTTGAACATTATTTGCAGGATAGAAAGCACCAAGTAAGGATTGCTTCAGAGATATCTACCTTAAGGTTTATTCACCCTGGGGTTCCACAAGGTTCAGTTCTAGGTCCACTCCTGTTCTCTCTTTTCATAAATGATCTGTCAAATGTATGTATTGGCGCATCGGTTATTATGTAGGCAGATGATACCATGATTTATTGTGGAGCAAGAAATGGGGGCGGACCTGGAAGCTAGACTGCAGCCATTATATAATGATTTAGAAAAGTGGTTTGCAGAAATAAACTGCTGTTAAATGAGAAAAAGACAGTTACTATGTTATTTGGTCTTAAACGTAGATTAGAGAGTAATTTGCTGTGTATAACTGGAGAAAATGGAGTAAAATTGGAGCAGGTGAGGGTATTTAATTATTTGGGGGTAAATTTGGACAGTGGATTGACTTTAAATGAACATATATCAAAAGTAACAAAGAAAATTTATAATAAATTGGGCTTCTTATATAGAAATGTTGGTTGTTTGACAGTACAAGCTAAACAGGTAATAGCACATCAAGTATTACTACCAGCTCTTGAATATAATAATATTTTGTTAATAAATGCTCCAGAAACCTTGTATAAGAAATGTATAGTAACTTTTAATAACATTGTGAGGTTTGCAGTCAGAAACACTAGAAGAAGAGACCATCATTGTAATTTATATTTCACCTTTGGGACAGTAGCCCCAAGAGAGAGAATCATGAAAACTGCTTACTTATTCTTGCATAAATTATTCCATACACAGACTCCCTCTGTTTTAGCAGAACATCTGCAACATACAAATTCAGTTAGAGTGCTCAGGGAATCATCAACAAAACTACTCATAGAACAAAAAATAAATACTAAAATTGCTGAGCGTTCTTTGATTAATTATGGCCAAAAATTAATAAACAAATTACCTTTTTTTAATTTAGATATACAAAAAACAAGAGGTGTGTTTAAAAGAACCTTGGAAAATTACTGGGATTGTGCTTCTGGTTGCAAATGTATTGGGGGTTATTTGATATTATTCACACTTTGAGATATTGTGGATAGTGTAGTGTACATACTGTATGATTTTTATGACTTTCATTATTTTATGATTGAAATAAATTTATACAATTGTCAACTTACTGTATGTATTAAATTGTGTTTTTGTATCCTTTGTAATATTCCCTTCCTCTGGCATGGTTGAAAAAGGGTCCCTCTGGGCCCAATTCACTTTCCTGGTTAAACTAATAAATGAAATGAAATGAATAAAGACTCAGAGCACAGCCATACTGCTTGTCTGGCTTTAGAAAAAAAAATTTTCAGCATGTTGTGGAATTACTTTTTGATAAGTTTCACTGATGAATTTAAGGCATTATGTGTGCAGTGTAGAATGACCATTAGTCCAGAACTTTTACCTGCACTCAAGAATTGGAGTTGTGCACTTCCCAAAGGGTTGCAAACACATGAAATGTATAAACAGTCCAAAGTTCAGGCACCACTCTGAAAGCCACATTCTGGAACAAAATGCACCAAACACAGTTTTAAATCAAATTAAATGATTTATTCCAAGTTGGGATGTAATTTTACCATCACCTCACACTGCCCCAGCACTTAGGCTTCAAGTCTTCATCAGAGGGCAGCAGAGAAGCTGTCTTCAGGCTCGAACATAGGGTTCATGTGCTAGTTTCCATACTGAAAGCTCCAGGAGTATGCCTGTCTCCGGCAAAACTGCAGAGAATCAGTATTAGAGAAACCATGTAAAAACATTTGGAGTTGTTTATGTCAGATTGAAAAAGCAAGACAACATTCAGAAATTTTGTCACAAGAGGACTTCACTGTTGAAAGAATGCTTACTGCATATTTGAATGAACCTAGAGATCCAAACCATGAAGCAAATCCTTTGTTGTACTGGAAGTTGAAGAGATCCATTTGGAAAACTCTTGTTAAAGTTGCTGCCTATTATCTTGGTTGTCAGGTGTCAGCATGGCTCAGTTGGTAGCACATCTGCCTCTGGGCCAGAAGATCATGGGTTCTAGTCCCACACCAGGACTGGGCTCATACCTAAATGCTGGCACCCAAGTGCAGTATTGGGGAGTGCTGTACTGTTGGGGTGTGCCATCCTTTGGATGAGACATTAAATCAAGGTCCCTTCCACCCATCCTGGTGCTGTCTTGGTAGGTGTCCAGATGGATGTAAAAGAACCCAAGGCACTTTTCGCAAAGAGTAGGGGAATTTTATTAACACAAAATGACAAAAAACACAATACAGGGTGCAGTATTCAACCAACAATATCAATAGGTAATACAATAATGTGCAGAATTTTCATTAGAACTATAGAAAAAATAGGGAGAAAAGAAATAAAGGAATTAAAGCAAAAGACTCTCCCATTGCTGATACTATTTCTCAGAAAAGATCAAAACAGTAAACAAGAAAGAAAAGGTGCATTTCATAACAGTAGAATTGCCTTCAGGAGACTCCACCCAGCTGCTCAAGTAGTACAATAGTAGGAGGAAAAATAAAGTCAAAGAGCCTTTATTATTGGCAAGTAATTTTTTTTTCTCAGTTATACATACAGCTGTGTGAAAGTTGTGAATTCCGCCTTCGTGGAACGAACTTCGGTGAAATTTCAGAAATTTCGCAACATTTTCTGAACTTTCGTGATTATCGAGATCAGGATCTTCCAAACGTGTTTGGTGGATTTGCATCCTGTTCCACAGAATCTTTTGGCTGAACTGTGGAATAAGACACATGAACTGTAGAATGACAGTTCTGAGGAATTTTATTCTGCAGTTTAATGGATTGTTAGGTCAAAGCAGCATTCTACGGAAAATGTACCACTAGCCTACAGTTTATGTACATTTAAAAAATTAACCCTAGGATAATCCAGAGCTTCTGTTATACATAGATCCAAAATCCCACCCCCATTCACTATTGGATACATGTATTACCCTTCCCAATCTCCTCTTGTACATCCATTTAGGACCCTAAGCCAGGCTTTTTTTTTTTCAAAATTCAGTAAAAGTTTACTGTTTTGTGTTTCTAGTTTATTTTTAGATTGTCTTATAGGGATATTTATTACATCATTAATACACCATTCTTAACTGAGTTCTTCTATTCTGTCACCAATATCAACATTAAAATCACCAGCCATAATAATTCTAACTCTGGGAAATCTGGCCTTAAGTGATTCTGAACTAAGCTTTATCATGTTTATCACCATTTGAAATTATTTTTTGTTTAACCCTGGTGGTATATATACATTAAATAATAACCATAACTCCTCTTGACTTGAGATTATGACATACATAAAAAACTCACTGCATGTACTTGCCTCAATATTCTTAAACTCTAAAGAAGAATCAATAAAGATTGGTAATCCCCCTTTTAGTATCCCACATTTTTTATTTTTATAAACTGGAGATATCCATGCTGTATATCCATCCATAAATTGTTCTTCCAGAGTCCTCATCCATGTTTCTTGCAAAAAAAAGTACTGCAAAGTTTTTCATCCACTGTAGACAATCTTTAGCAAGTAACTTTAGTCTTAGTCCAGCTATATTCCAATTTAGGAAATGTACAACTCCTTCCAGTCTTTTATTATAGAGTAGCAGCGCTGAATTACTCAAAGTATTTTTAATGATTTTTAAAAATCCTTATTGAGAATTGTGAAACCTTTTGTTAAGGATTGTGTTGTGTTTGTTAGTGTGTTCACTGCTACCTGGAGAGGGTGCTGTCATCTGATAGTGTAGTTGCAAATCTACCAGATGGCACTTAAGTACTGTAATAGGGCCTTGCCGCTTTTCTGTAGGTATTACAAAAAACATTGTAGAGGATTTGTTTCCCTAAATTTTGTGAAGGATAAATAGGGAATCTTACAAAATTGCTTGACAAATTTGGTGCTACTACTGTAGCTCAGTCAATTTGACTCGTCAGATATGTTTATTGTACTATTTGTAGAATTATTCTGAATCACAGTATCATTTCCCACTGAATATATATCTATATCAACAGAACTTTCAGAATCTAGTATGTTGCTACTATTAAATCTAATCTCTAACTGTTTTCTTCCTCTTCTTAAGATTGGTTCTGAGTTGTCACCTTGCAGACATTACACTGTTTTGATTGGTTTCATATAAGCTGTAATACAAGGTTGTTTTGAATTACCTGTGTTCTTTTTACCATTCTTTTCACTCACAGTACCAGTAGGAACTACATTTTCATAATTATTGCCATGTGTCAAATCTTGATTACTTCTTATTGATACATCAAGAGTTATTCCAATATTCAAAAATCTGTCTTTGGCTGTTAATATTCATGTTCTTTTATCCTGATTTCTTAAAACAATGCAAATCCATCCTTTGTAGGAATTTGACTTATACCTGTAAGCTGACTTAATATCCTGCCAACCTATTTTATTACCCAGTAATCCTTTTATGAGATTATAAATCAGTAATTTTAACATATAGTTTTTTTTCATTTTTTGATTTAGATAGGCCTTTTTCAAAAATTGTAAGGAGCATTTCTTCTTCTGAAATTAATCATTTTTTTTCTTTCCTCTAGTGACTCAAACTTCCTATCACCTTTTTTAGATGCTTTATTAAATTTAAACTTCTTCTCATTAGTTTCTTTTTCTTTATCTTTGCTAGTGCCTACAAATATGTAATTTTCACCACCCTGGATTTGATTTTCAATATGGGGGACTTGTGAAGTAGTTATTTTGGTCTTATTCTGACCTGGGTTATTATTTTCTTTTTTTTTCCCCTTTTCTTGTGTTTTATAATCTGATTTTTTTCTCTGATTTAATTTGGCAACCAATAATTCAATTTCATTTATTTTTTTATTGGCCATTCTTTCTGTAATTGTTCTTATTTGTTTATTTTCCAATTCATTCCCATCTATAGGTTGATTTCTCTATTTTCCTTCAGGTCTACTTTTGTATTCATATCTCCTTCTGCTTTATCACCATCTTTGTTTTGTGCAATATGGCAATAACAATGATTACCTTTTCCCAATCCCCTCACATAAAAATCAACAGATGATTGGAAGAGTGCCACTAGTTCCAGAAGCTGAGAGTTTCCAAATTGAATCTCTTTTTTAGTTCATTGATTTCTTTTGTAAAACAATTCTTTCCCAGTGTTTGTTCTCCCATAACTTAAGCCACATATTTATATGGATTTAAATGTACCTCTTCTTCCTGTTTAGAGCAAGAAGTTATATTCAATGGTTCAAATTTAGGTGGAGGATCCAATTTGCGATTTATATATGGAGTCAAAAATAACTCATATTCATTTAAATAAGAGCCTTGTTTAGAATAAAGCGATTCCTGTTGTATTTGGAGGTTTATACCACTAGGTGTCAAACCAGTGCCACTCCTTCAGATACCAAGTGTTCATGGTTTTCTACTGCAGGCATTACTAATGAAACTTTACTTTTAAGCATATTTATAAACCTTCCTTTCACTTTACTTTGGTTGTCCTTATTAGGAGCAAAATCCATCCTTTGTTTTAAGTCATTTAGACTGAAATATGTGGCTTGGGACATGTAACATTAAATACATTTTCCATAGATTTCTCCCCAGATTTCTTTTCAGATGTATTCTTTCCTGATTCTTAATAAGGGGTGGGTGGATGATGGAATTACTATGCTACAGTTCTTTACTGGTGAAGAAGTTAGTTTTGGACTAAATTTTTTAGTTACATTTTTATTTCCATCCACTTCAGCATCACAAGTATGAGTGTAAAAAAACTGTCTAATTTTTGTAAATTCTTTACTTTTTTTGAATAATAGTAGACATTTTTCTTATTTCTTCCTAGTAATAAACAAGAGGGGCAAATATCAAATTAAGTTAGCTTAAGGATAGATACCAGCCATAAGATCAGGTAACCAGCCAAAAATGTGTACGCTATTATACTAGATTAATTTAATGGTAAATACCAACCATAAAACCTAATGGCCAGAAATATATATGCTATACTAAAATATAGTATTCAAATATCTCAGACTTCCAGAAAATATCAAGGAGAAGGATGACCACAGACACATATACCCCTCCTCTTTTCTAGACCAGCTTGCCATCAAATGCAGGGATAGCTCTTCACTCACAATGTGCAAGTCACAAAACACTATTAAAAAAACAAAGAATAATCAAAATTATGCAAATGGGGATTACACAGATAGCCCTAAAACAAATTCTAAATTTTCTTGCAGAACGTTTAGCCCCACTAAATTCCTAAAGTCAAACTAGTATGGCCTACAATGGCCTGCTACTGAAACTTGTCAAAGCTTTACTAGAGCAGAGTAATATATAGAGAACACTTACTTTTACATACAGGTATCCTGATTTTGTACTGATATACTGCTTAACACTCTGGGAGTTCCAGAAAGAAAAATGACAAATGAGTCAATGCCAGTAATCTCGATCACTGCAGCAACTATAAAGGGTTCAGTATTGCAGCCTGATATTCTGAAAACTCAAAAGCAGACAAGGCAGCATCTATAATCTAAGCTGTGGTGGCAACTACAAAAAGTTCAACCTATACCTCTAAATGCCTCTAAACTTTTGTGTGCCTTTGCAAAACTCCTTTTAATAAAAATGGCATATGGCAAATGGTGGTAGCTAAAGGATTTTCAGTGTGGTCTTTAAAAAGCAAAAATGAAATTAAATTATAAAAAGACAGGGCAGCATTTGCAGTCTCAGCTACTACTGCTGCTACCAAGAGTTCAGTCTGCACTACTGTATAAATGTCACTCGTGCACAATTATGCTTTCCAGGCAATGGTCATGTGATCTGATTAGCATATGGCATGAAAAATTAAATCTTTTAAAATTAAATATATACAAATATATAAAATATTTGTTAAATATGTGATCTTTAAAAGGATGTGCAACTAATATCAACTCCTGTGCATTTTTATGTGTAATCTGTTATAAAAAAAAATCCATACAGACACGGGAAAGATAAAATGAAAAAGAAGCACTTTTTAAAACAAACACCTGTACATTAATAAATCAGTAAATATTATATAAGCACAGAGATTCAATACACTTGCTTATGTGCAAACAAAAGCATCCCAAAAACATCCCATAAATATAAAGTGGGTTGAGGTCACTTAAACTGAGATAGCAGGGCAAATGCAATCTTATCTTATATTCACTTCCACCTTCAGACTTCAATTTTCAGTATAGACTCCTCTATAGGAAAATTAGTGTTCTTTCTTTTCTTTTCTCCAATACTATGAATATTCAGAAGCTCCAAAATTCCAGTGCTTCATTCTGATCTCACAGGCGCTCTGTCACTTGGTCCTGCTGCACCTCAGGGAAAAGAAATCCTGGATTCCACTGCAAATGAGCCTTCCTCCACCTGCATTGAGGCAGTCACACTGGGGAAGAAATGCACTGACCAGAAGCTCACAAAAGATGGCATGGAAAGGAGACAAAGCATGAGGCAGTGGTGGCATACCTTTTTTTAATCATAAACAATCATTATTGTCTCCCTGCTTCTTCACTTTCCTCCACAAAGTGTACAGCATGTAGTGAGCAACCTGGTCTTCACTCAAGCCAGTTCTTTTAGGTCAACCACAAACCAGGCCAGTTACCACTGAGCGGGGAAAAGATAGAGCAACCAACTTTTGAGACTTTCACTCCTCTGTCCTCTGGTGTCCCATCCTCCACTTTAATTTAACCCTATTGAATGCCCTTGAAAGCCATTAACAAGGAGAAAAAATGAGCAGTACTATATAAGAGGCGGACCCACCTAATAAACTGATGGGGCACCAAATGGAAGGCCAGGGAATGAAACAGAAACTCATGGTAGAGTTAATCGAAGACCTTCTCTCAATCTAAAGAGATTAAAAAACATGGACCTGATCCATTCGACCATGAGTGACCACTTCTTGAAGCCTGATTAAATTATCACTGAGCTGTCTGCTCAGGATGGAACAAGTTTTGTAAGGAGATATCACTTTAGCAGCAATCTTACCCAATGAATGAACTAAGATTTTTTTTAAATTACTTTTTACCTCCTTTCCCCAGCCTGCCACCCCGACCCATCAGGGGAGACATGGCAGACATCCCACTGCCTGCCACCCTGCCCAGAATGGACCCCTTGAGCCCCATGGAGCTGTGGTTATACCACCTGGATGGGGATGAGGTGGGGGTGTGGACACCTCGCAACTTACAGTTTTATTGGTCTGGGTCCATCTGGCAGGTGCAGGCACATCATGGGCACATCTCCTGGTCTCCCCATCTCCCCAGCAGTGGCAGGCTATTTTTCCATTTTTCTACCTCCCCATACAGCGTGCAACTCCCCCAATGTCATGGCACAGGGCACCAATGTCCATGCTGTACAGCAGCCAACCATCCCCTATTAGTGGGGTTTGCAGTACTCCGAGCTACCACTTGGAGTCAGGCAAGTGTGTGGGCATTGGCCTGTTCCCTCCCCAGAGAAAGTGATCTGTCATAGAACACTCAAGCCTATCTGCCCCTGGCTGACCCACCAGTGACCCAAATCCACTCCCAAACTAAGGTCACCAGTGTGGTGTGAGGTGTGGCTTCCAGTGCCTCAACCCTCAGTGCTACCGGGACGGCATGAACTAAGATTTTAACCAAATGTTTTAAGTCTGCATTAAGTTCTTCTGGCTCCTTATGTGTATTCTGAATTTCTTTAGCTTTGATATTTTCATTGACATACAGGGCCACTCCTCCCCCCCTTTTTGCACCTCGGTCTCTTCTGAACAATACATAGCCAGGTACTGAAGTCTCCCAAGTGTGGTTACTGGTAAACCACGTCTCACTAATTGCTACTATGTCCAGTTTAGCCTCTGACATTATTGCCTGCAGATCTGGGATCTTATTTCCCAGGCTGTTTCCCAAAGTAAAGGAAGCATCATAGAGCTGGAATCCAGCAGAGGGTGCTGTGCAGCCAGAACAGAAGTGTCTGAGAGGGCAAGAAAAGCACCATCTTCCACGGCAATAAGCTGCAACACTCTGTGTCAATGGTCCTGGAATGCAGCTCAAGCAGCACCCTCAGTTGGATGTGCTGCAACATGAGCTGCTGGCAGGCTTCATAATCCTGGAGGCCTGGGAATAACTGTTGGGAAGCCAGTCACATCTTGTAGCAGTAAGGAAATCGAAACCTCCATCGGTAAGTCCTGGCAAGTCGCACTTGCTGCAACAGGGAGAACATGCTGTCCATCTAAGAAATCCATAGTGCAGTGCAAAGTTAAACTTTCTTCAGGCTCCACCAAGTTGAGTGAGCTGCCATCACCATCTTCTTCTTTAATTTTCTGGTAATCCAACTCACCGACCGTATGGACAAGGTCTCTCAATGCTAGTAAGAATACGGGAATTTTATTGATAATCAAACAAACAACAGAACATGTCAAATGAAACAACAGTGCAATGAACACAAAAGGAGCTTAACAAAAAAATGTGGATCCAGAACAAGGAACTGAAAAATAAGGAGCAATCATTGCAGGCAATAGTAGTTACATCCTCTAGTTAATAATACATTGCAAAGAAACTACAAAAGAAAAAAGGTCACACTTGCAATTAGTAATCAATGAGCAAGTTAAGGAGGCTTAAATACACATTCCAAATATCTACACTCACACTTGCAATCAGTAATCAATGAGCAAGTTAAGGAGGCTTAAATACACATTCCAAATATCTACACTTAGACATCTAAATGGAATTTGGCTAAGTTCTCATTTCAGTCATATAAATATGGAACAATTCCATCATAATGATTTGCACCAATTTAAGGGGGGGGGGGTGGTATCATTGTGTTGAAATAACAACGCACAACAGGATTGCCATAAATAAAATTTGATAGTAGTAAATAATAACTGTATTGTATTAGAGTGGTATGGGAGAGCAGAGTGGAGAAGACCCAAAATAATATCAATATAGGTAACCTTGTACCAAGAGGTATCTTTCCAGTGATGGGCCAATGTGGTCCAAAATTATTGAGCATAAGGGCAAGAGAAGAGGAAATGGTCCATGGTTCCAACTGATCCTCACAACCCTGCTTGGGACAAAAATGTTCTGTCTGGCTCTTATATTTTGCATTTGTCTTGACACTCAACCTGCCATGACAGCAGAGCCAAAGAACATCCCCATCCCGCATTTTAGGAAGAGTTAATTTATACAAGAGGTATGAGCCTATGAAAGATGTGTGGGTGGAGGGGATACCTGAAAATTGAAGTGGGGAGACATAAGGCAAAGTGAGGATGGAGATATTAATTCCATGGTGGGAAGACTGTTGAATGCAGGGAATTCCAAGTGCCATTGTCTTATTTTTAAAAGAAGAGGCTTAATGTATTCCAGATAGTTAGAAACAAAGTAAAGATGGTGTTGTGAACATTGCCAGGAGACAAGTAAGAGATGGATTCAGCAATTCCTCCAGGGGTGTCAAAATTTGGGAGTAGTAGTGAAGTAGCTGAAAAACTTCCACTGGAGAAACATACTAAAGTAAAACAGTACCAGGCTTTTAATGCGTAATCCACCCTGTGCAATGGGAAAATGCAATATAGTCCATGTGATGGGATTTAACCTACTACTCCAAATGAATTGAAATACATTTCCCAATAAAGGGACATCCAGTGATGAAGGTGGGGGGTAAACTATGTGTAGGTATGTAAAAAGAGGCAATAAAAAAAGTATGACGAATAACAACCTTCTTTTTCTTTGTCTGATGCCAATGTTTACATTGCTGAACTTTTTGAGAGAAGACAGACAATTTAAGAGACCAATTGTCATGGGCAGGATTTGATTAATCAAAAATGATACCAAGTATAGTGAGAGGCGATTTGGAGATCTGAATCCCTCCTATGTTGGTAACCATTTCAGAACAAAGTCCCAATCTGTAGCCACCACATTTGGCAAGATTCAAAGTAACTCCAGAAATTGGAGTGAAGGTCTGGAAAAGATCAATCACCAGATGGCCTGAGGTAGAGTCATTCAAAAATAAAACAATGTCATCTGCATAGGTCTCTAATTTAACCTCTGCTGAATGATCAGGAGGTGACAAACCATGGATCTGGGGATGTGACAAAATTTTGCTGAAAATCAGGTCAAGGCTGAATACATAAAGTAAGAGACTCATAGGGCAGCACTGACATACTCCAGAATGTATAGTGATGCAGTGTCCTGTATGGCCATTAATATTGGGAAGAAATGTGGCTGCACCATATACATATTGGAGCCAGGCACAAAATTGTGATGGTATCCCATAGTGGAGAAGTACAGAAAATAAGTAGTCATGGGAGACCCTGTCAAATGCCTTCTGTTGGTTAAGCTAGAAGACAGACCCCTTGTCCACACTCATCCAATCCAGGAAAAATATCTCCCAGAGGAGGAACATTCCAGAATTTAGCAGGTTTGTATGCTACAATAACATGAGCACCAACAGATGACAATCTGTTAGTATTTTCATTAAAATTTTCAAATCAGTATTTAGGAGACAAAGAGGTTGCCAGTTTTTCAGTTTCAAAACATTTCCTTTCTTCAATAAAAAGATGTATATTGCCTCACACAAAGCAGCTATTGGGGATTTCTAAGGATCCAATTAAAATCTACAATCTGTACTTCAAGAAGAGAAGCAGAATGTGTTTTATAAAATTCTGTGGCACTACCATCAATTCCCAGTGCAGTGCTATTGTGGAGGGCTGAGACTGCACATTAAATCTCCTCACCAGTCACTTGGCTCATAAGGTGGGCTAAGGCTTCCCTTGGTTGAGTAGGTACCGAAATAGAGCTAAGAAAAGTGTTATAAGGGGCAGGAGGGCTTTAGTACCAAATAGCGAAGTTAAGTACCTCAGTGGAATCAACAAAGTCCAAGAGGGTAGCATCTTTCAGAAAAAGAGACGTGCAAGAACAAGGGGACATAGTTTAAAGATAGAGGGGGGGCGGTTCAGGGGCAATGTGAGGAAGTATTATTTCATGGAGAGGGTAGTGGATGCATGGAACAGCCTTCCTGAGGAGGTTGTGGGGTCTAAAACTGTGGGAGAATTCAAGAATGCATGGGACAGACATAAGGCAATTCTTGTGGATGGTAGGAAGAAATAGGCTGTTGGTTAACTAGGATCTGCTGCCTATCCTGTAGGTAGGGAAATGGGCAGACTAGATGGGCCAAGCGGTCCTTATCTGCCGTCAAAGTCTATGTTTCTATGTTTCTAAGTATGTGTGCACAACTGAAAGGAGGTCATCCTCCAAGGTAATTAGACGACCTGCAGGGGTGCGCATAGAAGTAATTATACATTTCAGTACCCTGCATTTACAACTGAGAAAAGCAGTACCACTGCCTTTTATTACCTGGGTCATGGAATGGTGTTCCTTCATAAGGGACTTCATATTATGTCCTTCTTCTGCTGTGGAGCATAAATCATATGGAGTCTGAAGCTACCCAGTTGTATCGTAATGTCCAGCAGAAGAGCACATCCCAGGTCAATTTCAACCAACTTTAAAAGGGAAAAACACAGTCTATGAAACAAAATACCAATTCCATCACACTTTGCAGGACTCAGTGACCAACAGGAAGGGCCCCAAGGCCAAAATGTGCGAGCCTGATGGATATCTGTCTGAGAGGAAAAGCGGGTGTCCTGCAAAAAGATGACATCTTCCTGCAGAGAATGAAGTGCAGTGAATTATATAGATCTCTTTAGTGGACTCTTAATACCATTGACATTAAGAGTGGCTATGGAAAGTGAAAGGGCCATAGAATAGGTGGGTGTGGTTTAGAAATGAAGTGGCTCAAGTGACCTGGTCCATGGGAGGCTTCAGTTTTGGCCCCTGTTTGGTTTTCTTATGGGATTGCTTGATGGGGGCTATAGAGAGGTCCTCTGTATCCTCCAAAGGTTGAAAAACTGGAATGGGCAAACCAATAGAGTCAGAAAATAATCTGTCTTCAGAATCCATTTTGTCTTGGTCACGCAGTGCATATTTATTAGACAGGGGAACAGAAGGGGCAGATGAACGGCCCCAAGATAGATTAACAGAGTTTTTATGTTGTCTCAAGGACCGTTTCTGTGTCATCACACTATATCTTTAGTGGACTCAATGCCATTGACATTAAGAGTGGCTATGGAAAGTGAAAGGGCCATAGAATAGGTGGGTGTGGTTTAGAAATGAAGTGACTGAAGTGACCTGGTCCATAGGAGGCATCAGTTTTGGCCTCTGTTTGGTTTTCTTATGGGGATTGTGGGAAGGAGGCTGTAGAAAGATCCCCTGTATCCTCCAAAGGTTGAAAAGCTGAAATGGGTAAAGAGAATCTGAATCTAAACTGTCTTCGGAATCCATTTTGTCCTGGTCAAGCAGTGCATATTTATTAGACATGGGAACATAAGGGGCAGATGAATAGCCCTGGGTAGATTATACAGAGTTTTTATGTTGTCTCAAGGACTGTTTCTGTGTCATCACACTATATTCTGGGGGAGGCTTGTCAACCGCCTCCTGGTACATGGGAGGAGCAGAGTGATCCATAGTTTCTAGACTGAGGTGGGATTCCTCTGAGTTGGAAGGCTCTTCCAGCGGGTCTGGCTCCATAGAGAGGGGAGCATGGGATGGATCTGAGGAAACAAGAGGTGGAAAAGAGGGGGGGATCTCAAAAAGGATCGTCCACATGGGATAGCCATCTAGCAATATCTTTGTGCAGTTTCTGCTGCAAGGTGGTGTGAACCTGGTCCACAAAGATATCCATTGTGGGATCATTTAACCTGGTTATGCAAGGCCCAGGGTCAGGTTCGATAGGAATGACCCACCAGATTACAGAGGTTACAATGAAGTTGGTTGGTGCATTGCAAGTTAGTGTGTCCAAGGACCAAGCACAGGGCACACTGAAGCTTATCATGTCCATATTTAAATGTTGATTCAATCCATATTTAAAGCAGGTTTTTGACTGGCCTTGATAGAAACATAAGGCCCTGTCTTTTCCCAAGTAAAAAAACACATCTCAGGAGTTGCAGTCCTGCTGGTCCATGCTTCAGTTGCACACTAAACCTCCATTTACCCATCCTAAAGCCTTCTGAGTCCAGGAAAGGCTCTGGTTCCCTCAGCAGAGTACAGCATTGTGAGAGTCAATAGCAGACAGCATGTACACTTACTCCTTCATTCTTTAAAAGGATTGTAATCAGACTTTGTTCAGGTTTGATAAGGGGTAGTGCCTGGAAGGGTTTCAAAGGGGTGCGGTCTTAAGCTGGTCATAAAGGTGCTAAAAGTGATCCAGAAGGGCTGCTGTTCTGACGCTAACATCAAAGTAAGGGTCAGAGGTGGAAATGATCCAAGCAAAATCCTCCTTTCGTGTGAACAACATAGTCTTTTAATAACAGTTTTCTCACATACATGTGGTCCAGAGGCAAATCAAAGCCCCCCCCCCCCCACACAGAAGTCAGACAACATTTTTACACTGAGGAGGTGAAGGTGGAGGAGCAGTTGTAGAATCCTGTCTAAAGGATCTCCAGCATTGTGCGAACTCTGTAGGAGCATTGGATAGAGTTGTAGGGGGTGGTATAGGCAAATCACGATCCATCCAAGATTCCTGTGAGGCAGAGGCAGAAAGGGAAGCATTCAAAAGATAAGAAGGCAATGGGGGAAAGTCTCTAGCCAGATCATTCTGTGTGGGAGTAGGAAGGGATTCATCAAGCAAGAGTTCCTGAGATAAACTGAGTTACTGATCTGTAACAGAAATAGTGTGCTGTGTAGCAGAATCACCTGCAAGGAGTGGAGTCACAGGGGAACTCTTAGGAGAGGAAACTGAAGCAACAGTTTGAGTTTTTGGAGGGGGGATCAGTAGGAGGAGAAATGTCCAGGGGGTGTCTTAGTAAACACAAATGGAGTTGATAAAACAAGTGACTGAATGGAAATCAGCAGAATAGAAACAGTCAAGGGCTGCTCAGGTATTGCAACCACCTGGGACATAGGAGAAATTGGTTTCCAGTCCCCAGACATTGCCTTATCCCACCCTGCACTCTGGAGAACTGATGACATGGTCCAGTCTGGTGGGGGGTAAGCAGTGGTATACCATCACCTAGTGCCCCAGCATACACTCAGGGAGGGTTGTTGCAATGGCTGGTGATTACAGAAAGGATCAACAGTAGTATTCAAGGAAGGGAACAGAGAGCTTATTGCAGAACCATCCACAGTAGAAGGAGTGGAAGATTGCAGAACAGCTGCTGACAAAGATGTCTTGGGAGGTGGCACAGACAATGGAGGGATCATAGAAACATAGAATTTGATGGCAGATAAGGACCGCTTGGCCCACCTAGTCTGCCCATTTCTGTACCTGATGGATAATCTGCAGATTCAAGTTAACCAACAGCTTACTTTCTCCTACCCCCCCACTAGAATTTCTTTATGTCCGTCCCATGCATTCTTGAATTCCCCCACTGTTTTGACCCCATGACCTCCTCAGGAATGCCATTCCTTGCATTCACCACCCTCTCCATGAAAAAATACTTCCTCACGTTGCCCCTGAGCCATCCCCCTCTATCTTCAAATTGTGCCCCCTTGTTCTTGCACATCTGTTTTTCTGAATGATGCTACCCTCTTGAATCTTGTTAATTCCCTTGCAATACTTGAAAGTTTCTATCATGTCCTGCTCTCCCTCCTTTCCTCGAGGGGATACATATTAAGCTGCTTTAGTCTCTCTTCATAAGTCTTCTGGTGTAGACACTGCACCATTTTGGTTGCCCTCATCTGAACAGCCTCCACTCTGTCTATGTCTTTGCAGAGATGGGGTCTCCAGAACTGCACGCAGTACTCCAGATGGGGTCTCACCAACTGTCTGTACAGAGGGATAACAACTTCCTGTTTTCTACTGTTGATGCCTCTCCCTATGCATCCCAGTATCGCTCCAGCCATCCTTACTGCCTTCTCACATTGCTTGCCCACCTTTAGGTCATCTGATATAATTACTCCCAGGACCCCTTTTGATCTTTGTTGTTGTTAGTATATCACTCCCCCCATTGTGTACTCTTCCCCTGGGTTTTTGTTTCCCAGGTGCATTACAATCGCTCTGTTCAGCCAGAGAGGGGTTGCTAGAGATTCCAAGGGTATATTTAAAATCTTCAGGGACGAGAGCTTTTGAGTTTCCAGCCCCTACCCTCTGGAATTTCTCTACCCTGTCAGATTCTGGAGTGCACAACTGTGGAGGGCTTCAAGCAATCATTAAAAAACATACTTATGGCATCAAGCGTTTAATAACTGAGCCTACTGTTTTAACATATGGATAGTTTTATGATTTTATTGATGTCTGTTATATTTTATATTGTTATTGTTGTTTTAAATGTGAGGCGCCTTGGTTATAGATAAGGCGCCATACAAATAAATTTTATTATTATTATTATTACCTTGCACGTCTTTGCATTGAATCTGAGCTGCCATCCATTTGACAATTCCTCCAACCTTGCCAAGTCCCTTTTTATCCTTTCCACCCTACCTTGTGTATCAACTTTGTTGCAGATCTTTGTGTCATCTGCGAAGAGACATATTTTTCCTTCCAGTTGCTCTCCAGTGTAACTTATAAAGGTATTAAAGACGACCAGTCCCATTACTGAACCTTGTGGTACCCCGTTAGTTACTCTCCTTTCTTTACTCTGGGCTCCGTTTACTATTACCCTTTGTGTCCTATTGTCCATCCAATTTTTTATCCAGGCTACCACCTTGGGACCCACTCCAAAGCTGGCTAACCTGTATATTAATCTTGTGTGTGGGACTATGTCAAATACTTTGCTGAAATCTAGGCAGGCCATAACCACAGCCCCTTCCTGGTCTACTACTTTGGTCACTCAGTCAAAGAAATGGATTAGATTAATCTGACATGACCTTCCCACTGTGAATCCAAGCTGCCTTGGGTCCTGTTCCCCACTGGCCTCTAGGTACTCAACAATTCTTTCCTTCTGAAGTGAATCCATCATTTTCCCTACCACTGAGATCAAACTAACTGGTCTGTAGTCTCCTGCCTCTGTCCTGCTCCCACATTTGAGAAGTGGAATCACATCTGCCCTCCTCCAGTCCTCAGGTACCACCCTATCCTCACATGATTTGTTAAAGAGAGTAGTCAGTGGTGTCACTAGTTCTTCCCTTAGTTCTTTTAGAATTCTGGGGTGAACCCCATCAGGCCCCATTGCTTTGTCCACCCTCAGTTTCAAGAGTTCTTTCTAAACCCTTTCTTCAGTGAATGGACTAGTATCGACCCCCCCCCCCATCCAGAGTGTTTCTCTTGATTGGTTTAGGTACCTCCCCATCCTCTTCTATTGTGAATACTGAGCAGAAATATTTGTTCAGTATCCCAGCTTTTTCACTATCACCCTCGGCCCACATTCCCTCCCCTTTATTATGTCTCCATATCCCTCCCTTGGTCTTTCTTCACTCCCTAATGTACCTATAAAAGGTTTTATCCCCCTTCGTAACAGAATTGGCTATCTTTTCCTTGGTTTGGGCCTTTGCCATTCTGACTGCCTTCCCTGCCTCCTTCTGCTTTAGCTAACAAATTTCTCTGTCCTGCTCCTTCTCTATTTCCTTATATTTCCTGAATGCTATCCTTTTCTCTTTAACCTTCCCTGTCACCTCTTTTGAGAACCATAGTGTTTTTTTCCTTTGTTTTGTTTTATTGATTCGCCTCATGCAAAGACTTGTTGCCTTTGTGATGGCTGTTTTGATTATTCCGCATTGTTCCTCCACCCCTCCTTCTTGGCCTTTGGCTAGTACTTTTCTGAGGCACTCTCTCATTTTCCCAAAGTCAGCCTTCCTAAAGTCCAATACTCTTGCTATTGTATGGCTTGACTCTATGGCTGTGTTTATTGTGAACCACACTGTTTGATGGTCACTTGTTCCCAGATGGCTACCCACTTCTAAATCTGAGATCCTTTCTCTGTCCCCATTTAAAAGTACCAGGTCTAAGATGGCTCCCTCCTGAGTGGGTTTAAACACTAGCTGTCTGAGGCATGCCCCATGTAGGGCATCAAGAATGACCCTGCTCTAGGATGTGCCTGCAGCAAAGGTGCTCCAGTTAACATCTGGCATATTCAGGTCCCCCGTCAACAATATCTCCCCTTTTTCTGCCGTTTTATGGCTGCCATCTATAATTTCCTTTTCCATTCCCTCCCCCTGAGGTGGGGGTCTATACACAACTCCCATGCAGATTGTGGTTCCATTTCCTGTCTCTAGGGTGACCCATAGTGACTCATCTACTTAATGTTTACTCTTTAGTTCTGTTGCTTTAATCCCTACCCTTCCATAAAGACCTACTCCTCTCCTCTCCGCTTTTACCGTCCCTGTCCCTCCTGTAGGCTGTATATCCTGTATGTTGACATCCCAGTCATGGTTCTCTGTATACCATGTTTCAGTGACTGCCACAATATCCAGGCATCCCTCATTCATCAAGGCTACTAGTTCAGGGAGCTTGTTACAAGACTATGGGCATTGGTACTCATAACCCTCCATTTTTTGATGGCCTTGCCCCTTTTAGCCCCATCCCTGTCCTTACTGCCTTTGCCTTTTTTTGCATTTACCCCTGTTCTGCTCGCTAATGACTTCTCTACCTTGGTGTTTACCTTGTTAATTACTGTATTTTGTGGGGGAAGGCTGGGATTTCCCTGCTTCTTTCAATGCCTCCCCCCTTGGCTAGTTTAAATGCTTATCAATGAAGCATTTAAACCTATCATTTAGGATCCTGGTCCCCCCTGGACAGATGCAGACCATCATGCCTGTAAAGGCCTGCATCCCTCCAGGTGGCTCCCCAGTCTCCAGTGAAGCCAACAACCTGAGTTCCACACCAGTTTTTCAACCATTCATTGAATCCCATGGTGTGGAGTACCCTAGTTTCATCCTTGCCATAGACAGGCTGCACCTCCGAGAAGGTTACCATACATGCTACTTATCTAAGACAACTCCCCAACTCTACAAATTCCTCTTGCACTGCTCTGATCCCATTCCCAGCCAGGTCATTTGTCCCTAGGTAGACAATGACATCCAGTTCCCTCCCACGTGCAGCTGCTCCTGCGATCCTGAGGATTCACTTCCTGTCCCTCCAAGCCATGACACCAGGAAGGCACCTTACCTTCCTCTCCCCTTCCTCTCCCATGTCTTCCTCCTAATGATTGAGTCCCCCACCAGGAGTTGTTTCCTTCCCCTGTGGGGTCTTGTGCCACCCTTCTGTGGGTCTCCTTTGTGGAAGTTCCCAGCATCCTCCTTGATCTCCACTACAGGTGCCTCCATAGAGGAACGGCTCTTCACCAGAACAGCATATGAACTGTGGAGAGATACAGCTAGAGGGATGCACCTCTGTTCTACCACCCTCTCACTCCCTGAGCCCACCTTGGTCCAACCGCTCCACTTTCTTGGCAACTTCTGAGGAAGCGCCAGTGGCCATGGTGGTCCCTTGGTGGGGGAAAAGGTTTCATGAATCCTAGCCAGGTCAGCCTGGAGACAGGCAACCTCCTCCTTCAGACCAGAGAGGTGCCTGCAAATAGGGCAGCATTGCAGCCTCCAGAATGTCTCCTGGAACACTGCCACCCCACAGCCAGTGCACTGCACCACTCCCATCATGATTTATTTTGTGTCCCCTCTCCTGTTGCTTTGTATGCTTACTCTCTCCTCCCTTTACATATTTTTCCACTTACTTTCCAACTGCCTATGTACCCTTACAACTCTGGCCCTTCCTGTTTTGGGGCATGAACTTCCTGTAGTCTTCAGTAGTCTCCTTCCTCCTTACTTGGACTCAGACCTCCAGCAGCTGGGGGGGAGCTATTTTTTTTCGAGGCAGAATCACTGTGGGAATCAGCAATGTTGCCAGCAGGAAGCAGATGACTGGCCAGCTACAAATCTTTCTCAGGGGTAGGTATGTTCATGGGCTGGGGGGGGGCAACAGCACTAACAGGGGAATTAATAGCAGAGGAAGTAGCAGCAAGTAATGGCTTCTGAGAGGTAATGGAATGCAAATCAGGAAAAACACCCAGTTGTCCCAAATCGCGTTTCTCCTTTTCGAGCAGGGCAAGCAAATATAGCTCCTTGTGAAGAAGGGTGGTATTCAGCCATTGCTCCATGGTTCAAGCCATAGAAGTTTCAGGAGAGACAGTAGCACCAAACGGGTCAGTAGAAAGCACAGAAGGCAGTAATTCCTGCGGATGCAATAAATCCGAAGTATCCATCGAAGAAAGCACAGAAAGAACAGGTTCCAGGAGAGGAGCCCTCCATTCCTGATCCAGAGGAGTAGCACTGGTGAAATCACAGTCCACAATCATGCCAAAACGAGCAAGGGGTCCCCCTACTGCCAAGAGTAGGGACATTTCCAAAGTGTCCTGGTCAATATTCCACTTCCCCATAAAACCAGTTCATGCAATTGTTCAAGGCTATGTGTGGATGCTGATGTGTGAAATGGCTGCCACTACACAGTCAGTACCTTCACTACCAGTCTAGGATTACTTGTAAAGCACTTTGGGATACAATGTGTATGAAGTGTGATATATACATGCTGATTTTTTCTTCTTCTTCTTCACCCACCAGCGTACCTTCAGAAAGGATATTCAGCACCACTGGTGACATAGTATCTCCAACTAGAGCTACACATCTCCCTGAATATGTTGAACAACAGGCATTTTTAAATTAACTTGCCAACACTGAATTACAGTTATGACCTGCACGACGTACAGCAGCATGAAAAGTAATATGATATTGAAAGGACAGACAACTAAGCAAGTACATGCTACCCGACCTTTTCCTTGTTGGAGAAGTACATGATGAGAAAATACACCATGGATGCTAACTTTTGACTTTATTTAAAATCTTACCACTGTCTACTGCTGCTGAGCTCTTGAAATAGGCTAGGCACTACACTTTCCGCCACTGTCTCTAAATAAAAGAAACATTAGTTTTTGACCCAACTAAACACTTAACAAGTTCCCTTATTGTCACTGTCACTGTCACTGAAAGTCATAAAATATTCATCACACATACTGACAGCAGTTATATGCCACTGCCGTCACCGATTTGTAAAGAAAAAAAAGTTACAGGCAGTACTGCTTGTATCTGTCTTTATTTGCCTTCCATTCTTCCCTGACAGGTAAAAAATCAGTTGCACTGACCAGGCCAAAATATTACACCTGTGTAAGACTGCGCCAGTGGAGCATGGTGGGTGGGATAGAACAGATGGAGTAAGAAATTACACCACTGGTTCATTCACACCACTAACTATTACTCTGAGTCTTCTGTTTCTTCTCCTATTCATGCCACCATTATGCCAATTACAGTTAAATTCCCTACGACTAGATAATTTCCATCATAAACTCTATCCCTGCCACGGCATGTCCTCAGACCACTGTTACTCTTTCTGTTGTAAATTGTTCCTATGTGGTGCCTCTTCTCATTTCCTTCATAATTGTGTTGCTGCTGCTGCATGCCCCAGATCACTGTCACTCTTCCTGTCATAAATTTTCTCTGTGACACTTCTTCACATTTCTCTCATAGTTCTGTTGCTGGCTGTCACTTGATGCCCCAGACCATTGCCACTCTTCCTGTTGCAAATTGTGCCTGTGCGTCTCCTCTCCTCACTTCTTCATCATAATTCTATTGCTGCCACTGCATACTCCAGACCACTGCACTGTCACCCTTCCTATTACTGTATATCTGCCACTGAAAAGATATAACACATAGTAGTAGACTTCTTGGAGGAAGACACGCACTAGGAATAGTGATGCTTAACACAAGGATAATGTCACTGGCAGCAGAATAGTGTAGCACTCACCACCCCCAAAATGGAGTCATACTATTGGCTGCTGATTCAAATCATTTAATAGCAGCCCCTGCCAAAAGCAGAGCTGTGCTGCAGCGTGGAAGTTCTTACGTTTCACCTGGTTCCAACTAGGCTTCCTCAGAGAATACAGAACATTGAATTAAGCTCATTATATATGCAGTGACTCACTCTAATTCTACCAATGATTTGTGTGTTACAAACAAGGTCAATTTATTCAACATACCAATTTGTGATAGGTGCAAAAAATATGCTTATAAATGAAAACACAAAAACGAAATTTGTATTTCCATACTACAGAAAGGAATTTTATATTACACAAAGGAAGAAGAAAAAAGTATAATTCAGCCTGAGTCTCTTATATCTTTTTTCACATCTTTCTGAATCAAAAAAAATCCTAAAGCTGATCCTACTTATTTTCTGACAATCCATTTAAAAGAAAGGGATCCTGGGTGTAAAACAGATCCATTACCTTAAATTATCCACACTGGAGGACCTACAAGAGAACCAAAAATGAGAGTTTTTAGCAACTTGGTACAAGAAGTATTCCATCCAGCAAACAGTGGTATATAGGTTAAACTCCCACCAGAGCCACTTATGTGGGAGGGGGGAACATTTTTTCTAAAAAACCTCAATCTATAACTAGACCAGCAGTAAGTTATAAAACCCTAAGTAAACATACGAATGTGTGTGTGTGTGTGGGCTGGGGGGCTACCTCTTCAGAAATGGGTTGATTTCAAATTTGTCATTTAAAACAGGCATTTTGAGAGCCCCCAACCTGAAAATCCATTCTTGCTCCTTTTTATTCAGTTTACTTTCCATGTCCCCACCACTAATGTTAGTAGGTATTGTTTCAATGCCAATGGCCTTATCTTTGTGGGCATTCTTGTCAGATTGTAAATGTATGTGTACTGCCATAGCATATGTTTCATTATTATGGATAGCACACAAATGTTCATTCACACTAAACTTCAATTTATGTTTAGTACACCCCATATAGAATTTGCCACAAGTGCAGGTGAGCAAATATACAGCAGCTTCTGTATTACAATTAATGTGACCACTTCTTCCTCTGTTGGTTCCCACATTTCCTCATCCATCTGCTGGGAATCAGAATCTCATGTGGCTTGTGCTCCTCCAGAGGATGCCCCCAGGAGGAATATATGCTAAAAAAGGCCCTTCCATGGAACTTTCTTCTGGCTCCGATGTGCTGTCTGTTGTGGAGTAGTCCTACATTTCTGTCCTGCATAGAGCTGAACGTGGTATTCTCACTGGAACTCCTTCTGTGGTTGCTGGTGCAGATGCTATTTCAGTCCGAGGGTGCATGGGAGGAGAGGTACACTTATGATGAACACCACAACCCCTTCAAGAAAAACATTGATATTTATCAGAGATTTATTGATGATTTATTTCTTATCTGGAAGGTGAGTGAAACTGATTTCCATACTTTTGTGGAATTTTTGGAGAAATCTAATCCTAACTTACACTTTAAACTAAACATGTCCCGGGAGAACATTGATTTTCTTGATATTACCATGCATAAAAATGATGACGGCAGCATTGTTACAGACCTTTTAAAAAAAGCAACTCACATGAATAGCTTGCTACTTGCTAACAGCTATCACCCAAAGCATGTTATCAGGAATCTTCCTAAGGGTCAGTTTGTCAGGGTTAAAAGAAAATGGGGCAAAGATGAGTGATATAACGCAAGAGCAAAAGAGTTGGCTGAGAGACTGAGAGCTAGGGGGTACCATGAAATTGATATCTTAAGGGCTAAGAACCTTGCAGATCATATGGAACAGGAATCCTTGTTCCTTCCAAAAAAAAAGAAAAACGTTGACCCTATGACCTTTGTTACCATTTATGGCCTAGGTACCAGGGAGGTTGTGAACATTGTACAGAAAAATTTGCAGATTCTTAGAGCCATACCTGGCTTACAAACTGTACTATTCAAATCACTTAGGGTCTCCTACAGGAGAGGAACTAACTTAAGAGATAGGTTGATCCACAGCAACCTCCCTGTAAAAAGCAGGTCTTGGCAAGATGGCAAAACCAGATGGGGTACTAAACCTTGTGGGGACTGCAACATACACCCTGTTATACATAAATGCAAAGATTTTGTGAATCCAAAAACTGGCCTGAAAAAAAACTATAAAAGGCCACATTAATTGTAATACAGAGGGTGTTGTATGTCTGCTCACCTGCACTTGTGGTAAATTTTATGTGGGGTGTACTAAACGTAAAATGAAGTTTAGAGTGGATGAACATTTGTGTGCTATCCATAATAACTATAAAAAATATGCTATGGCGGTACACATAAATTCACAGTCTGACAAGACAGCCCACAAAGTTAAGACTATTGGCATTGAAACAATACCTAGTAACATTAGAGGTGGGGATCCGGAATGTAAATTGAATAAAAAGGAGCATGAATGGATTTTCAGGTTTGGAGTTCTCAAAGGGCCTGGTTTAAATGGCAAATCTGAAATTGGCCCATTTCTGAAGAGGTAGCCCCCCTTCCCCATTCATATATTTACTTAAGGTGTTAGAACTTACTGCTGGTCTGATTATAGATTGAGGTTCTTTAGAAAAAGTGTCCCCCCACATAAGTGGCTCTGGTGGGAGTTTAACCTATATACCATTATATACCACTGTTTGCTGGATAGAATACTTCTTGTACCAAGTTGCTAAAGTTTCTCATTTTTTATTCTCTTGTAGGTCCTCCAGTGTGGATAATTTAAGTTAACGGACCTGATTACACCCAGGATCCCTTTCTTTTAAATGGATCTTCAGAAAATAAGTAGGATCAGCTTCATATAGATATATATATATATATATATATATATATATATATTGTTTTTGTGCATTTAAAAAAAAAGATTGTATATTGCATTTGAACTTATACTTTATAAGCATGCACTGTTGGTTTTATAAAGTACCATAGTGTACATTTTGTTAATTTGTTTAAAAAATATAAGCTCATTAATGGTTAATAAACCTAACTAATAAACAAACATGGGCAGTGTGTTGTCTCTTCATTTTCATCTGTCTAGGACCATTTCACTGTAAGATATATGATCTTTTTCCCCTTTGTCCTTTTCCTGTACAGTTCCTTAAGTCTCTTTCTGTGTTTTTATTTATTATGGGTCTTCGATTAATCCTCATAACATTCCCAAGGTAAGTCATAGGGCTGGCCCTACTGTGTCTCCTTCCCTGCTCACAGGCTCAGCCTTCAGATTTTTTTGATTCAGAAAGATGTGAAAAAAGATATAAGAAACTCAGGATGAATTATACTTTTTTCTTCTTCCTTTGTGTAATATAAAATTCCTTTCTGTACTATGGAAATACAAGTTTAGTTTAGTTGTTCACATTTATAAGCTTGTTTTTTTGCACCTATCACAAATTGGTATGTTGCATAAAATGACCTTGTTTGTATCACAAAAATGACTGGTGGAATTAGAGTGAGTCGCTGCATAAATATTGAGCTTAATTCAGTGTTCTGTATTCTCTGAAGAAGCCTGGTTGGAACCAGGTGAAACTAAGAACTTCCACGCTGAAGCACTGCTCTGCTTTTGGCAGGGGCTGCTGTTAAACACATAGTGGTAGTTAGATGATCTTCACTGATTTTGAGAGAAAGTTACATATAGACAGCACTGCTTGTATCTATCTATGCATGTCTTCCATTCCTCCATTACAGGACAAACATCTGTTGCACTGACAAGGCCAATATTACACCAGTGTGAGACTGTACCAGTGAAACAGGGTAGGTGGGACTGAAAGACGGAGGAAGAAATAATGCCAACGGGTTACACCAGCCTTTTCAGAGCAGCAGATCCAGAGCTGCAATGTAACATACTCTCCCATTGTCCTATTGACTGCACCACAAATTATTATATATTACAGTTTCAGTTCTGATTCTGGTTTTGTTTCTGGTTCTGATTTGCTTGACCCAACCCGACCTGGCAGAACTGGAAATCTGACCTACACACCCCTATTCAGGAGTATGAGCAAGATTGAACAAACGGACATGTTTGATCTGGAGTCCTCCAGAATGATGCATGGACAAACACTGAGACTCAGAGGTTGTCAAGTCAGGGGTCTACCAGCAGAGAAAGTGGACATGGACACGGTGCAGGCCTTCATTGTAAGCCTGGACAAATCTCTGCTTACCAAGGGAATCAACAGGTATCTTATATAGTAGAGTGGACAGGAAATACCTATAACCTAATTTGTACAACATACTTTTCTTTTCATACCTGTTTATGAAGTGGAAAGGGGTGCAAACATGATGGACATAGTGTCCCTATTGACCTTAAATTACTATATTACAATGTTACTACTGTATGTCATTCCACAAGCTCTCTTAGACATGCTTCCTCTTATAAATTTGAGCTGGAAATGGCACTAAGACATGGGCAGAGTGAGGAGATCACAATCTTCAGCATCACTAATGAGCTGCTGCAGGTCATGTGTCTTGCACAGAGCTCAGTTTTCTGCATCATGTGATCAGTGTAGGAAAACACAGCATCATCATACAGATGTGCTAGATGTACAAAAAAGCCAAAAGTAATGATTTCTACATGTCCACCGAATTTCATTTTAGCATCAGCTCACCTTTAGTTAACAGGAAGGATACTCTAAGGTTTTAACTTAAATTTGGTCTACAATTTTTGTTAGATTACAGGAGTTCACGTATAGGATAGTGTATGGAAAACCATACACAACATGGATATTCTTCCCACCAGTGGATACCATTGATGACTGATGACCTTGAGAGCGAAGCTTGAGAGGTCCCTCAATCAGCATGGCAGAAGTACCACTTTCCATCAACAGCAAATCTGCTGACATCCCATACAGCGATAGCATAATGACGACACGTGGTATTGTGCTGTCAAGAAACAAAGTATATTTTGCAGGGGGCTAGGGCTCTGCCCGTACTCTCTGCATTTATATATTATGAAATCCAGATCACAGTTGTTTCGGAGAAGGGGCAGAACACTGGGAGAAGCTGTGTCAGTGAAACCCAGACCATTACAGCAAAAGTCACTATAATGGTCTTTTCTGGGTTTCGCTGTTGTGGTGTCACTGTACAGTGGGCCATTGTGGCATGGTAATCACAAGGAAGAAGATTTGCCATGTTGGGTAGGGTTTTCCATACACTGTTCTATATAGTGTATGATGGACCACTATCATGTCAGCCTTTTGAAAACAAAAATACAGCACAGAATTATTTACTTTTATTTTGGTTCACTGACTGCACTTGAACACAACTACTCACTGGCCAGCATGCACGTGCTACTCTCCACTGACCAATGAGAGCACTGATGGGGTCTCTTGTATTATGATGTCCTCACGAACGCAGAACAAAACGTCGTTTTGCATTAGTAAGGATGTCACTACTGCAGCAGAACAAGTTTCTTAAGTGTATTAAATTCCATACACAATTACATTCCCGCCATACACCTAAATATCTAATCCGACTACCTTCTTGGATCCTCTGAGTAATTGCTTCCTCTTCCTTCACTGCTGGAAACAGATAGGATATGCCATTGTCTCCTATTGTCTCTGTATCCCTGGCACCTGGTGTCTAAGGGCTATTACCTCTATCTGGATGGTCACAAACCAGGTTAAGGGGCCTGGGTTCCTATTTTAGATATTAAACTGGTTCTTTCTCAAAAGATAACATTATTGCTCAGTGCCTTCACCCAGAGTATACTTTCAGTGGGTCTGATTAATAACTGGTACAACCTCCTGGGATGCTGTACCCACCCAAATTACCACCATGTCACCCCACACCTGGATTAAAAACAAAAAAAAACAAATTAAACATTTCAGAATTACTGGCTCTCTCTAACAATATGTTCACACATCAGATTTATAAAGACAATGGTTAACCAACACTTTATTTACAAAGGGGTGAAGGTTAGGATAGGGATAGTGGATGCAGAGGTTAAACAACAGTTTGATTACATTTTCCAAAGTGACATTCTTAGCATTGCATACATGATCAGTTTGCATTTTAAATTCAAACCCCTTTCTCATTCTGGCCACACACAACCTTCTTATGAATTCAGGATGTTATTCTCTATGTATCTCTAGCTAACTGCATTAAATGACAAATACCGTACACATTAAATGCCCACACTGGTACCAGTCCCCAGTCTATAACAGAACCCAGCAATTCTATGCCTCTGGGTACCCACTACTATCTATTTGTTGCAGGCCTCATGCAGTTGCAGCTTATTGGACGGCTTTGGGGCCTTTAAAAGAAAATCAGATTAAATGCTTTCTTTGAACTTTAACTCTGTAAATAAAGAGGCCATTCCCACACTCTGGCGGCTTGGGCTTTAAATGCTGAACTTGGCAAACGCAAACAATTATTTACAGTTCCCTTCTTTTGCAGATCAGGGTCTGCTTCCTATGATTTTGCAGTCATCTTTAGGCAAAGTTGAAGTTAGGTGTTGTAGATTCAGGTAGTCACAGCATGCATGCTTTGGCTCTCAGGGCTGAGATGCGTGGCAACAGTTCGCAGCCAGAAACCCCCTTACTGATTGCAGGCTCTTGCAACTTTTGCAGGCTAGAACTGTTCTCAGCTTCTAAGTATGTGCCCCTTCTCTTGGGCTCAAAGTCACATTCAGGAACATTCTGGAAACAGACCAGGCATGAGCCAGGGCCAGCAAGCTGCAAACCCCCATGTCTAGGCTATCTCTTCTGGGGGAAGTGCATATGACAGTGCCTTGGCTGGCACACTACCAGGCTGACTCCCAGCTGATCCAAACCGTTTCCTTTCAATTTCTGGCATTCAATAACTTTGAGTCATCAAGGGCACTTCAACCATTCAACAAGCGTGGCAGACATGATCCTTTCAACATTCAGGATACAGTCTCAAAATGTGGGTGCAACTCCTTGGGCTAGGGAGGACCCAAACTCTGGCATAGTCTCGATCAGTAGACAGATTCTTTGCAGAAACAGAGCTTAAGGCATGACTCCCCACCAACAGATGATGGAACTTTAGGCATGGCTCTCAACCACATCAAGCACATTTACTTATTAGCAAATTCTTTTACAGAAGCTTCTCACAAGCAAAACCACAGCAACACAGTTCCTTTTAGTTAGCTGGTGGTTTGGCAGCTTCAATTGAATTGTAGTAAGTCCTCACAGGCAACTTTGGGCAAAGCTCTGATGTCAGGATGCTTCCCTCCCATCCCTGTAGACACACTTAAACAGTCACGTCAGGTGTATCTAGTCTACAGACCATCCGCAGTCATTCAAACAAATGTCTACACTATCCTTGGTGCTAATCAAATGCATGGTGCAGACAGATGAGTTACTTGTACTTTAAGTAGACGTTTACTCACTCAGGATTAGCATGCAGTGTTCTATTCCCTGAAGTCACAAGATTCAACAGCACTCTTACTGCTGAGGAAGAAGCATTCTTGCAGCTCTCTCACAACTGAAGTTAAATTCAGAAATTTCCCACAACATCTTCTCAAATGTGTGAAGGCTAATGCCAGCCCTGGGGGACAAATATCTTGCAACCCCCAGGCCAGTTACTCCAATTCCATGTAGCCACATTCCTCTTAGTAGGGGCCAGATCCCCCTCCCCATGGAGGAGCTTCCACTGCACTGAACTCGGGCCAATTCTCCTTGCAAGGGGCCAAAGCCTCCTTCCCTGTACAGTGGTTTGCACCAAACCGAACTCCAGACTGAAAAGTCTCTGGGGTTTTGGGAGTACTTGGCAGCTCCTTAGTGGCTGATTTACCTGTCTCTCTCAAAAGTTAATATTCATCAGACTCCCTCAATGCCTGATAGACTTCTTGTTTAAGCAGCAAGATTTGTCCCTACCTTTTCCCCTGTAAAGCTTTGGCACTGTCCCAAAAGTCTCTGCCCAAAATTCTGGCTTTCTGTATAGCAGCTTAAGGGTCAAAGGCTACAAACATGGCTGTGATTAAATACAGTCCCTTTGCAGTTCACACATTGTCCCACTTCAACAGTCTGATACAGCCAGAATGAACATTCTTGTAAATCATTGCCCCACTGTCATGCAACAGTATTTATGCCCTTTCAAGTGACCCTCAAGTTAAACATTTTTTTGCAGCCAGACCCCCCTGGAGGCTCAGCCCAGCTCTGCTTGCCACTCCTGCATTCCCCAGGCTTACCCCCTGGGGCAGGGCTACTGGATGGGCATCCCTTCCCAATGGACACTGGGGCAGGTGAGATACATCTTGCCCCCCAGGTTGGGGCCATGGTAGTGAGACCCCCCACAGTTGACATGGGTAGGCACCAGGAAAGCATTGGGGCCAGCTTCATGATTGTTGGCTGGCATTTTCTTTTTTTTTTCTATTGGGATTCTGGGGACAGGGACATGTAATAACAACTAGTGTCTGCCGTGCCTTCCTGGATGTGTGGCTCTGGCCACAGCGGTACCCCAGCCTCCACCAGAGGTCTGCAAAGAACTGGACCCTCAACCCTCCCTCCCTCAGAGAAGGAGATCAGTTCCTTGGATGCTCAATCCTTCTCCCCCAGCTGGCCCTTCAACTCCTGAGTCCATCCCTGAACCCAGGATGTTGGCACTGCAAATGGACACCTTGCCACTGTGCTGATTCACCACACATTTTGATTAAGTCCCTCACCTGTCACTAGCACCAAAATGAATAGTCCTCAGGTGATAGGCAGGATGTCTCATCAATATACATGGTGCATCATTAATATTCATGAGGCAAGGCTCTCCCCAATATGCACTCTAAATTTGCACCCTAGGGAAGCTTCTCGGGCACCTTGTAGAGGTGTCTTGTCCCCATCTATCCTCCACCAGGGATCAGAACCAACAAGAAACCACTTGTTTTACTGTTACAGTGGTAAGAAAGTATGCAGGGCACTTCTACACATACGTGAGCCATTCACCCATTGGGACGTGTATGGGAGGAAAGGTGACAACTGAAAAATGCCTCTTTAGCCCATTGTGGGCAAAAATTAAATACAGGGGCCATTTGAGGGCCCATGGGCACATAAGAACTCAGACCAAAGCGGCAGTGTCTGAACAGGGAAAATCAGGGAAAATGGGGGAACACCAGTAGGCAATTGGGAGACAACAGGAGAAGGGGTCAAAAACATGGTAAGCTCCAATGGGGGAGTTACACTCTCCCCTGTCTGAGAAAACTTGACACTTGAGCCAAGTCTGTGGCATGGCTGGCACCCAATAAATAACATCCATTACTTTCAAACAGCATCTGTAGAGCCATATTTTTCCAATGCTCTCAGATTGGGCAGCAAAATTGCAGACTTACAGGCCACCACGGCAGAAGCTGATGTGAACATAGTAGCCATCACAGAAACCTGGTTTCACGAAAACCAGAACTGGGACATGGCTTTACCAGGATATCATCTGTTTAGGAAAGACAGGGTAGAAACAAAAGGGAGAGGAGAGGCTCTTTATGTAAGAAACAATATAAAGGCTACAGAAATACAGGAGAAAAAGGAGGGTGCAGAAGTGCTGTTGGTTCCCCTGGAAAGGAGGAAAAGGGCAGTTCTTCACATGGGGGTGGTCTACAGGCCTCCATCACAGAGGGAGAAATGGATAATGAAATGTTGGAAGCAATCTATAATATGGCTTGCAAGGGAGAGGTGTTACTAGCAGGGGACTTCAATCTGCCAGATGTGGATTGGAGCCTCGCCACTGAAGCAATGACCAGGAGTAGGGACATCCTGGACTCCCTTAAGGGGGCATTTCTCAGGTAACTTGTTGAGGAACCTACTCATGAGGAGGCAGTGCTGAACCTAGCACTGACAAACAGGGACAGCATTGCTGACATCACAGTGGGGGACCTCCTGAGGAACAGTAATCACCAGATTGTGTGGTTTAACATAAGAACAGGGCCAGAATCAAACCACACGAGGATGAGGATCCTGGACTTCAGGAGGGCAAATTTTAAGAGAATGGGAGAATGGCTCAGGGACGCCCTGGCAGGGATAGGAAAACTGAGGGGAGTAGAAAAATAGTAGGCTACACTAGAAGAGGGAATTGAAAAAACTACTAAACTCTGTGTAAGGCAGGTCTGCAAGGGCAAGAGAAAAAAAAAGACTGCTATGGTTCTCAAGAAAGGTAGTGAAAAAAGTAAGAGCAAAAAATCTAGCCTTCAGAAACTACAAAAGAACACAGAAGGAGGAGGATAGGGGAGAGTTATCAGGATAAACAAAGGGAGGCGGGGGAGGCAGCTAGAAGTGCAAAAGCAAAAACAGAGGAAAATATAGCCAAATCAGTAAAAAAGGGGATAAAACATATTTTAGATACATTACTGAATAGAGGACATCCAAAGGAGGGATTGATTGTAAGACTGAAAGGGGAAGGGGGGGTTCTGTAAAAGAGGATTACCAAAAAGAGGACACATTTAACAAATACTTCAGTTCAATAGTATGGAGGAGGAGGAGGTAGGAAACGGACCTTTATTACAAGACAAGGGCAGAAAGGGTCAAGAGGTGGACACTAGCCAATTCACAGTGGAAAGAGTCCTAAGGGAGCTGTCAAAGTTAAATGTAGACAAGGCAATGGGTTCACATGCGCCACACCCCAGGTTGCTGAGGGAGCTCAGGGAGGACCTGGCTGTACCTCTGACAGATTTGTTCAACTGGTAACTAGAAACAGGGGAGTTACCATGGAGCTGGAGGAGGGCAGATGTAGTCCCACTCCATAAAAGTGGAAATAGGGAGGAGATTGGAAATTACAGTCCCGTCAGCCTGATTTCGGTAGTGGGCAAAGCAATGGAATTGCTGCTGAAGGAAGCAACATGGATTCACTTGGGGGAGATCCTCTTCAATGTCTTTGTTAATGACATTGCAGAAGGCCTGGAGGGGAAAGTGTGCCTATTCGCAGATGACACAAAAATCTGCAACAGAATAGACACACCAGGGGGATTGAAAGAATGAGGCAGGATGTAAAGAAGTTAGAAGAATGGTCACAAGTTTGGCAGCTAAGATTCAATGCAAAAAAGTGCAATACCCTGGGGAAATATACCAAATTGGGGGGGGGGGAGTATTAGCAATCACAAAACAGGAAAGATACCTCAGAGTTATCACTTCAGATGACCTTAAGGTAGCTAAACAGTCTGACAAGGCAGTGGGAAAGGCTAGCAGAATGCTCTGATGCATAGGGAGAGGTATTACCAGCAGAAAGAGGGAGGTAATAATACCCCTGTAAAGATCGCTGGTGAGACCCCACCTCGAGTACTGAGTACAGTTTTGGAGTCCCCATCTCTGAAAGGATATAGATAAGTTGGCGGCAGTGCAAAGGAGGGCAACCAAAATGGTGCAGGGCCTGCATCAGAAGTCTTACAAAGAAAGGCATAAGGATTTAAATATATACTCCCTAGAAGACAGGAGGGAATGGGGGGATACGACAGAGATGCTCAAGTACCTCACAGGAATAAACAAGGTACAGGAAGGGAGCATATTCCAAATGAAAAGATGCCCAAGGACAAGGGTAACAATATGAAGTTGGTGGGGTGGGAAGGAAATGCAAGAAAGCACTTCTTCATGGAGAGAGTGGTGGATGCTTTGAACAGCCTCCCAGAGAATGTGAGGGGGGGCTAGAATGGTCACAAGATTTAAGAATGCATGGGATAGACACAAGGGAATCTTAGAAGCAAGAGGAGGGTGTAAGTCAGAGTCCAAGTGGGGTCTCCAGTGGCACTATAGGTAGGGAATGTTTTTTTTGTTATTGTCAATTTTATTGCTGCAAAGACTCATTTTCTAAGCATAAGAAGATCTTTCAGAATATGGAGTTTGGGGGAATAGCCACACTTCCAGGGACTGTAAGGCCCTCCGCCTGTGGCACCGGGCCTCACCATACCCTGGGCATGCAGGTATCCCCAACACTACACATTGTGATAGGTCTTATTGCTTACATGTGACTTTCCTCAGTACATGGATCCAGGTCACTTAAGTGGTAAGCCAACACATGAAGTAGGTTACCATGAGGCAATCCCATGCCCTAAATGGGGCTGGCAGTATAGCCTAGAGTTTAGAGTATCGAGCTGTGAATGAGCTTGGTATATCCAGCAGACAAACCTGGGTTTGATTCCCACAATCTCCAATCGCATACTGTGTGACTTTGAGCAAGTCACGTAACCGCCACAGTGCTCCCAGGTCACTCTTGAAAGCAGACTCATGTGTCTAGTAGTCCTTACCCAGTTACCAAAGAATAAAAAAAAAGTTAAACCACACCCAGCTACAACTTATGTGGAGTACTGTAGGGGTGGGAGAATCAGACATAACACCTCCCGCACACATACACTTCACCCCCTGGACTGGCACTGTTTCTGTTCAACCTTTTCAAAATAAAAAAAGTTTCCCTGTGTGCATACCCCTACTTCATGCAACAGAAGGGTATAAGCAACCCCTGTGATCACCATGTGGTATTTAAATGGGTCCCAATCAATCATTTTGATTTAGTGAGTGAAGGAATGATTGATCGATCGATCGACTGATTGATTGATTGATAGACTGATTGATTTTGTGATTGATCTTGGTCACAGCTAATCAGAAAGCCAGTCAGTCCAATTTTGTAATAACTGTGAGGCAGAATGAGATTTATAATATTGCAATACACTACATAATGATAAAAAGAATTAAAAATATGAAAAAAACCCTCTCAAGATAAGTTTTTTACCCCACCCCCATGAAAACCATTATCTTTGCAAAATAGAGTTTACTGAGTGAGAGCCCCATGAGGCCTAGACATAGCTGTGAGAGAAAGGGAATGCAGAGACAAAGGAAGAGCTGGTACACAGAAGAACATGAAATTAATTATCTTAAAACTTTAGAGTATGATAAGTGGTATAAATAATAAGATGACACAGAATGTGTCATCGTTACTAAAAACATTGGTAGGGTTATTGTCAAAATAGTAACTCTAAAAATTCTGCAAGTCTTCAGTACATCATTGTTTTGCTTTTTTTTTTCTTTAGGCAAGCCAGCTTTTCAGAACAGATGTACAACGTTTACTTGATATGCATCAGCTGTGTCACCCAATTCATTTAAATTACTACATACTTTGCAACAATGTAAAATCAGTTACAATCCAGGATGTCTGCTTTACCAATCTCGGCTATGAAACCAAACTGGCTGGAGGTAATCGTAACTTTTTGTTAACATCATGAATACATTTTTCCATCACAAAAAAGTCACAGGCATCATGCAGCCTTATTGCTGCTCAGCTTAAAGCGTATCTAGTCAAAATAAAATGGTTAAAACTGTACAAGTTTTACAGTATTGGGGGGGGGCTTTGTCCTATTATCAATTTGTTCAACAGTTCATTGTATCAAGCACTTATTCTACTGCCTGTTTCAAAAACATTTGCCTGTCCCTAACTGACCTCGCAATTCCTGTGTTTGAGACCTCATGTTACTAACATATCTGTTGTCAAGATGAGCCCAATGATATCACACATGTGCACTGTGAAGTCAGAAAATATTTATGAAAGCTTTTGAAACACAGTTGATGAAAAAAAGACAAAAACATAAAACAAAACATGGAAAAAGCAAGCGAAATTGTATGAAGGTGTGCTTGTATACAGTATGTGCTTATATTTACAGTTCTAGCATCTTTTACGAATGTCTTCTCAAGTTCTTCATGCGATATCACTGTGAAGCAAAGCTGAGCAGTTCTAGCACACAAATGACCTGAGAAGGCACTCTTAAAACCACAAGAGATGCTGGAAATGTAAAAATAAATATATATTTAACCATGCTTAAAACTTCTGTTTTTAAATAATGGAACATGATTTTAAACTCAAAGACCCCATATATTCAGAAAGTTAGGGCGGTGCTAACAGGAATACCACTGCACTAACTGAATATAGCATGTCAGAACTGGGTGAGGCCATATTCAAGGGGCCCACAGCACGATGCTCAGTGGATAGTGCGAACATGCTAAATACACCACTGCACCCATGCAGATGAGTGTATGATCTTTCTTACTGGCACAATATTATATTCAGAGGATTCTGAAAGCACTAAAAGGCTGTTATGTCAGCACTCTTTTCCACTTCCAAAACCCTGCTCTTATGAACATGTGCAATGGTTCATGACCCCCTGCACCCCAGCAGCACTGGTTCTAGTGACACCCACCCCGTTCCACCCTGATCCCCAATTACATGATAAACCGTGGTGTCTCCCTCCTGCCTGATCCACAAGCAAGTGTGTTTCTACAGTATGCATGCTCAGTCCCTGTCATTCAGTTAGTAACCAGTCAAGGTCATGGTTTTAGGAAAGGGCATAGCACCACCACTGCCCTCTTGGAATTTATTGGATAAATACACCATGCACTTGATCAAGGGAATCTTGTTGGTGTTGTCTTCATTGATCTAACGAAGGTATTTGACACTATCAATCAACCCCTGCTACTGCAACAATTAGCCAACACTGGTGTGTCAAATGAAGTGATGCTTTGGTTCAAAAACTATCTGGAGGATAGCTCTCATTGTGTAAAAATTTCCGTCTTTTCTGACTGGCGAAATGTCAATTCTGGCATGCCACAAGGATCCATCCTTGACCCACTCCTTTTTAGAATCTACGTAAACAACCTTCCCCTCCATTGTCACCAGCAAATGTTGCTATATGCTGATGATGCCATCGTTATCTAATGCAAACCTAACCCCATTCTTCTCGAGGATCATCTTCAAAGTGGTTTTCAAGAAACTGAAAAATGGTTCCCTAATCGAAAGCTTGTCCTGAATTACAAAAAAACAAAAGTTATGATGTTCAGCTCAACAAGAAATAAGTTTAAATCACATGCACTCAACATTAAAAACCAACAACGTATCCCCCTTGATGTAGTGGAGCATTTCAGATACCTGGGGTTTACACTGGACAATCACCTCTCTTTTTCACATCATATTAAATCAGTTGCTAAAGTGGTAAAGATAACAGTTGGTCTATTACATTGCATCAAGTGTAATTTAACCCCTGAAGCCCTCAAACTGGTGGTGTACAGCTCCATTCTCACAACCATCGACTATGGCTTCGTAATTTAATGATCAGCTACCCTCACCTTGCTTCGGAGGATAACTGTTGCACTAAATAAGACCTGCGGGCTTATTACAGGGTCTGATCATTTTACACATACCTGTGATCTATACGAACAGATGGGTTGGCTTCAACTGGAAAATCGGATTGAATATCAAACATACTTACTAGTCAAAAAGGCGCTCCTTGGCTTATTGCCACCTGGAACTGAGACATTACTTACCCACTCCAGGCCCACTAAGCTCACCCATTCATCAGTTCACCAGTCTCTCCTAATTCCTAGTTCCTAGATGCTGGACATCGAAAGGCCAGCGATCCTTCACCTACAGAGCTCCTCAATGGTTCAGTTCTCTGGACTATGATACTCAACCCTGCATAACCTGGGTGCCTTCAAGGCCCAGTTAAAACAGGATCTTGTGGCAAACAGCTCTTGTGACTGCTTCATTTAATGTATGCACCTCACACCCCACTTGAGACCTTCTAGTACTTCAGTGACCTCTCTGTTTCAACTGCCTTTTCTCCGTCTCCCAGATATTTTCCCATCCTCACCTTCTCCCCTCTCCCGTCGTCCCTCCCCCCCCACCCCTTTCTTAAGAACCCCTGTTGTCCCCCTTTTAAGAATCAAAGCTTGACAAGGCCTTTGGCTGCTCCTCACCATGAACCTTTTCTTCCCCATGAACCCTACCTCATCTTACCTCCCCCTCTCTTGCCCTTCTCACCCTTCTCATAATGAATTTATATTTATCTATTTGTGAATTTATTACTGTTATTAAAAGATTTACTGTTGTTATTGTCATTCTGCTATTGTTCTTCTTAATGAATTTGTATTTATTCTTCATGAATGTATCATTGTTATAATCTTAGATATACTACTGTTAATGTCATTTTAGTTTTGTAATATTCCTGTGTTTGTATGTTGCCCTTCCCACGGACGTGGAACCTTTGTAAACGAGCGCCTGTGCTCAAAAGGTGTTAATCCTAGACCATATAAATAAAATAAAAAGGTGGTGAGAGAAGTACCTGTGCTGATCGTCTACAGCTCTGCCCTACATGGACTTGTGTAGGGTGAGTCAGTGCTGGATGGGTGTTGGCGGGTACTGACTGGGTGTACTGGGGAGGTGAGTGAGGGTACAGTGTAGTATAATATGGATTGGGGTAGGAGGGGGTTATCACTGTATTGCCAGGGAACTCATCTTTCATATCAGGGATTGGGCAGGAGGGTGGTACCTCAGAACTACCAGGGAATTCTTCTGTCATATCAGGGCTCAGGCAGTTGGGGGTTACCGCTAGACTGTGAGTGAATGTTTTATTATGCCATCCTGGTCAGAGTGGAAGGAGGTGCCACATGAGTGCCTGGGATTCATGGGTAAGTGTATGAGCACTGGGTAAGGGTGGAAGTAATGACCAAGGCTCTGCACAAACCTCCATGCATTTGTACATGTAGACATTGCACAGAGGTGCTAAGGATCACATAATGGCATGCAAATGGCCCCGTAATACATTAGGAATGCGAGTTGCAGGCCACAGAGAGCTGGGTGAATGCGCAAGACACGGATCCAGTCTCAGAGAAAATGGTGCTCAAGGGTTTCAGACCCCTGAAGGCTGACAATTCTGTGTGCTGAGGCATCGCACAGAACTAATAATGGCCACATAACAGCATGCAAATGGCCCCTTAGCACCCTTAGCATGCCATGTGTGGTCATTAGCATGAATATGGCACCCAATCTCATCTGGGATGCCTTTTGTTCCTGTGTGTCTGTTGCCACCAGATGGTTGTGGTGGGCTGTGCTTATGAACTTTGTTCAGCACTACTGCAGCCAGGGATTCATACAGGCAGCATATATAAGACAGGATGTGCTGGCTGTATAAATATGCCTTCCTGATGCCCTCATTTTATTTTGTGTGTGGAGCTACGTTTTCAAATTCATAACAGGAAGCTTTTGAGTATCAGGGCCAAAATGCTTTACTTTGTTGAAATTATGAGAAACCCCCATGCGAAATGGGCTTTGCTGACTGAACATAAAGCTTCAGAATTTTAGAACTGTTTGCATGTAACACACTCTTAGGGTTGTAAGTGTGTCTGGAATGTTTAGAATTAAACAATCTTGACTGACATTAATTGACATGATTTTTAATTTGCTGACTAGAGTATGCTTATGAAATGATATACTGACTCCTTTTCAAAAGCAGCTGGGACACATTTTTCTTTCTGATGCTTTGTTGTTGTTGTTTGCAGTTTTTTAACCCAGGATTGCCCAGATGAGATGCAGCAACTTTCTGGTGGGGTCCTGCTGCCACTGAGTGCTATAGTGGAGTGAAATAGAGCTCTGAGAGGTTAAATGACTTGCTCAAGGTCACACTGTGAGTATGTGGCTGTTGGGAGGTCTAAACCTCACTTTCAGATTCTTGACGATATTGGGAATGCAAGTAATCACAGACACGTTGCATTAGAGTAATAAACAAGTTTATTACTACCAAAGGGATATATCACAGTTGCCCTAAGCAGTTCTTACCAATACGAACTGGGAGCCAGTGTTAAACGTTCCCTACACCTCTAGGTTTCTCTGTGTCTCTTGGGATCTGTCGGGTCTCCGAGGTGTAAGGCTTGTGCATTGCATTATATACCTATGATAATTACTATGGTTACCAAAAGATAGAAACATTTCTAGTTGCAGAGATGAGCCCTATTGACTAAATTAGAGGAGGCTTCATGGTCCAAGATAACATTATACAATTCTGTAAAGTCATCAGTTTGAGAACAAAAGAGTTCTTATACAGAGTCTTACATAACTCAGTGTAGTGGTACAAATCACCAAAAGGTGGCAATGCCGTCTTACATATTATAATTACTCCAAGGACACAGGTGTCCTGGCATCTGACAAGTAAGAAATACACAGAAAATACATAGCAGAATATATGCATTAGCAAGCAAAGTGTATTACAACAATATGCATTCATATTATGATGAGGGTACCAATTAGGGTGCAGGGACCTCGTGTAACATGGCTCAAGTGGGGTTTGAATGTGGTATCTCCTGTTTTGCAAGCCAGTACCCCACAGACATCTTTTGAAGAACCCTGACAAAGCATGACGGAGTGGAGGTGCAAAAGGTTGTTGTTCCAACAGGCTCACACTGTTGCAATGCTATACCATTTGTGTCTGAATAAAGTTTGATAATAAAATAAACAAAAGAAGTTCTCTTTGCTAAAACATAAGCAGCAGCTTTCTTTCTGGAGGACTATAGTGCTAGACTTATACCTGTAAATCTTGTGAAGAACTTGCACCTCTCCGGGTGTGGGTAGTGCTAATAGAAGGCACTCTAGGGTTAAGAGGGGGGTCTGTGGTGATCCCTGGTGGGTCAGTTCTTGATCCTATGCTCTTCACTCTGTTTGTATGTGACAGTGGAGAAAAGGCCTGGGCAAAATTCATCTCTTTGCAGATGCATTAAGATCTGTGGCAGGGTAGACAATGAGGAAGGGGTAAGTGACAAGAAAGTGGCCCTAGAGGCATTGGAATAATGATCCAAGATCTGGAACTTAAATGTTAATGCCTAACATGCAAGGCCAGGCACATGGGGAAAAAGAACCTGGAAGCACATCATAGGATGGCAGGCCAGGTTATACAAGGTCTCAGAGGAAAGGAGCGCGGGTTCGCCATAAGTCATAGCCTCAGGAGCAGTATCCAATGCAAAAAGGCATATAGAACTGACAGCAGGATGCTAGGGTGGATGGGCAGTGCCTTTTCTACAGAAGGAAGGAAGTGCCCCTCTATAGGTCCTTTGTGTCAATCGATCAATCAATCAATCAATCAATCAATCTTTATTTAACCAGGCTTTACACCTTTGAGTGAGCTCCTTTGCAAGATGGTCCTGTACAACACAAATACAGTTGGCAGAATACGTGGCAAGGGTATACAGATAAACAACAAATACATATAGTCATTTATGCATTGATACATCTTAAGCATGTTTCAGGAGTTACAAGCTACAGACACAAGGACTAACGATTATTAATACAACAAACTCTGCTAGCGGGTACCGGCTAAGGAAAGGGAGTAGGGTGGTGGTAAAGGGGGAGGAGCATGAAGTTTAGGTAGAAGAGGGTAGAGGTAAAGGGAGGAAGGAGCAGGAAGTGTTAAGTTGTCATGACAAGCCAAGTGTGGTAGTGGGTCAGTAGTAGTCTTGAGCAATTATATGAGACAAGACCAGGTTTTTTCCAGGACAGGTGTGAGAAAGTTCCATGTGATAACGGTGATCACAGAAAGACGATTGCCATTAGGATGAGTGTACATTGCTAAAAATCAGTTTTGGCGATGTACACTCCCGGTGTACAGCAAAAGGGCGCCGGGGACTTTTTTTTTATGCTGGGGGCCGTGTACCCCACATCCCCTACTAAAGGATTTTCAGCTCCAGGTGGGTGCATGTTGGGGGGGGTGCAAAAGTGAAAAACAATTTAAAATGGTTGGGTGCAATAAAACAAATGCACACCCAGAACCAAACCTGGCACCCTCACAACCCTAGCCTGCCACCCACCGACCACTCCACAGGGTCAGCTCAGCAGCCCACCACTGCACTGCACCTCACAAACCCTCCTTCCCCTTCCGCCCATTGCATGACATGCTTGCCCCCCCCATGTGCACGTGTACATATAGCGGCAACCTGTCATTATATTCATGGCCCCCCCATCCAGTCACCCTCCCTGCCCGGTAGCCCTGTGGACAGGCACCATGATTGAGTCACCCTTTTAGAAAGAGTTCAATTGCGGTCTCCATTGTCATGGGCTACCATGTGAGAAGAGACTGAAAAATGGATATCCCCAGTACCGTAATAATCTTAAGGGCCTTCTGCAGGGAGTTCCATAGGGAAGGAAGAGCAAAGCTAATAGCTGCAGGGCCATGTCACGTTTGGATCTTAGGGACACTGAACATGACAAACATGTATCGCCTCAAACAGTGGAACCCCGTGTTTCATGTAAATAGGCTGGAGATTTAGGAAGGAAGTTTATCTGTTATTGCTCTGTGAAACCAAAGAGATGCATTCCTCTTCCTCCTAATAGTAAGGGAGGACCAGCCAAGCATCTCATACAGCCAACAGTGGTTGGTCTTTAGAGGAGCACTAGAGATGAATCTCAAGGCATGGTGGTATAAGGAGTCTAGTTTACTTAAACCTGATTTAGGGCAGTGGCTATAGAGGATGTCCATGAAGTTTAAAAGAGGTAGGAAGATTGTTTTGACTAATGTCTTTTTTGCCTCATAGGTGAGAAGATGTCTAATATGGTAAAAGACGGCAAAGAGTTGTCTCAACTTTTTATCTAGTTCGTGCAGGTGTACCATAAAGTTAAGCTTGCTGTCTAACCAAAAACCCAGATATTTAAAGTTGTCAACAGTTAAGCAACGGGGCATGACAGGGTGTGTATCGTCACTGAATAACACCACACCTAGGGTGAGTCAAAGCACGAGGCCCCAGGCTGAGTGCTTCCACCACCTAGGCGTGATGTTATTCAGGGACGATGCACACACTGGGGTGCCTTATTGTGATTATAATATGTCTATAAAAAAAATCATAGAAGACTTTAATGATTAATCAATAGACATAAGAAACACATCAGAAGTTATAACTGTTTTATAATTAATTTAGACATAAAATAGTACCTTCAAGAGGTTTACTGCATCCCTCCATGTTGCTAACACTGACTTTTTTATAGATGATTTTATTATTTTGAGCTTACCAATATTTTTTATACTCCAGCCTTTATCTCATTTTTCACTTTGTAGAATTGAACACATTAATATTGACAGTCCCATTTAGTGTCCTTATAGAGATCAATCGTGCTGCAGCAGAGGCAACCATATGGTCATTTTCTATGATTCCATGTTTGTTTGTTTTTTAACAGGAGTGAAGACTATCCTAGCAAACAGAAAAAAAAACAATTAAATAAAAAGACATGACATGGTATGCATTGTGATTGGATAGTGGCACACCTCATGTGTGTCATGAGGCATCGCTGAGTGCCTTCACTTCAGCCACCTGAGAAATACTGCTACTCCACCACAGTGTACACCCTGGGGTGTCCTACTGTGATTATAAAATGGGTTCAAGATGGGGTTTTTTTGGAGGGGGGTGAAGAAATGCACAAAATAAAAAAAGAAATATTTGTATGGCTTTTTAAAAACAATCCCAGGACATCCCAGCACTGACATGCCATCTCAGGTTTAAATATTATGTACAGCAAAATTCATGTATTTTTAACTTTTCCTTTCTCATTTCCATCCTTGATTAAAAAATATGTATATCTTGCAGGGGTTAAACTGCACTGAGAGAAAGTGGTATTTCTAACATTGGTTCCTAGTTGCATAATTGCGCAACACTAGAGAAAGGAATGTGTGTGTGGCTGTAAGGAAATTCCTCAGACGCTCTGATCAGTGAGCCTGTAGCTTAATGGTTAGAGTGCTGGAACGGCATACCAGAGATCTGAGGTTCAAATCCCAGTAGGCCACACTTTTCCTTTCTCATTTCCATCCTTGATTAAAAAATATGTATACCTTGCAGGGGTTAAACTGCACTGAGAGAAAGTGGTATTTCTAACATTGGTTCCTAGTTGCATAATTGCGCAACACTAGAGAAAGGAATGTGTGTGTGGCTGTAAGGAAATTCCTCAGACGCTCTGATCAGTGAGCCTGTAGCTTAATGGTTAGAGCGCTGGAACGGCATACCAGAGATCTGAGGTTCAAATCCCAGTAGGCCACACTTTTCCTTTCTCATTTCCATCCTTGATTAAAAAATATGTATACCTTGCAGGGGTTAAACTGCACTGAGAGAAAGTGGTATTTCTAACATGTATTTTTAATTAACTCTTAAACCCTCTAGTTTCCCCCATCCCACCCCCTTTTACCCATTCCCTCACTTTTCTTTCTTCTTCTTCTTTATAATGTTCCCTCCCTTTTCTCTGTCTTGTTTATTTTCTGTCTTGCCAACATTCAAGAGGTGGAATGTTTGCTACGGAAAGAATGCAAGAATTCAAACTTCTTCTCAGTTCTGCTGGCAGAATGTTTGCTCCCATCAGAACACAAAAGAAGGCCTCAGATGGAACCAGGGCTTGCCCATTTTCTAAGCGCAACAATACCCTCCAGCCTGGGTGGTATTGGGAAATACCAGACCTTCCAGGGACTATAAGGCCCTCCGCCTGTGATGTCGGGCTTCATTACGCCCCTGGGCAGTTCGGTATTCCCCAATACTGCCCACTCTGTTGGGTATTATTGCTTACTTAAACAACACAGATTTCCCTAGTAAGCAGGTGAGGATAAGAGGGGGATTTTTCATGGTCAGCAAGAAAACACCATAAATTACAATTCTAAGTACTGTAGTACTTCATTTTTGTAAGTTATGTATGTGTGTGTAACAAGAGTATTATGAGGGCAAATAACATTTTCTTATTATGTTTATAAATTTAATACGGTTAAATTTTTAGGGCCTAACTGAAGGTTTTTAGTGAGTAAAGGTGACAGCCACATTTGTGATGGCAGTCAGGAACGGCTGGTACTATTGATTTTATTGTGAAGAGGCTACTGGACTTTCTTCCAGTGCTGTCGTCATGGGATATCAGCACTGGGTTCTGAGCTCCTCAGCCAATCAGATTACTGGATATTTTTATAGCCATATTATAATCTCAGTCAGTTCACCAGGTAAGGTGTGTATCCTATAGTGTTGCACGGGAGTTGCTGGTGAGTGAGTTTTCGAGGAGATAACCACAGCTTTTGTATTTTCATCATCTTGAGCAGCTTTAGCTGCACAAGGTTTATTTGCAGGATGTCAAATTTGTGTTGTAGCTCCTCGAACGCAGGCTCAGGGGAACAACACATCGTGTACATCACCGTGTCATCCGCAAACAGATGCACATTTGTCTTGTGTATTTGAGAGTCTATGTTATTGATATATATGGCAAAGATTATGGGACCCAGAATAGAGCCTTGCGGCATTCCACATGGTAAGATTTTAAGTAGTGAAAGATCTCCTCGGGCTTTGATTTGTTGTATTCTGTTGGTAAGGTAACAGCTGAACCATTTCATGGCAGTATCATCAAGTCCAAGGCGGCTCAAGGCAGATGGTAGCAGGCTATGATCAATGGTATCAAAGGCCTTGCTTAGGTCTAAAAACAGAGCATAAATATGTTTTTCTTGCATCCAGTGCATTTAGCCAATCACTAGAAACTTTGGCAAGGGTGGATACAGTGCTGTACTTTGGTCTTAAGTCCGACTGTACAGGGTTTAATGATCCTTAGTTTCCAGGAAACCTCTTAGCTGATAGTTAGCTAGCTTCTCTAGCATTTTTGATAGGGTGGGAAGTAGGGAAATAGGCCAGTAATTGTTTAGGTCACACTTGTGTGGCTGTGCCTAGAGTACTGTGCACAGTACTGGAACCCTCACCTTAAAAAAGGACAAGGATTGTTTAGAATGTTTTTGAGGTAAGTCTTTTATTAAACAGAAATACAATGATAAAGTACAGCAGACAATCAACAGCATAGAAAACTTACAGTTTAAACACCCAGCATCAGAACATTAGATGTAGGGACATTGCTGATGGAAGGGCCTGTACAAATGAAATTGTACATACATGAAATACCTATCCAGTGAACAATTAGAAGAATATACCAGAAAACATCAGTGATGATGTAAGAGCACTTAATTAAACATGCACTCGGGTCAGACACATAATAACCCAGTATACATGCAAGTGGTGAATTTTCTTCCCCATTAAGTAATCTTAAACACTAATAGGACAAGACCAAATAAGAAGGGGTGGGGAAGAGGAATGAAGTAGTGAGGGGGTTGAGGGGTTCAGTATAGAATAAGGTGAGGGGTGCATGGGAAAGGGCTTGGAGGGTGCAGGAACAGTGAAAAGTCTGTTTAAGTGCCAGTCAGATACCACCATAAGGTGGGGTATTACCCTATGGGGCTACCAGGGGAGAGGGGGCACCTATACCCTGGCGAGAGGGGGAGAAAAATTTGGGGAGTCCCTCTAGGCAGATAGCAAAACACTCATTCCCTGGCTACCTATGAGCAGGAGTCTGAAGTGCAGATGGGAGAGGTGAGAAAAAAAAGATTGTCTAGAATTTGTCTAAAGGAGGGCAGAAAAAAAACATAGTCGGCAGAGGAAGATCTTTGAGCAAAGACTGGCTGAACTGAATATGTGCACCCTGGAGACCAAAAGGAAATGGGGGAATATGACTGAAACCTTTAAATATCTGAAGGGAATAAACGGTGGATTGCCAGCAACTGTTCAGGCAAAGTGAGGTGTCCACAACAAGAGTACATAATTATTATGCTGGGGGTGGGGATTCAGAAGGGATGCAAGGAAATTCTTCTTCATGGAGAGTGTGGTGGACAGGTGAAACTGTCTATTCAGCCTATCATATTGCACTTGTTTACTATGGTATGCCTTAATAATCATTATTATGTACTCACTGGCTTTGTACCAGTACAATTTTATTAATTTTGTTGTTGTAATCTCACTCTCATGGCTAATCCTCATATAATGTTTTTTCCTCCCTTCCTCCGGGCAGCATCTGGAAAGAAGCCTTGGCTCAGTGTCCCTCTCCCGGTTACCAACTTTAAATAAATAAATAATGCAGTAATGCATTGTTAATGCTGTAATTTCCTGTAAGTACTTTGCTCTCTTGAGGACTCCCCTCCTCAAGCACTACTAGTATTGTACTATGCCAAGTCCTAGATACACAGCTACTGCTGACAGAATTACTGGATGGGAATCAAGGAAAATCTCTGTAGCTAACACTCCGACCATAGTTTGGACTCACAAGAAAAATGACATGCATAGGTGCTGGAATGGGGAGGGGGTAATATGGTGATGGGCCTATCACTTTCATAAGGGGTTGGACCTAGCCCTGTCAGTTTTTACAATCATTTTAATTTGTTGCTAGGGAGAGCTGTGCCTTAAAATTCTGCATATGCATTGATCACTCCCTTTGTGGCTTGCAGGGTGTCAGCTGAATTTTGGAAAATGAAGGTCTAAGTAGTGTTGATAAGGTTGGGATGAATTCATGGCCTGCTGAGTTAAGGCACAGTGGTCAAACTTTAGAAAGGAAAAGGAGAGGTCAGGCCTTCAAGGGGCAGCATCTAACCTGGCACAGTAAGCAGCTGTCATGTCATATGATGTTGGTGGGGGGGTTGGGCGGTTACTCCACAGATTTAAACGTGGGTGAGAAAAAACTGAAGCTGTGCCACCCCCTTGCCCATCCTCCATTTACTGCACCCCCCACCCACCCGGGCGTGCATGCTTGCAAATGATCACATTGAGTTGTCATCTGCTTGTAGATGACTACAGTCTTCAACCTGAATTGTGAGGCCCACAATACTTTGAAAGTAGCAGTACAGTTTAGCCCACTTCCTCTTGGGTACTCATAAATTAATTTGCAAGCTCTTGGGATATGTTGCATCCCTGTTCAGCATGTGTTCTTTATGAACACAGGGGATTGGGAGCTTGCATGCTTGATTTACATTTATTTTTACCACAGATAACTCTAGAGTTTGCATTTTATGGGACTGATTCACATATGAGCAAGTGACTGAGATGGGAATTAGAACTGAGATCTTCTGCTTCATTTCTACAGTATGTGCTAACCAATGGATTCTAGAGCCTTTCCTGAATCATATGTAATAAGTACACATATTACATGCATGAAACATTCACCTTCTTCTGCGTACTACTAGGACTTTGTTCTTAAGAGCCTTATCACACGGTGAACTCCACTGCCACCAACCCTGCAATGGGGTTCTGGGTGCTCTGGCAACCAAGACATCCCATTTGACTACAAGCATCTGGTATTTCCCACTGTGCATAACTGGAACTTAACCACTAGTGTACCCCTTGTGAATTACTCGCATCTGAGCCACACTCAGGGATTTCTCTGTCTGCCCTGTGGGCGCGGCCATATCCTTGGATAGAGTTCTACTACATACTAGCATAGTAATTTAAAGTCAGAAGGGAGGCAGGGTTCATGAGGACCACACCCTGCTTCATGCACAGACGTAATAAGGATGCTGTGCAAATGCACCAATTTATAGGGATTTTTGGCGCACTCTGTTACCAAGAGTACCCTGTCATACTCTTGGTAAGAAAAAAACTTTGTATAGGTTAACCTTGAAAGCTGCTGTTTTATCAGTTCACCACCTTCTGGGAGAAGACCAACCCCCACACACACAAACACACGCACACACGTTACTCCTGAATGTTCCCTTTCTGACATTACTAGGGCACTCTTGAACAAGCATCTCTGTCTGTTTCATCTTGTTGATTTCCTGGAAAGTGTAGAAGATAGAAATTAGCCCCCCAAAAAAAAAAAAACTTCTTTTCTCCAGGGCAAGTATGTTAAGAGCATCCATCCTGTCCTCATAGCTTTTGTCCTTTATACTCCTAGTCATTTTGCTGACCCTGCACTGTACTTTCCCATTTGCTTCAATGTCTGGTTCCTCTTCTGTTATTTACTCTTCTGTGGAGACAGGAATTTATGGAATTCACCTTATCTCTGAGCATATTTTACATTATGCCTAGCAAACCACAAAATGTTGCAAAATTCAAAGTTTTAGGGGTAGGAAAATCCAAACCCAGTCCTAGATTTGTTCATCTCTTACTGGAAACTCAACTGTACTGAGAGAACTAATGAAATCCAACTGGGAACTGAACAAAGGTCCCGGAATATACAGTAGCTACACTTGTATAATCATTACACAAGAATCCTCACTGGTATAAGGCAATTGTCAAGCGAAACCAGTTACTGACCATGCATGCTTCATCAAGTATTTGCTAGTCCACAAAAATATCACCACACAGACTTTCAGTAATAAAGTGTTCATGTTAAAACATCAATTTACCCATTTTTTGTTTCATTTATTTTGACCAAAGTTCCATCTAATCTGCTTGGAGTTCCATATCTGCCTGGGGACCTATTGTCCATATGGGGTTTTATCCCTCAAGACCCACACCCCTGCTCCCTTCCCTACTGCTTCCGACCTGAGAAATTACCAAACACTTCACTCTGTCCTAGCCATTCTCAGACCATTAATGGTTTTGGTCAAAGCCCTGATTTTTCTGTGGCAATTTGGGTCTAAATTCTATGGCAATTCCCCCTGTTGCCACAAAACGCCTGTGGCAGTAGTTTTCTATTTCTGTGGAAATTCTGCTGCAGCAGTTAGGGGCTTCAGTAGCAGTCAGCAACCCCCAACCCCCCCAGCACCCAGGTAGGGGAAAAATGTTAGTTTTGGGGCTGGGACCTACAAACCAGACAAGGCTGTGAATTAACTCATGAGTTCTTAGTATTAGAAAGTAAAAAATATTGTTTTTAAATTCCACAGCATTCCCAAAAAAACATTCTACAGAATTCAATATAAAAACTGCAGAATATCTTTCTGGGGTTTATATGATCCATGGAATTATCACAATTTATATGATCCATGGGATACTTTTCCTTGGTCAGAGCCAATGTAAACTGCAAATTTGTTTTACTTACAATTTACTCTTTATTTTTTTCCATTTATTATGCTTTATGTCCTAATCTGCTGGCCCTCATTGGTCCGATCTATACACGTTCAACCATGCTACACACCCCGGGACTTACCTCACTTCCAAACACCCCCAGTTTACCCCCCAGTAATGAGACCACTGGTGGAGCCCTTCCACCAATGGAGTAAAAGGTAGAATGGGAATGACAGCCAAGTCAGTGGCATGGGGTCTGCAATGTGGGAGCAGACATTGTGTGGTGGCAGAACCTCAGTTTTCTGTTTCCTTCCTGGGAGGCGTGTCATGCAATGACATTGCGGTGGCACACTGAACATCTGACACACCTCCCAAATGTAGTCAGTCCCAGCTCTCACACCCCAGGTTACCATGAGAGATTACTTAAACTCTGATGACTTCCCACCCTCCCCGGAGAAGCGGAGAGAAGTCCATAGGATGCTCGATCCTCCTCTCCCAGGGCAGCCCTCCAACTTCCCAGGCTTGTTCCCAAACCTGAGTCATCAGGGTCCTGATCAGTAGCAGTACCGTAGTTCTGGCAGGCCAGCAAAATACTGACTCTTCACTATAAACTGCGGAATAACATTCTGCATTTCATGTAAACTGCTGAATAATTTTCCACAGTTCATGTATACCATGGAATAATATTGAGCAGTTCATGTAAACTGTGGAATAATATTCCGCAGTTCTTCTAAACCACGGAAAAATATTCTGCAGTTCCTGTAAAGAGCAGACTAATATTCTGTGGTTTTTCCACAGTTTACATTAAATTCCACATCAATTTCCACAGCCATGGAATCATGGAAAACACGGGACCTTGGTTTTGGTGCTCACCACTTCTGCTGGCATACTATGCCACCACCCTTTCTGTAAAATAAAACTTCCTTACATCCCTCTTAAATCTTCCCCATGCCAGTTGCCACTAATGCTTCAGGTTCGTAACTCTGTGCTACTACTAAATAGTTCCCAGCAGTTCACCTTGTTTATTCCCTTCAGGAACTTGAAGATCTAAATCATATCCCCCTCTCTTACCTCGTCCCCAATGAGTACATGTTCAGTGCCATGAGACAATCTTCATAAGATCTGCCATGTAGTCCCTGAATCATCTTGGTCACCCAGCAAAGAACCGCCTGTAGTCTGCCCCTGTCCTTCCTTAGGTGAGGGTTTCAGAACTGAGTACAATATTCCAGATGTGGCCTCACCAGTGACCTATATAGACATAGTAGTTTCTCCTTTTACCCTGGTCAATACACCTTCTGATACACCCCAGGATCATATGAGCCTTACTATATGCCCTGTTACACTGGTTTGATTGTTTTAGGGAGTCACTAAAGATGACTCCCAAGTCCCTTTCATCTGCTGCAGTGCTTAGTTTAACTCCCCCATCCAGTAACATGACCTGTTTTTTCCCCCCAGGTACATAACCTTGCATTTTTGGCACTAAATTTCAAATGCCAAACCACAGATCACCTCTTTAGCCATTGTAGATCCCTCTGCATCTCCCTGATCCCTTCATCACTATCTACCCTACCACAGTTTTATGTCATCTATGTAGTGACACAACTTGCCCCTGACATCCTCTCCAGTGTTGCAGATGAACAGATTGAAGAGGACAGGACCCATAAATGATCCCTGTGGTACCAGACTTGTGACCTCCCTCACTTCCAGTTTGACACCATCTCCCATCACCCTCTGCTGTGTCTCCTTCAACCTGTTTCCTACCCATCTATGTTCCTAGCTGCACCCAGGTCCTCCAGCTCCTGCAGCAATCTTCTGTGTGGCGCCAAGTCAGAAGCCTTACTGAAATCGAACAAAAGTAAATCCATAGTGTGACTCTTATCTACTACCTTTGTAAGCCAGTCAAAGAAAATAAGACTTTCCTGCCACAAAACCATGCTGTTTACTACTGTGTAGACCACTGCACTTTCCTGAACAATGAGGCATGTGATTTTGAAGTTCTGAAAGTCCCTGCTCATTTCATTAGCAAAACGATGCAGGTTAAAAGTGTAATGCCAACATGCTTCTTTTGAATCAGAAAAAACATATGACAGAATTACTGAATTCTCTCAGACAAAAAGATAACATTCTCAGGGTACCAAAAGTTAAGTTAAAATTTGATTAACAAAAAGGAAGAACTGGAGAATGTACTATTTAAGGAGAACATTCAGATTTGTGCAATTATGGAAATGTGGTGGAATAAAGAGAAGAGGTGGGGCCAGGATATTCAAGAATATAGACTACATATTTAAAAAAGATCTTACAGATGTGGAGGAGGGGTAGCAATTTCTGTAGCCAAAAAGATTATGGCAGAATAGTTAGATTAGGGTAATGAGAGTCAACTTGAACACGTACTGTATGGCTAAAGATGTTTCCTAAACAAGGCCAAAAAATCATTCTGGGCCTCGTCTATAGACCACCATCCCAAGACATAGATTTAAATTATTGTACGTTACTAGAGATGCTTCAAACACTGAACACTGAACACACAAAACTCATGGAAAAGTGCTTGTTGCTTGTTAAGGGGGAAGGGTGGATCACTGTGACTGGCAACTGCAGCACAGTCTTACCTGCACATTATGGGCACACCGAGCACATGGAAAGGCACTGGTCACAATGAGCAGGTTACAGCAATGTATGGTATGGGAAGGAGCTTAAGGGTCTCATTTGCTGCACGGTGTTTCTGGTCTCTCTGGGACATGTTAGACAAATGGTCTTCACCTGACTATCATATTCCTCTAGCTTAAGGCGGGGTCCTATTGGTACCTGGGACATTTCAACATGAACACACGGAAAAGCATGGTGTCCTCTCGTTTGCTGTGTAAGTATATGAGAGCTTAAGGGAGGCTGCTGTAATTGGTCAGGAAAATGCCAAACACACAGAAAAGTACTGTCTTTTCCTGATTGCTGTATCAAACTGCAGTGGTTTTTGTTCAAGGGTAACTTGTATTAAACCTTTGGGCTGGATTTTCAAAGCCTTGAGAAGGATAAAAGGTGCTTGTGTCAAACATGTCAGATGCAACTGGCACCTTGAGTCCAAAGATGCAGCTGGGAGCTATTCGGTAAAGCAATCTGCATCAAACACAGGCTGCATGTGCTAAAGGGGGCTTGCGCCAGCTGTGCACCACAAAATGGGCTGTGGCAAGGCACTAGGGGGCTTGCAACAGATGCATGCTGCCATATCCCCTAAGTTGAATGCAGTAAACCCTCCCAGAGGACAAAGATCTAAATACAGTTAAGCCAGTCAAGGGCTGTTCTAAGTGGAAGTAGACATCATCCAGGAGGGTAGAACACCATGTGGCAACTGTGTCCCCCTCAGCCTCGGTATGCCAGTCATGTCAAATCAAGTCAATGCCCAGTGCACAATGTCCCCCCCAGCCCAATATGCCCTTTGTGTCATATATAATAATAGGAAGTCACTGGCCAGTGCATAAAGTCCCCCTCCAACCTGATATGGCCATATCTGATATCATTGATAACACTGAGTCCTGGTGATCTCATGGCCCCCATCCCCCAACCAGCAGGTAGTGGCCATCACCACAGTCCCCCCATCTCAAACCCCGATCTGGCAACTGGCACAGCCCTCCTCACACCACCATGACTGGCTGCAGAATGAACTGTCAGTGTGCGTGCCGTGTACAGTACACACCCTGACAGTTAATTCTGTGGCAAGCCATGGTGGTGTAAGGAGGGTGTGCCAGTCACCAGATCAGGGTTCAAGATGGCAGGAGCAGGGTTGTCAGTACTACCGGCTGGGTGGGGGCAGTGAGGGGCCACTAGACCACTAGGACTCAACATTATCAACAAGATCACTGATTTTCAGTTTTTTACCGGAAAACCCAGTAAAATTCCAGAATTAGGGCTGCCTGAAGACCAGTAAAATCAAAGATTTCATGGAGTCTGGCATTTCATATCAGATCAGTAAATCTACAAAACTTGTATTTTTCTTATAATTCCTTCCTGTACTATTTTCAATTTGCTTTTATTAATGCTCTGTGCATTAAGCCTTCTTTTCTTCTGATTATTTATGCACAGAATAAAAGAATGATAGCAGAATCCCAATAAAATCTGGAAATTAGAGTAACAATCACTGGTGCATTTCCAGAATCTGAAGTCTTGAGAATGGAATCTCATTGTTTTAATCATCATAAATCAGTGGCCTTGTTTATCAGTGATATCATATACAGCCATATCAGCCTGGAGGGGGATTTTATGCACTGGACATTGACTTCCTATTTTTATATATGACATGTCGGGCATATCGGGGCTGGGGGGGAGAAACATTCTGCACTGGGCATTGACTTGATTTGTCATGGCAGGCATACCAGGGCTTAGGGGGGCACAAAGCACTGTGTTCGAGGGTGCATCTGCTGTCCCACCACCCTGCAACTTGTAGCACACCTCATGGATGCGCCATCTGTTTGGCACAGTGCCACTGATGCCGCAAGCTGCAGGACTTAGGCGCCGGGACCCTGGCCAATACTGAATCAGGCACATGCAGGGTCCCTGATGCAGCTACGCTCAGTGCAAGCTGCCATTGTTGCAGCTCACAACTGAGCTTTTGAAAATGCAGCCCAATTGTCTCCAACGGTGTGGCTTCAGATAGGGGGTAGCTTATGATCGAGGGCAGTTTTAGATCAAAGATATATGGTATGCATTCTTAAAAAACATACATCCAGAGGAAAATATATTCTTATTACATGACTTTAATATGCCCATTATTGACTGGGAGGTATGGAGGGGAGAACACAAACAGAAAGAAACTTTCTGGAGACCTTTGACAAGTTAGATATGGACCAGTACGTTGCATCACCAACTAGAGGGGATAATATATTGGACCTTATGCTAAGTAATATGGGTGATAAAACAGTCAATTGTAAAACAACAGTTCCTTTAGGTAACAGTGATCATGAAATGGTAAGGTTCCCTGTAGTAGAAGATATCAGGAAAATAATAGGAATGACTAAAGTTAAATTTCTTGTGAAGTCAGATTTCAAAGGAATGTAGAATGAGTTAAGAAAATGGAACTGGAGAAAGGACTTCAGAAAAGTTGATCATGATACAATGTGGCACATATTTTTTTTAACTTTCTTTCTGCACTGGACCACCCGGGCATCCTTTGAAAGTGCCCACACGGATGTGCCTCTCACTCCTGGCCTGATCTCCCACTTTCCCTAGGCTGTCCGCCGAATGACTTCAGCAAGTCCAACCTCTGGATCACCTCTGGTGCTGGGCCCTCCCCCTCTTGGCAGCTCCTTATACTTAAGTGTGAGGGACTTACCTCATCACCAGGTCAGGGGTGGAGATACCCTGGATGCGCTGGGCCAGCATAGAGATGTGGGCACTCCACTGGGGCCTCCGTCATCTCACCAGGTGGCTGGAGGATTTTTCTTGTATGTGTGTTCCCTGCTTCCCCCCCCCACAGAGTGTGGCTAGAAAGGCAACGTTGTGCCACAGCTCTGCCCCAGGCATATGCCGTGCCACCATGTTGCAGCTCCTCCTGGCTGCCACCAGAGGTTGCTGCATGACTAGATGCTCCCCGAACCCACCCCAGGAAGAGAGAGCCATCCTATAGATGCTCGATCTCTTCCCTTCCCTGAGGAACCCCGGCAGCCAGGACTCACTTCCGAACCCAAGTCGCCAACTTGGAGTGAGGTGTGGCATCCAGCGCCTCAACCCTCAGCACCACCGGACAGCTAATGTGGTACATATTGATGGAAAAAATTGGATTTAGTTGAAACATATTTTCCAGGAAGAAGCAACTATAATAAAACAAGAAGGATGCCACCATGGTTTAATAATATGATTACAAAGTTAATTAAAAAGAAAGGTAAGCGTACATAAAAGCAGGAAGGATCAGTTCTGTTGAAACATGGGTTGAATATAAGACTGTTGCTTAGGACAGCAAAAAGATTATAAGGAATACAAAGCATGATTTTGAACTAATATTGGCTACCAGGATGAAGGATAATTATAAATCATTTTATAATCATGTTAACCATAAGACAGGAGGCATTTTACAAGTACTGTAGCACTACTTGAGAACAGTAATGATAAATTGATTACTGAAGATAAACATATAGCACAGAAGCTGAATGAATATTTCTGTTCAGTTTTGAATGAAAAATCAGATGATGCATCATTGAATCTTAGTGATAATACTGAGCAGCTGATTGATCTAGATGAAAAGGATATATATTTATTTATTTATTAGCTTTTGGTTACCAGGTAAGTGCGTTAGGCAAAAGACCTGCCTATTTTCAAGCATGACCAGGGAGTGTACAACAATAAAGGAGACAATATTACAGAGGACGAGACAGGTATAGCCACAAAACACAGGACCACCACGCAGGGAAGTCAAACAAGGGTACAGATAATAAAACACCCATATATGAGTGGATAACAACAAGCCAGCCAAGCAAAAATACAGAACAGCAGTATGACTACTTAGCATTGTCAGACATGGAGTGAGCAGAAGAAACCAGAGTGGGAATCATTGGCAACTGCAGACACCAGGAGAGTTCAAGTAAGAAAAAAGTGCTTTTTTGAAAGAATAGTGAGAAGGAGAATGCTTAATGTGAATGGGAAGGGAGTTCCAGAATTTGGAAGCAAAGTGGAAGAAAGCTTGCTCACACATCTTAATAGAGCAAGGAGGAATGGTGAGCAGGGGAGAAGCTGAAGACTTTAGATGACGAGCTTGGGTAACAGGGTTAAGCATAGCTGCAAGCGCATCAGGACAAGGTGGACAGGATAAGGAATCAATAAGGTTACCTAGACTGTAGGAGGGCAGGCCATTGGGAGACAGCCAGTTCAATGCTGAGTAGAGAAGACAGTGATGGGTGCGATGGGGAGCCGACAGGGCAAATCTGCAGATGTTGTTGTATGTGGTGTCCTATTAATGTAGATCCACAACCTTGACGTGAGAGAAGACAGAAAGAGCATATTTCAGCCCCGGAAGCAGGACCCAATGGGCTACGGAGACCCAGGCTGAAGTAGTGACTGAGTGATATACCCTGTAAGCGGCTCCAGTCTTCAAGCTGATGTGTCTACAGACCTCATTAATGTGTAAGGTGAAGTGGAGTTGGGGGTCAAGAGTCACCCCCAAATATTTAAAGATTTTTGTGTTGATTATTGTAGATCCGTCAGGGCATTGGACCCGCAGGTAAGGGGATTTGGCACTGACTTTTCTTAAGGACCCAAACAGCATGGCCTAAGTCTTGGATTGATTAAGAATTAAATGGTTTGAGGAAAGCCAGGTTTAGATCTGATGGAAAGAGGATGATAGGTGCGCATTGATGTCACTGACAGACATGGAAGTAGTATAAAGTAGCAGGTTGTCAGCATACATGCTAGATTTACAGTGGGTAGTAGAGGCCGGAAAATTGTTAAAAAAGATGGAGAATAGCAATGGGCCCAGTATAGAGCCCTGAGGTACACCGCAGGAGATGGCAGAGGGAGATGATTGGGCTTTGCAGAAGGAGACAGTTTGGTAACGACAGTCAAGGTAGCTTTTAAACCAGGCTTCAGGCCGGCCTGGTGGCGCTGAGGGTTGAGGCACTGGACGCCACACCTCGCGCTGTGCTGGTGACCCGGGTTCGGGAACGGACTCGGGTGGCCGGGGGTCGGTAGAGAGAGGGAGGATCGAGTGTCCCAATGGCTGCTCTCCTCCCTCAGGGGTGGGTTACCAAGAGCGCATTGCGCTCTGCATTCCTTCCATAGCCGGTGGAAGCACCGGCAGAGGGAAGGGGTGGAGGCGGCTTCGCTCATCGGAGCCGGGGAAGGGGGACGTCGTGGCGCATGAGGGTCTGCGTGCGCAAGCACGCTACCACTCGGGACGTATGTCCCCAGCAAGGTGTCCTGGGGGAGTGGGGACGTCAAGAAACTGAAACACCCTCCGGCAGCCCTAGATGAAGTCCGCCCTAAGTCCTACCGGACCACCTACAGGACAGACCCCAATGTGCGAGGAGAGGAGGATGGGCACTCTAGGGGCAGATCCCTAAAGTAGGTACCGGGGGGACATGAGCGGACAGAAGGAGGGGGCACCGGAGGCAGTAAGGAGGGATAAAGACAAAAAAAAAAAAACAGGCTTCAAATACTAGATCCCAGCAACTCACAAGGCCAGAATGGTGCTCATCTTAGGAAGGTAAAAGAGCTTGCTGAGGAACTAGCAGGACCTTGTGACAGGGATGAATAAGACCTTGTCCTATTGGTTATGTAGAAAGATTTGTTATGTAGAAAAAGTTAAATGCAAGGATCTGTTTTATCCACTTCTGCTCTGTCTCTTGTCTGTCTTGACTGCGCATTCAGAATTTCTTGTGAGACCTAGGAAGTGGCCACTCTGATGTTCTCACTATCCCTCCACCCCCACACACACACTATCTCTCTGCCTTTACTTGCTGTTTCTAGCTATTCTTCCCCCTTGTCTACTGGAAGTTATAAAATATGTGAGAATCTTTATGTGAAAGTGGGCCCCATGGTTTAAAAATGTAAATGGTTATATTGCTGAGATTATTGCAATTGGAGTTCAAAGGGCTAAATGCTGGTTTTCAAACTCTTTGCAGAGCTGTAAACAGGAGGTCAGTTCTGGGACACCATGTACTGTTGTGTTGCACCTTCAAGAAAGAAAACTGACAAGAACATTTTCTTGGAAACAGAATGTTCTCTTAATAAGTTCCCATGAAAAAAATTATTATAAGAGCAGCAATACTTTTGCTAGAGGTAGACTAAGAGATTTAAACTTGAAATTAGACATACCCCCTGATGAAGGACTTTGTTTTCTGTGATTGTACTGCCTTTGCAAATAGTTATACTGAACGGATTTTTATTTTTTATTTTTCTGTTATTAATAATAATAAAACACTCATTGCAAATTTTACAGCTGCTACTGGTCATCCTATGCTTCCTGACCTGTACCTCAATGACAGATGGTGTCAGACTAAGTGGGATTTACACTGTGCATATTCTAAGCCAGGAGTTTTGTGCATGGGTACTAGATCTGGTACGGTACCAGAGAAACAGAGAAAAAAAATATGGCTTCAGCAGCAGCAAGCCCAGGACTCATTACCAGAAAGATGGCAGCCAAACTAGCAGAGACAGAAGTCCAAGTTGAGACTGTACAGCCAACATCAGTGATGGGAAAAAAAAGAACAGGCAGTGACAGAACCTGAAAGCCTGTCTGCCTTCTTCACATGGTGGTTATACAACAAAGAAAGACAGAGAAGCAAAGAAAAGAAGAGATGCAGTGACAGAAGCAGCAGAGAAAAGAAGAGGAGCAATGTAGAAAAGCAGAGATGCAGCAACAGGAGCAGCAGAGTAAAGAATAGATGCAGCTACAGGAGCAGCAGAGAAGAGAACAGATGCAGCGACTGGAGAAGCGATGGATGCCTTGCAAGCTATCAAAGCTGGTGGATCTGGCACAAGTCCAGCAGAGCAACAAAACACCAACAACTTAAAAGACATTAAACTTACAAAGCTGTGTTACTTGGATGATGTGAAAGCATACCTGACACCTTTTGAAAGGGTTGCCACAGCCTGCCAGTGGCCAAAGCAGCAATGGGCAATCAAGCTGGTACGTTACCTGACAGGTAAAGCCCAACTTGCCTACAACAATATGGACACTGTACTGTCTGACAACTATGACCTTGTGAAAAGAGAAATCCTGAAAAAGATGCAACATTACAGGAAAGACCTACAGGCAAAGATTCCAGTCCCTGAAGTATAGCTCAGCTGACAATCCTTGAGAAGCCTTCACCCGACACAGCGAACTCCTTATCAAATGGCTCCAACCAGAGGGCAGAACAGCCCCACAGATCATTGACACATTTGCAATGGAGCAATTCATCAACATCTTGCCTACAGATGTACAGCTTTGGGTAAAAGAACACCAACCAGAAAGTGGGGAAAAGGCCACTTCTGTGGCCGAGTACTATCAGATAGTCGGACAGACCATGCAGCAGTTAAGTAACAGCCAAAGACCAGTAAGATCTACTTTTTTCCAGTCTAACTCCGAATCAGATAAAAACTGTTGTGGGGGTAACAGGTCTGCACCCAAAGACTTCATTTGCTATAACTGTAACATGCCAGGCCATATCGCAATAAACTACCATAAAATTAAGGAGGGTACCACTGCAGCAAATTTGGCCTTAGCAAATTGAGGCAAGTATTTAACAGATGTCAAGGTGGGAGATAAGACTATAAAGGAACTTATTGAGTCAGGAAGCAGAGAGACCCTAGTGCATATTGCAGTGCTGGGAAAGCACTATATAAAACGACCAGGTACTGGTGTCATCTGCATCCATGGGGACACACGATACTATCCCACTACACAAGTGACACTGAATATTAATGGGGTGTCACACCAAATGAAAGTGGGTGTAGCACCCAAGTTACCTGTACCTGTGATTAATGGAAATGACTGTCCAGGATTTACTGAGTTAATCTCAGAGGAACTGAAACCTGCAGTTTCAGCAGCAGTGGTAACAAGACCATAGGCAAAGAAAATCTTAGATGGTGGAGACACTTTTCCTTTCTCGTGACTTTGATGCAGACTTGTTTGAGCCCAGCTCCAAGATCTGTAAGACCAGGAAAGAAAGAAGATTCCTAAAACAACAGCTGCAATAAAACACTGATGGACATAAGGGTTTAAAATATGAAAATGCTGAAACTACTCTGATAACTGATTGTGATTTTTGTTTCAGACCAACTAATGATGCTTCTCTCCAAGGTTATTTTAAAAAGCTGACGGTGAAGCCAAAACAGTCTGAACCAAAGTTTAAAAAATGTAATGGGTTACTGTGCTGAGTTTATGATAAACCTCAGACACAGAAACAGATAGAACAATTGGTTATACCACAAAAGTATAGAACTGAGTTGTTACAGATAGTACATGACAGTACTATGGCTGGTCACTCAGGGAGGGATTGCACCCTTGCCAGATTGCTGTACAGATTTTGCTGGCCTGGAATTCGTGAAGATGCTACTACTATTTGTAGTTCTTGTGCTGAATGTCAGAAAATAGCCCCCGTGACTAAAAAAGTATAGGTGCCCCTGTGCCCCTACACATGACGGATGTACCTATTGAAAGAATTGCAATGGATGTGGTTGGACCCTTAAACAAAAGTGAAAAAGGTAATCGATTTATTCTGGTAGTATGTGACTATGCTACTCGATACCCAGGGGCAATTCCTATGCATACTGTCACAGCCCCAAAAGTGGCAGCAGAGTTTGCCAAAATTTTCAGCAGGGTCGGCATACCTAAAGAGATTATTACTGATCAGGGTAGTAATTTTGGTGCTGCATTACAGAAGAAGCTGTACCGACTACTTTATATCACTGCCATAAAAACCTCCCCCTATCACCCTCAGACAGATGGTCATGTTAAAAAGGTTTGTAAAACGGGAAGAGAAAGATTGGGACCAATACTTATCTTACCTGATTTTTGCTTACAGAGAAGTGCCACAGGCATCAACAGGTTTTTCACGATTAGAAATGCTGTATGGTAGACAACCTAGAGGGCCACTAGATGTAATAAAAGAAACATGGGAAGATAATCCCACTCAAAAACAATCTATTACATCTTAAATGTGTGCCCTTAGAATAAAACTGGCAGATATGTTGAAACTGCCCATAGTAATCAGGAAGAGGCCCAAAACCAGTAGAAGGCGTAATATGACTATGGGGTAAAAAAAAAATGTTTTTGAGCCAGGTGAAAATGTCTTGCTACTGTTACCCATCACAGAAAATAATTCAATTCAATTAAATTTTTATTTTACCAGGAAATACACCATTGAGTGAACTCATTTACAAGGTGGTCCTGGATGGACTGGTACAAAGATCAGGATAACAATCAATACAAGTACATAATATATAACACTACACCAAACAAACACAGGATCTGGAGGGACTGCAGGACAGAGGTTGTGGAGAGGAAGGAGGTAGGGTAGAATGGAATGGTGGAAAGGAAGGATGTAAGGTAAAATGATATGGGAGAAGGTGAAAAGAGGTGAGGAGCATAGAGGTAGTTGAAAAAAGTGATCAAGTGCTAAGAAAGTAGCAGGTAAATGTGTAGAATTCTTAAAAAATTGAGACTAGTTATGCATAGTGGTGACAATCGTCCATTATGTAGCATCTTAGGGGAGCCTTAAAATGGGGTAACCCAACCCAGTGGGCAATTTTAAGGAATGTTGGATAGTGTTCCATAGAGCTGGTATGGTATAACTCACAGACAATGCACCAAAATGAGTTCTTATCCTGGGAACATCGAGTGTGATGTATAGGGAGTTTGATAGAGAGGCTCTAAATGCTCTGAGTGAGGTGTTCCTCATCCTCCTAGCGTAAAGAGAGGTCCAGTCTAAAAGAGATTAAAGGGAGCAGTGGTGAGTATTCTAAGTGGCATTAGAAATTAATCTAAGGTCTCTATGATACAAAGTGTCCAGCTTGCAAGTGCAAATTTGGGGCTGTGGCTATAAAGGAAGTCCGCATAATCAAGCAGAGGGAGAAATGTCATCTGAACCAGCCTCGGTTTTGCATCCTGTGTTAATAAATGCTTAATGCGGAAGAATAAACTTAATCTCTGCCTTAATTTTTTTGCAGGTTCATCGATGTGTACAGAGAAGGAAAGCCTGTAATTAATCCAGAATCCTAAGTATTTAAATTTGTCTGCATATTTCAAGTGGTTCCCTAAGACTGTCTTAATCTGAGGGATGATGATTAGAGGAAGGGTAGGTACTGATTTTATGTGCGGAGAGAGAAACATGACTTTTATCTTCTTAGTATTGAGCAAAAACCTTAGATGAATCAGATTTTGCTATAATAGATCAAATTCATGCCGCAGTTCCAGATATGCAGACTCAGGGGAAGGCTGAGCAAAGTAAAGTACAGTGTCATCAGCAAAAAAATGAGCACTTGCTGACCTAATGTTGTGGTCAATATTATTAATATAGATAGCAAATAATAGAGGCCCTAAGATAGAGCATTGAGTCACCCCCTCAACACAGTTTTTATGGGGAGAGATCACCTGGGCTTTTACCTGCTGTTGACAGCCTACAAGATAACAAGAAAACCGCTTCATAGCCTGATCATCTAGTCCAATGTTCTGTAACATACGCAGTAGAAGAGCATGGTCCACAATATCAAAGGCCTTACTTAGACTGAGGAACGGCACACATATGTGATTCTTGGACTCAAGGGCAGTTTGCCAGTTGTTCATGACTTTGGCAAGAGCAGCTACAGCACTATGCTTGGGCCTGAAGCTTAACTGTAACGGGTTGAGCATGTTTGAGGATTCCAGATATTCTCTCAGTTGAGAGTTAATGATTTTTTCAAGCATTTTTGATAGACAGATAACATCAAAATAGGTCTGTAGTTGTTAAGGTCACTAGGGTCACCAGATCTGAAAAGTGGGATAATATGGGCTGTTTTCCACATAGAGTGAAGAGCCCATTGGGACAGGGACAAATTGAAGAGATGGGTAATGGGAGGCGCCAGATTGTAGAAAACAAGTTTTAGAAAATATGGTTTGAGCTGATCAGCTCCTGCATGTTTTCTAGTGTTGAGGGTGAATAGAAGATCTTCAACGTGTTTGAGGGTGATAGGGGTAAATGAAAATGTAATTGAATCGGAGGAAGAATTAATAGGAGAGAATAATGGGCTAGTAGAATAGGGTTGCTGAGAGAGCTTACTTAGGGGAGAGGTGTCGAAGGCAAGCACAGCTGTAGCAAAATGATAGTTCAACTGTTCCAGGATGCTGCGTTTGCTAGTATAAGTGTCAGCTCCTGATACTTTACAAGGTAGGGCCAATGAGGAACAGTGCCCTTCAATATTCCTTAGTATTTGCCAGAATTTAGCCACATTGTTTTTTGAGGAGTCCAGTGCAGATTTAAAATAGTTTGCTTTTTCGTCCCAAATTAATTTTGTACAACTATTCCTAGCTGTTCTGAAGGCCACCCAATCAGATGGCAGTTTAGTTTTACGTGCCTTTTCCATACAGCATCTCTGTTTAGTAAGGAAGATTTCAAGGCACTGGTAAACCATGGGCAGGATCTTTTTCTGGCTCTAATTTTGACAAGAGAGGCATGTGAATTGGTGATCTTTAATGCACAGGTATGGAACAGGTCATAGGCTTCAGAGACAGAAGTGGTTAGATAAAAAGTCTGCCTTCTAATCCTGCTTGGGTCAGCAAGGAAATCAGAAGTGTTGAAGTTCCAGAGGTACCTTCTGAGTATAAAACTAGAGGAGGAGATGGGTTTGGGGATGAATGTTACACACACAACGGTCCTGTGGTCACTGATATTGTTGTGGAAAGTCCCAATATGGGAAATTTTGTAGGGTTTGGTAACAAGGACAAGATCTAGAAGAGTATTATGAGTTGGGTTTTTGGAGTTTGGGTGGGTAACATCGGATATGTGCTGGGATAGTCCATAGACATCAAATAAATCTTTTAAAGGTTTAGAACAGGGGGAGAGTCAATCTAGGTTAAAGTCACCCATGATGATAACTTTGGAGTTAGTGGTTTCTAGTATTTTGAGCAAATGGTGCATTATCTGAATGTCCCCTGACAGTGGTCTGTAGCATCCTATTACGTGCAAGGCCTCATTAGAAGGTAAGGAGACCTTCAAGGTGAGACTTTTGAACTCCTTAGGCATAGATGTGGTGTCAATGACCGAGACCTTAAGTTTGTCTGACACATAGATGGCAGTCCCACCTCCTCTCAATTGCATATCAGCCCTGAACATGTTATGTGCAGGAATATTTATATCATGATCAGGGGTGGTGCCATGGAGCCAGGACTGTTAATGAAGTGGCAAGGGCCTTAAAAAGTGCTTAGACATGCTGGCACAGTTAACTATGAGATGGAGACCCTTGATAGGAAAAACCCTACCAAGATATATCATGCTAACCTCCTAAAGAAATGGGTTGAAAAAACACCAAAGGCTGCTTTGCTAGTTTTACCAGAAACTGAGAAAAAAGATATTGATATAACTTATGACAGACTGGAACACTGATACAAACTGTAACTTCTGATGCTGTAAAGGTGAATGTTTCCTTATCCTGCAAACAAACTGCAGAAATTCATAACTCACTAAAGGCATTAAACAGTACTTTTACCACAGTGCCAGGCCAATCAAAAGGGGTCAAGCACGAAATAGTGATGGGGAATGCTCGCCCTATTAGACAAAAACATACAGATTACCAGAGTGGTTACAAGCAGATATGGTTAAGAAAAAACAAAACTTGGAAGAATCGAGTATCATGGAAGAGTCAAGAAGTGATTGGCCATCACCAATAGTGATTGTAAATAAAAAAGAGGGGGATGTAAGAATCTGCCTTGATTTTAGGAAACTTAATCAAGTATCCAAGTAAATAGTTCACTAGTGTCTGACCCACCAGCTGTAGCTGCAGAATTTAACTTCTACTATACCTCCTGTGCCACTGAACTACTGAAATCCCTTCCCTCCTATCCATCCCCACCCTCTACCCGTGAGTCCGCATCATCACCCTCCCACCTCCCCTTCTCTTTCGCTACTGTAACCCCAAATGATGCCGTATGTGCCCTCCTCACCATCAGCCCCTCTAAAGGTACCTCCCCTGACGGCCTTGACCCAAAACTCCTCTCCCTCTCTGCTTCAGCCATTGCCTACCCCCTCTCAATAATCTTAAATCTCTCATTCTCTACTGCCTCGGTTCCCTCTGCATGGAAACATGCAGTGGTCCTCCCTCTACCCAAAGGGGGTGACCCCTCATCCCCCGGCAACTATTGCCCCATTTCTCTCCTCCCTAACCTTGCCAAGCTTTAAGAACACATTGTCCTCTCCCAACTCACCTCTTTTCTATCTGACACCTCCTTTTTCACCCCTTTCCAGTCCGGTTTCAGGAAAAAACACTCAACCACCGCCACCTCTCTCTTACGGCTCACAGACTCCATCCTGACCAAGATGGACAATGGCCAAATTACCTGTGCCATTTTTGTCAACCTGGCCAAGGCCTTCGACGCTGTCTCTCACTCCCTTCTCCTTGACTCACTCCCAGCTGCTGGCCTATCTCCCTCCACCACAAACTGGTTTAAGGCTTACTAGTCAGTTAAAATCTTGGATGCCACTTCCCTCCCTCCCCTCCCCTCCCGATTAGCACTGGAGTCCCCAGAGCTCTGTATTTGTATTAGGGCCCTTCCTATTCTACATCTTCTTAAATGACCGTCCCTCTGTTTGCTCCCCATCCTCTGCTATACATATGTATGCTGATGATACAGCCCTGTATGCATCTGGCTCCTGTCCTGATGTGGTTACAACCAGCTTACAGCAAGACTTTGACAAGGTTCAGCTCTGGTTTGCTAACCATTAACTTTTCCTCAGTGCTAAAAAGGCAGTCTCCATGATCTCTGGCACAAGGCAGAGACTCTCAAGGCTTCCCTTCCTACCCATTTTTCATACCCTTGATGGGACTTTACTCTAGGACACATCTTCCTTCAGGTACTTAAGTGTTTGGTTGGACCAACACTTAAACTTCTCTGGACATATTGATGGCATCCAGAAAAAATTGCGCCCCAAGCTTGGTGCCCTGTTCAGGAACTGTACTTGCATCCCTCCTACTGCTAGGCTTGAACTTGTCCAGAAGATGATACTGCCCATTTTTGACTACTGTGACATGGTGTATGGTGCTTCCCCCAAGTCCTCCCTGGCCAGACTGGACACCCTCTTCAATTCCTTCTGCTGCTTTGCCTTGGATGCCTCCCCCTCGCACCCACCACTGTAATCTTTATCATGCCCTATCCTTCCCCTCTCTTGCAAATAGGCGGCTCTCCCACTGTGTTAAATTTACCTCCAAGCACTGGTCGGATGAGCTCCCTTCCTACCTCACCTCTTCCTTTATAACACCCCCCACACCCTCGCATTCCCTTAGATCAACCGACTCTCGCACCCTGATAGTCCTCTGCAGATTCACCCAGATTGGCCAATCTGATTACTCTCACTGCCTCCCAAAAATCTGGAACTCCCTCCACCCTCAGATCCACCCTCAACCTCTGCCTACTCCATTTGTTCTGCCCTCAAAAATGACCTTGCTCCTAGCTGCTCCTGCCATGTCCCTCCCTAACTTCCTACTCTAAGCCCTGAACAACCCCCACCCCTCTACCATCACCTTCATTTTACCCTGTGCACACCCACCCAAATTCCTAGCTCTCCTCCCCTTTCCCCAAATTGCTCCTCCTTACTGCCCTCCCTTGATCTCTCACAGAATGTAAGGGGCCCCAAATGGTCTCCATGGGCCCCTCCCTATCCCCCAAAAGGGCTTCTATCTCTCATCTACTCCCTTCCCCACCATCCTAAAAAGGTCTGTCTGGGACACTCCCACATTGACTTCTCTCTGGTCAGTGCAGTACAGAATCTTCGCATCCTGAAGCGGTCTCCAGGGACACAACTCTTTCCCCCCACACACATACCTCACCACTGCCTCCTTTACTTTCACATAAGCACTTGTTACTTATTAACCAAGCACTTATTATTATCCATTGTTTCTGCCTATCATGTGCAACACTGTTGTAACACTTTTTGTAACATCTACCTTACAACTGTATGTTAATGTTGAACTTATAACTTGAATGTTTAATGTCTCATTCCTAATGTACCCCTACCCCCTCAGGTTGCACCGGGAGACGAGTGACTTGTCGCTCAGTGTGCCTTCCTGGTGAAAAATTTCAATAAATAAAATAAATAAATTAACCTTCTTTCTCTCACTTTCTTGCCTCCAAACCTTTGACAGTCAGGTCACTTTATCCCACCAACTCCCCCTTCTGTGTTCCTCCTTTCCTTCATCTACTCTTTTCTGCCTCTTCCATTAAGCTCTAAAAGCCAAACTCCAGGAAATCAACACCTGTGTCTAAACCTGTAACTAATATATTGCTCTGCTCCACCCCTTTTTCACTCTTCTTTGTCCTTTCACACCCCTTCTCCTCTCTTTCAGCCTACACTGCCTGCTCTAGTACTGCACCCCCATCCTCACCAGTTGTCATTGGTAACATAATTTGATTGTGATCTGCCTGCACCTGCTCTCTTTGCAGATGACACTAAGCTTTGTTGTATGGTAAACAGACACAAGGGAATTAGAGAGATGTACAGTGACCTGCAAAGACTAGAGAGTTGGTGTAAGGTTTAGCAGTAGGAAGTTCAAAAAGTGCTGGATGATGTATCTAGGGTATGAGAACTCCAGGACAGAGTCATTTACCATCAGAAACAGTTCAAGGACACGGGAGGGGGGGCACACATTGAAACTGATGAGAGAGAGATTTAAGAGGGATATGAGAAAGTTTAATTTTACAGAAAGGGTGGTGGAATTGCAGAACAGTCTGCCAGCTGAAGTGGTAGTCACCAAAACCATAAATGGTTTCACGCACAGCTGGACAGAGTAAAGGGTATAGTAGTTACACATGGTGATGGAAGGAGGGAGGGGAACAGTGGGTGCATAGTGAGGGCTAGTACCATGTTGGAACAATAGGTACTGGGGTTCGATAGGCAATGATAGGCAGACTGGATGAACCTTTGGACTTTCTGCTACCATCATTGTCTATTTCTAAGATCCCACATTATTATACCTTCGGGACATATGTATTTCTGTTCTCCATTCACTGTTGGTTTATCTCTTCTGTCATAATAATTCTTGATGTACCCTCACACCCTATTATGAATGGTATCACGTGAAAACAGCAATGTGTAAACAGCGAACCCATTTGGGCTAACCCAAAATAGTGACCCCAAGTATAGCGAGTGGTATTTTATAGCAATTGGATGGAAATGGCGATCACATAGCACTAAGCATTCCTTGGCTACATGTGTACAGAATAGTGCACAGTACACATAAGTGCATGGAAGGGAATAGTGACTTACCCCCAGGATCAATGTGCACCTTGGTGCGGTAATCCTTAAGATAGGGGGGCATGGGGGTAGAGCCCCCCACATGTGAATGGGAGACACCTTGTGGAGGATTTGATAAATAGGTGCACAGGTAGGGTGGGTGCGGCATCTGACTGATTGGAGGCTGAGGATGTCTATTTGGGAGTTTATCTGGAGCCAGACCTGACAGAGCGCCTGGTGGAGGTTAGCCTACAATGTTCAGTTCCACATATAATTGTTGGCGAAACCTTCCATGTGCCATAACTGCATTAGCTGTTTAGTGCATAGTCCTGTAATGTCGTATCACCCTTATTGGAGTCACTATAACAAATTTGCCGTTTCAACTCTGACCCAGTTGCTTTCACTGTATTCACATGGAACCATTGTGAACTACATTTTGTACTCTTGGATGCAGCATTCATTTATATTGGAGCTGTACATGTTGCACCTAACTATTATATCACACCTGTGTATACAGTAATTTGCTTTTATGATACACTAGAGCGCTGTTATAAGATCACCCTAAATGCCAAGCAAAAATGTTCTTATAACTGGGATGTACTTATAAGAGGGTTACATTGAAAACAGTGAAATTCCATGTAAAATCTATGGTTAAAAATTGAACTGGGCTTAAACAAGTTTTTAGAGAACTGATTATTAAAAGCAGTACAATATAGTGTTTTAAAAGAGGTCTTGCCCAGACAGTCAGAGTATTGTAAAGTTCATTCAATGTCACAGCTAACGATGAAGGAATGTGTTCTGCCTTCTTCCTAGGACTTCTTTTACACACCCAGTCACTACTTAAGTGATTGTTAACAAGGAAATTAGATCACGATTCAGCCCAGGCTTAGCACATTCAGAGGTGATAATGCCCATGTACCACTAACTCTGGAAAACAATGTTCACATAAGCAGACTGACCATTACTGTAAATGGGCTTTACTGTCAATGGGGCCTATGCTCCAATGGGTGGGAATTATGAGCCAAAGACGCGTATCCAACCCATGAAGCTCCGCACCTGTGGACAGGTGTACACTGGCAGCATTCAAGACCGCCAGCCACCTGTCCACGGACCCACCCCACCAGTACATGGGGGGGCAGCCATGGGCACAGCTGTGCACATGGGCAGGCATCCAAATGGGAGGCCTTTCCCAGATCCCTCAGTGGATTCCTTATACAGTGGGGACGCATTTGCTGTGCACCCCTGTGGATGTCTCCATGGCTGGTGGCCGTGGAGGTGAGAGGTGGAATGTGTCTCAGGCTGTGCCTAGTCCCCAAACAGATGGGGAGGTATGGGGATCAGGGGGCAGTGTCACGAGGGTGTGTGTTGGGGGAATTCGCACTGCCCACCACACCAGCGGGGCTGGGATGCAGAGCAAGGGGACACAGAGGTGGGCTAGCGTTTATTTGCAGGGGGGGTCTGCAGTCCAGGGGCCAGTGCCCTTGTGTGTGTGTATGGGGGTGAATTTGGCATGCATGGGGAAGGTGGGGTGCATGGCTGGGTGCAGGGGTGGGTGGCCCCATGCGACCTTTCCCTTTGGTTGCTGGTGGGGTCCCATCGTTGGGGGATGGAGCCGCAGGGCACATAGTGGGCTTACAGTAGGGTTCTCTCTGGCATAACCCATGTCTGCCTCTGCACCCACGTGACCAACACTATGTGCCATTGTGCATCACATGTAGTGCTGGCACACCCCCGCCCACCCCCTGTGCATTGCAGAGTCCGTGCAGATGGGGGATTGGGTGTGTTAGGGCTGTGCACCCCATTTTGTGCATTCCGCATGGGGTGTGCAATGGGTGTGGGGTGGCTATGTGCCAGGGATGTGTGCTGCGTAGCCAGTCCGCACTGTCGAGCATAGGCCCCATTGAAAGTAATGGCCAAAACTTGGGACCATACAATGTTCTTATAAATGGGATGTTCATAAATCCGATGATCCTATACAGTAAGTAGTCTCCACTGATTATTCCTGCCCCCCCCATGAATGTACCTGAAAATGGGCAGATCTGGATGTTCAGTGTACCTTCATTGCAAATCAGTTTTCTAGTTCAAGATCAAGTATTGGCAGGAAAAAAAAAACTCTGTTGAGCAGGCTCATTTACAAGGAGGTCCTGATTAACAACAGGGTCATTACACAAGCATAAACACATGAATAATCCATGAGAAGAAAATAGGTCAATTACATTTACATCATGTATACCTAGATGCACTAAGGGTAGAGTTAAACAAATGGTTAGCACTCGGTAACAAGATAGTGCCACGTGAGGGAAGTAGAATTACAAGGCCAGCAAGGAAAGTAAAGATAGTGGCACAGGCGGGGTGGGATAAGGTCAGAGGGAAGGGGGACAGGGGATGGTAGGATGGAGGTAGGAGGGGGCAAACAAGGTGGAGGTTGTGGGAAAAGTGAATGTAACAGGGTGGCTATGTTGGCTGGGGCAAGGCACTATGGAGGTGGTGGGGAAGAGGAGTTAGAGATAGAAGATAAAGAAAGGATAGCTGTAGATAAGGGCAGGGACTGTTGAGTGATGACAGTGTGGGATACAGACATGGGGTAGATCGTGTGGTGATGGTAGTGTAACATGGAGAGGGGAAGAGGGAGAGAAAGAAGGGGAATGGAAGTATAATGGCAAGTTACTTAGGTGTGAGGGGAGGTGGGAAGAGGATATGGTGGTTACTGCAATTTTCCAGGCAGGGAGAAGGCGCTTTATCAACCGCAGTCACCGAAGTCCCGTAGGTTGTCAAAAACAAGTCTTTTAAAGCTATTCAGGGGGATCAGGCTTTGCAGTTTGAGCCTGGATTGGGCTTTATTCCAGGCAGCTGGGAGAGCATGGCTTATAGCCATGTTTCCAAACCAGGAACAGGAGGTTGGAACATCTAGCATAATGAAGGAGTTACTGCACAGGGGGTAGGGGCAGGTAATTCATTGAAAGAGGTTGGAAATTTGGGGGGGGGGTAGTTTTGCCAGCAGGGCTTTGTAGAGCCAGGTGACAGAGTGGAAGAGGCACCTGGTTGCTAAGGTGGTCCACCTGAGGGAGGCATACAGGTCACGATCATAAGTCCAACAGTGAGCATTGGAAACGAAGTGTATCACTTTGTGATAGAGAGTGTCCAGCTGATGTAACAGGGCATCAGAGCATCTGGCATATAGAATATTGACATAGTCAATAAGTGGCAGAAAGGTTGTTTGGACCAGGTGCAGTCTAGAGTCAGAATCGAACAGAGTTTTATTCCTATAAAAGAAGCCAATTCTTTGACATAATTTCTTTGCAAGGAAATTGATGTGAGCTGAAAAAGTTAGGTGTTGATCTAGTTTACAGCTTAGGTATTTAAAATTGTGGACTAACTCAAGATCATCACCATGAAGAGTTTTGATGGGGGCCAAAAAGCAAGTGAGATAGGGACGGTGGGCAAGTGGTTGGAATAGAAGAACATCACTTTTGTCTTTTTAGCGTTTAACAGCAGTTTGGAGCATATGAGATCGTGCTGGAGGAGATCGAATTCTGCCTGTAATTTTGTTTGGGCTTCATCTACTGAGGAACTGGATATGTATATCACTGTATCGTCCACAAAAAGGTGTAGTTTTGCTTTGCTGATGTCATTTCTGATGCGGTTGATGTATATCATAAATAGAAGTGGTCCGAGGATTGAACCTTGCGGTACCCCTCTCCTGAGCAGAAGGAGCTGGGATAAGGAGACATCAGCCTTCACCTATTGAGATATAGCTGACAAGTAACTGTCAAACCATGACAACGCAGAGCTGGAGATTCCATGCCACTTCAATGACTCGAGGAATAGAGCATGATCGACTGTGTTGAATGCTTTGCTGAGGTCCAGGAAGACTGCCCCTGTGACTTGTTTCCTGTCCATTGCAAGAAGCCAGTCATTTGTAATTAAGGCTAGAGCTGAGGTGGTGCTATGGGAAGGATGAAATCTAGATTGGACTGGGTCTATAAGGTTTGCTTTCTCAAGGTAAATTTTTAATTTGTGCATTTACCAACTTCTCAAGAAGCTTAGACAGCAGAGGCAGAATGGAAATAGGTTAGTAATTATTTGGGTCAGTAGGGTCACCTGACTTAAATAATGAAAGTACCTGAGCTATTTTCCAAGCCCCAGGGACAGTGCTGGAATTAATGGAGAGGTTAAATAAGTGTAAGATGGGGGCAGCGAGGTACTGGATGCTGAGTTTAAGAAAGTGTGGTTCTAAACTGTCGGAACCAGCACCTTTGTTAACTTTTAGGTGGAGAAGAAGGTCTTCCACTTCTTTGTACTTGCAATGGGGAGAAGGTGAAGACTGAGCTGGAAGGCGTTGGGGAATGTGTGGGAGCACTAGGGACAAGGGAGGCAGCTTTGGAGGAGTCAAACATGAGACCTGCAGTAGAGAAGTGCTCATTAAATCAGAGTAGAATATCGGATTTATCCGAGAGAGTAGTGTCCTTGTAGGAGAGCATCCCAGGTAATGAGGATGACTGTTTATTGCCTTCAACAGACTTAATGATACACCAGAACATACTGGAGTTACCCTTAGCAGTATCAAAGGCTGACAGGTAAAAACGTGCCTTTGCGTCCCTTATTCTTTTGGTGCAATTGTTATGACAGGCTCTAAAAGATGCCCAGTCAGAAGGGAGGTTGGTCCACCTGGCTGTAGCCCCGAGGTGATCCCTCCCATTTAGCAAGGCCCTTAACTCGGCTGTGAACCAGGGGCAGGAGAACTTCCATACTCTGCGTTTTACCATAGGGGCATGTCTGTCATTGATGCCAGTTAGGATGTTGCTGAAGAATGAAAACACATCATTGATGCTGGAAGCCAGGTAGAAAACAGTCCAATTAATGAACCTGAGGCCCGACAGGTACAGTAGTTAGAGAGATTAAACTTACGAAGACTCCTTCTCCAAGAAAACCTATTGGCAGACTTGAGTGTGGGTCTTCCTCTAACACAGGCGACGGCATGATGATTGCTAGCATTGTTGTGAAAAACAGCAGTGTGAGTGGTTTTATGGTGTCTGTTAGTTAGGATTAGGTCAATCAATGACCCATTGGAGGAGAATTTATGAAGTGGTCGAGTGATATCAGTTACCATTTGGGTGAAGCCAGCATTGTCACAGAATTCTTTAAGTCGAGAGCTTTTGTTGCAAGTTTTTTGCCAGCCATGATTTAAATCACCAGATATGATAATCTCATTTTGCCTTTTGTTGGCAACAGCTTGTAAGTAACTTAGGAGATGAAGGCCCGCAGAGGGTGGCTTGTAGCAACCTATTATTGTCAGGGTTTCAATGGGTGATAGAGAAAGGTTTAATGTCAGAGCTTTGAACTCCTTTGGTGTACTGGCAGGAGCATAGTCAGAGACTGTAAACTTATCCATGACGTAAATTGCCATGCCCCCTCCCCCGATTTCTCTGTCACTACGAAAGAGGTTGTAGGGTGCAAAAGATATAGTGGCATCAGGAATGTTTTTTTTCAGCCAAGTTTCTGTTAGTACCAAAATATCTGAGTCTCTTGGGAGATCCATGCCTGGATGAGGTCTAATTTTTTCAGTAGACTGCATACATTAAGGTGCAGGCATTTCAGGCCTTTGGTGGTTGTGAAGTCAGCAGGAGTAGCTAGTGACTGCGATGGACCGGGATTTAGTTCTACACGACCTGCACAGATTAGCAGCAGATGAGCAGCAGGAAGGTTTCTAAATAAGGTTTTCTATATAATAAAAAAAAACTGAAAATGCATGAATGCAAGGAGTACCAACAACAAAATGGGAGTTTATTAGCCTTAGCAAAGATAAACAGGTCTGACATTATCAGCATTACTAAGACTTGACATTACTGTAACTCCAAGCAATGGCTTACAAACCTGTACAAAGTACAGTATTCAGAAGAGACAAAAAAGGGAAGAGAGGGAAAGAGTGGCATTATAAATTCAAGAAAAGATAGAAGATCAGGTACTGGAGGATATTATAAGGACATACTGTATGATAAAACTGTCCTAATGAATGGAGTTTAGTGAAGTAAGAAGTAAAGCATAATTTGGAGTACTGTATGTTACATACACCCTAACCACATAGGCCAACACAACTACTGCGGCAGTACCCTGTACACCACCACGAGCCTGTTACAAAAATTGTCAAGTAATTCCCTCTAAAATCCCCCTGTACCTTTCCCAGTCTGTTAAATTCATTTAGCCCTGCTCCTGCTACAGGACCTTCAGCTGCAAGTGCAGGTAAACACTGTGTACTTGCTCCTTTCCTCTCCTCTGTATCACAATTTGACTAGCCTGCCCCACTGAAACTATAATTAAATGTTGCAAATTAATGAACTAGAATTATAATGCATGATTCTTTGATGATTTAAGTTTTCTGATCAAAAAGTCACTATTTTTGACAAGTCCTTCAGCAGTGAGAGAGACAGGTGGAAATGACACTGAAATGTGTCCAGGGTGAGGAGTTCGCCATCTCTAGCATCGCTGATTGGTTCTGCAGATCACGAGGCTTGACAATGACTTGGAAAATGCTTAGGGCAGGATTTCCAAAAGGATCAGCCAAAGATGTGCCTGATTCTATTTCCAAAGCAGGAATGCATCCAAATCTGTTAGACCATCTATTAGATGTCCCAACAGCATGCAATCTTTGCATTCACAATTGCACCCCAAATGGAAGCACTTGTGAGTTGCATCCGATTTGGACACAGCCGCATCTGTTCTCTGCTGCAAATTGTGATTTTTTTTTGTCATAAATGGACACACTTTCTGAAAAATAGCAGCAGGGCTGCCTAGATAAAAGAGGATGGATGCAGATGCAGGCACAGCATGCATTTCCATTTGTGTCCAACCCATTTGAAAATTCCCCCTTAGTGTGCGTTCAAGGTATAAAATGCTGTACCATGATGTCAAAGCACTAAAGGAAAATTGAGTTCCTTTGGACTGCCTTTTCTGGTGTCCAAAATATTGGATTTTGGTACAGTTACTGAAAGCAAATTTGGCATTGATTCATCCTTACTAAGCACAAGCTGAACTGCTTTCATAACCACCAACAGGGTTACTGCCCCAATGACCCACGTCACCTATGCATCATGCACATTTTATTTACAAGTGGCATGTCTGTAAAACAGCACCATCTAGTAATCAAACTGATGAATAGTGGAGTCAACGTAGTGCTGAGTAATTGTAAAAGAAATGCAGATGTCTGGTAGTGAGTCACAGATATTAAGCATGAATGTCAAACAAGCACTCTGATCTCCCAGCTATGGAGGAATCTTCCTCTAGCAAAATGGTTAGAGTTGTTCCATTTGGTACTTAGTGGGCTGGGTTAATTCTTGTCAGAGACTGGAGGTGTGTCGGCCCAATAGAGGTGACTAGCATAAAACACATCACTGATTTAAAATTATTTCCAACTCACTGGCATTTGCCTTTCTGACCTTCATATATGCTATATTCTCCAGCAGCTTTGTTCACTGAAACCCAAAGGACCTTAAGCTCCTTAACTAAGAACACAGCTGCCTGATGACTTAAATCTCCTTAACTAAAGGTATTAGATGTGGTGGTATCTGTCATGTCCAATGGCTGCATCATGGCTACCCATGATATTATGGGGCTACCCATCAGCCCCCTCCACCAGCTAGGGGCCCTTTGGGGAACACTGAAGAAAAGTATTCATTAAGCATCTTAGCTATCACCTCTGGCTACCTCACACATTCTTCCTCTTCCCCTTGATTATAAGGGCCCAGTCCCCACCTTCACATTGCTTCTACAATTTCTGTACTGGAAGAAGGTTTTCGTAGGATCTACAGCTCCTGCTGTCCTAACTTACAGCCCTTTTTTAGCTGTCTTATTTCATGTTTTACAGTCCCGTGGTGTACTCCTCTCTAGCCTAGAAGCACTTTTTATGCTCTGAAGCTTTTAGACCTTTGTTAGATCTATAACTTTAGAAAATGTTGGTACTGGCATTTTCCATATTCTTGAAGAGCTAGTGTACTAAGTTTTTTTAGCTACTTTATGCTTACTGGAGTATAGGTTCTATGCCATAATGGTGACTACCAAATGGCAATCACTGTTACGACTAAGTCACAGCATTGAAAATCAGTTTTGGTGCTGTGATTCCCCAGTGCACAGCCAAATGGCGCCAGGAGCTTACATTTTTAACGTACCCACCCCTCGCACCCCCCTACATAAGGATTCTCAACTCCACGGGAGTGCAAGTCGGGGGGGAGCAAAAACGTTAAAAAAAATTGGGGCCAAGCGCAACAAAAATGTACCTGTGCCCAGACCCGAACCCAGCACCCTGTTCACCCAAGCCACAAACCCACCAACCACACCACATGGCCAGCTCAGCAGCCCACCATGGCACCACCCCTCCAAACCCCTCCTGCCCCTCGCTAAGTGTGCTCGCTCCCACCCCCCCAAGCACATGTACGTGTAGCGACATCCTGTCACTACATGCACAGACCCACCCCATCCGGTCGCTCTACCTCATTGGTAGCCCCCATGATGTGCGCCACGATTGAGTCGACATTTTGCGTTTCACTCAGTCGCTGTCACGCATGTCACAGGCTACCCTGGAATACTTATAGATTCATAGAGTCATAGACATGTGTCAGCAGGAAAGGACCTTCCTGGCCCATCAAGTCTGCCCTCCCCCCCATTTGTACCCCTCCTCCAACATTCCCCTCCTCCTCCTCCTCCTCCTCCCCTTGACAATCGTTTGTGTTTGTCCCAGGTCTTCTTGAAACCCCCCCACTGTACTGTCCCTCATCACCTCCTCCAGCAGTCCATTCCAGGGCTCAACCACTCTCTCCATAAAGTAATACTTCCTAACTTTTCCCCTAAACCTTCCCCCTCCAATCTCAATCCATGCCCCTAGTTCTTGTATCTACCTTCCCTGCAAATAAGCCCCCCCACTTTATTGATCCTATTCACATACTTGAATGTTTTGTTTGCTTGTTTGTTTGTTTATTCAAGGTAAAAACCAATTGAGTAAAGAACTCATTCGCAATGGTAACCTTTACAAAAATACAAAATACACTTCAACACTCAACATAATAAATACAATCAAACAACAATCATCAATACAAAAACATAAAAAAAAAAAAAAACATCAATAACAATTACAAGGTTCCTGTATAGATATCAGGTGTCTTCTTAGATGGAATGCTGATAAAGGCTTACCAATCTTTTGCTTATATTCATAAGGAAGGCTATTCCAACATATCGGAATATAGTTACTAAATAAATATTGGGAACGTTTTGATTTTACAAGGGGGACAACCATATCCGTAACAACTTGATTTCTCAATGTCAATTCAACACTTCAAAAGGAAAATCTATTCTTTAGATATATAGGGACGGAACCCAGCCCTCACTTATAAGCAATTGATCATGTCTCTTCTCTCTCTTCTTGTCTCCAGAGGATACAAGTCCAGTTACTGCAACCTCTCCTCATATGTCTTCCCACTAAGCCCATGCACCATTTTAGTGGCCCTTCTCTGCACCCTTTCCATTCCATCTATGTCTTTTCGCAGATGGGGCCTCCAGAACTGTACCCTGTACTCCAGGTGTGACATTACCATGGAGCTGTAGAGTGGCATCAGCGCATCCCTTCTTCTCCTGGTTATCCCTCTCCCTATGCACACCACCATCCTGTTAGCTTTGCCCACTGCCTTGCTGCCCTGGGTCCCCACCCTAAGGTCATTAGTGATTATAACTCCTAGATCCTTCTCCTGCTTGGTTGCAATCATTATTTCCCCCCTAGTGTGTATGTGGTATTTGGATTCCTCCTCCCCAAGTGCATCACTGTGCATTTCCTGGCATTAAAATCTAACTGCCATGTTTCCGACCACTCTTCCAGCAATTTTAGATCCTTCTTCATTGCCTCCATCCCCCTTACCCCCCCCCGGGGTATCCACCCTGTTGCTGAGTTTCGTATCATCTGCGAAAAGGTAAACCTTCCCCTGAAGCCTCTCAGCTATGTCACTGATGTATATGTTAAACAGAATGGGCCCCAACACTGACCCCTAGGGTACCCCACTCGTAACCCTTGTCTCCCCAGCGTGCACCCCATTGAACATGACCCTTTGGCTTCTACCCAACAGCCAGCTCTTCATCCATTTTGTTATTTTCTGCCCCACCCCCAGACTCCCCAACTTAGTGACCATTTTTTGTGGGGCACCGTGTTGAAGGCCTTCATCTCTAATGAAGCCAGGCATTTTGCTTGCTGAAACATAAGATGGTATTTTTTTAACCCTCACCATTATGGTGTTCAGCCTAGTATTTTACACACTGTTATAATTAATAAAACAAATATCTGTACCTTATTCTGCTCTAGCTGGGTGCTTATTTTCCTTTTTTTGTGTTGAAGGCCTTCCTGAAGTCCAGGTAGGTCATGTCCACTGCCCCACCCTGTTCAACCACCCTTGTCACCTCATCGAAGATTTTGATCGGGTTCATCTGACATGACTGACCCCGAGTGAAGCCATGCTGCCGAACGTCTTGCAGCCTCTCCCCTTCTCTTCCAAATGGCTGACCACCCTAAGTTTCAATATTGTCTCCATTACTTTACCCACCAATGTGAGACTGACCGGGTGTTAATTGTACGCCTCCTCCCTGCTGCCACTTTTATGAAGTGGCACCATGTCTGCCTTCTTTCAGTCTTCCAGTACCCACCCTGTATCCAGGGACAAGTTAAATAGCCCCACCAATGGTTCTGCTAGTACCCACCTTAATTCCCTTCGCTACCTAGGGTGTAGGCCATCAGGGCCCATGGCCTTGTTCACCCTTAGCTTACCTAATTTCTCCCTTACCTCTTCCACACTGATTGGGCTAGGATCCTCCCCCATTCCATTTTCACTCAGCGCTGGCCCCCTTCCTTCCCCCTCTGTTGTAAAAACGGAGCTGAAGTATCCATTCAGCACCTCAGCTTTCTTGAACTCCCCTTCCTCCTGCAGTCCCCCTTCCCCTTAATCCTCGCTATCCCCTGCCTTACCTTCCTCTTTTCCCCTATGTACCAAAAATATGTCTTTTCCCCCATCTGGCCTGCCTAGCAATTCTCATCACTGTTTCTGCTTTAACCTTCCTAATCCTCTGCCCTACCACCCTCAGCTTCTCTTTGTAAGTTTCCCTATCCTCCCTTCCCTGCATCCTCTTATATTCTCTGAAAGCCCTTTTCTTCTCCCCTATTGCCTCCCTCGCTTCCCTATTGAACCACAGTGGTCTCCTCCTTCTTTTGTTCTTCCTCACCCTCCGTACACATTCCTCTGTCACTTTAAGGAGCCCACCCCTTGATCTTTTTACAAAGTTCTTTTGCCCCTCCCTCCATTCCCTCCCCCCCACTTCCTCCTGGAATAGGTCCCTCATCCTGGGAAAATGTTCCCTACTGAAATCTAGGATCTTCGTGGTGATTTGACTAGCCTCATACCCTGCTCTGACAATGATCCCACTGTGCTGTGGTTACTATCTTCTAGTCTGGCCCCTAGCCCCACTCTCTCCACACTATCTCCATTGGTTAGGACCATGTCAAGTATGCTTCTTTCACTTGTGGGCTGCCTGATCAGCTACTGCAGAAAGGCACCCTGTAGTGACCCTAGAATCTCCCCACTCCTAGCCAACCTTGCGGATGGGATATCCCAGTCTGTATCTGGGAGGTTTAGGTCCTCACCAGCAGAATCTCCCCCTTCCAAGCTATTCTTTGTACCTCCCACAGCATCTGCATGTTGTTTCCTCACTCTGCGTAGGGGGTCTGTATATCACCTCTAATCTTAATGCTGCCCCAGCCTTCCTCTCCAGCGTGACCCATATGCTTTCCACTTCTACCTGCTCTTCCATCCCTTCCTTGACCTTAATTCCCTCCCTGATATATAGTGCTACTCCCCCCCTTCCTATCAATCCTATACCTCCTGAATAAGCTGTACATCGGGACCCCACTTCCTAGTCATGGTTCCTGGACCACCAGGTCTCAGTTACAGCTACAATATCTAATCTCTCCCCATCCATTAATGCTTCTAAATCTACCATCTTATTCCCCAGGCTTCTGACATTTGTGGAAAGCCTCTTCCACTAATTTCCCTTCCTATCCCTTCCTAAGCATGCTTTTGTTTAACAATTCTTCACTGTCCTGGAGGGGGCTGAATGCCCCTCGACACTCCTGTCTTTTCGTGCGTTATTTGGTGAGTAATTTTCCTTCCTCCCCCGCGATTTAGTTTAAACCATATGTTTGCTCAATGAATTCCTTCAATTTGATTCTCAGTACTGACTTTCCCTTCCTGTTTAGGTGCAGCCTGTCTTGGGCATATAGGCTTTTGTCATTCCATGTTGTCCTCCAGTCTCCCACTAACCCATACCCCACTGCCTGCACCATCCCCCGAGCCATTGGTTGAACTCCCTTATCATTTGTTTCCTTTCAGCGCTCACTTAAGGCACAGGCAACACCTTTAAAAAAGCTATAGATCGGAAACACAGGCTGCTACAAAACCTAGCAAGCGCTGTGAATCTCGCCTGTACTTCCAACAGGCTATGCCCATCCAAATCATTTGTCCCCAGATGGAAAATCAGGTGTGTTTTCTCATCCTGTGGCTTGCCCCATGATAGAATATGATGAGTTACCTCTGATGTTGTCATACCTGACAAGCACTCCACCCAAACCGCAGTACCCCTGCACCCCCCCCATTTAATTCCTCTTAAAATCGAGTTCCCAATGAGGAGGACCCTGCCCCCATTTTGCTTATTATTTGTTACCTTTTCCTTACTCCTAGTTCTAGGCATCAATTTTACCTCCCTTTTCTCTTCAAGTCCTTTGATTCCCTCCTCATCCTGAGCCGTGCCCCCCCCCCGGTGCTCCCCCTTACACTCCCCACTTTAAACAGGTGCAGCTTGAGAAAAGGGCATATATAGCCTTAATGGTGTTATCAGTGTATAAATACATTTTATCTACTACTACTACTACTACTTACCTGCTTCACTATTCCTCCTCGCTTCTCTAACATCTGTCACTATCCCCCCTTGCTCTTCTGCTGCCTGTGCTCCCTCATATTTTCCCTCTGAGTTGGTAGCCTTCTCAGTCACCTCCTCTGTTTTGCCCTCTACACACTTGCTATATGGAGCCTCCCCTTTATCGCGTGGCTTCCCTTCAACTTCCCCCTCTCCCTCCTCCTCCTGTACGCTACCCCTCTCCTCCTCCTCCTCCTGCAACCTCAGAAGCCCTCCTACAATCAGTACTACCCCTTCCTGCATTGCTGCCACCCCCCCATGTTTCCATCTCTCTCTTCCCTTCTGTTCATCCCCTTTTCCTGGGCCATGCCTGTTGCTCCCCCTGGTCCTTCTGGCACTTACTCCCTCCCCAAGTTTGCCTGCTACAGGAGTGTACCTGTTGGACACTGTAATATCTTTCCCATCTTGTGGCTTCCTACCCCCTACTGCTGAGATATGTGGCTGGCCTTGAGGTCACCTACCCCAAGTCTTTACTTCTTGCCAGGCATAACTCTCCTCCCCTCCCCTCCTGGTTTTGGACCCTTTCCTCCCTGTTCCCTCCTATCAGGCCCCAGCCAGTTCCTGTTGTGTATCTATGTTCACCTACGTTGGCCCTCGTGCCCATTGTGCCCCTAACTCCTGTCCTTGCACCTCCCTCCAGTGTGGCCTGCTCGCCCAGATTTGCATGCAGTTGTGAGCAGTCCTCTTTCTGCATTAAGTTGGGAGCAGCCCCCTTTCTGCATTAAGTCCTTCCACACCAAAAGAAGCTTATTCTGGGAGCTTTATGCTCCACCAACCTTTCCACACTTCTGACTGTTGTAAGCAGCCTACTACAAACATTTCCAATGTAATCAGTAAATAGCTCAAGAGATTATACAAGTCCCCCCTCACTGATACAGTACTGCATGTTTAAATTAACTCCACAGTTAATTAAAACAGTTTGAATCAGAGTCGCAGTTCATTTACCAGTCCCTCAGAGTCATTTCGGGATTATTAAGTTCAGGAAAATATTTGGAGGAAGTAGGGCTGCATGAATAGCGCACCAGTTGGAGGTGGAGGTTCGCCTTTGGTGTAGAGGGTTGAGGGTTTGAGTCTGGATCCTGCTGGCTAGTGAAAATGGGTAGGTAAAGGGGATATTGGAGGGTTTCACTATGGGGCAGAGGAAGAGAAATGCAGAGACAGGATAACTAGGGTGGAGGAAATCACCTAGTAAGAGGGAATAGTTAGGGGTCTTCCTAGTGACTCCTAGTGGCTGGATAGTATAAACTGCTAGCGGCAAACTGGACACTTAGAAAATCCTCCACAAGCAGATCACATAACAGTACACAAAATCCTCCACAAGAAGATCACATGACAGTCATGTGACCTATACTCCCTATAAATGTAGGGGCGGCCCAGGGTGGGTGGGTGTAGCTGTCAACACACAGCATCGATGGGCTAACACCCTTGTGAAAGTCCAAGATGACTGCTGCCTTTTCTGAAGCCCATACCTTGTTTAGCAAGCTCCCAACTTCTTTGCTTGTGCTCCATTGTGTATGTGTAGCAAACTGGGGGTGGGTTGTAATTCAGAGCATTATTTAGCCATTTAGGATGGTTTTCAGTCTTATTTAAGTTGCATTTGTTGATACTATAGTTGTACCACATGAGTCAAACCAAAATTTTCAGACATGTCTTTGGTGGCTCTGGCAAGAAATGTTGATTGCAAGCACCAGACAGCTAGGCAGGAAGTGACATTGTGGGGGGAAATCTGCCCAGTATATTGAATGCCTGCACACTGCCATGGAATGGGAAACTGAAAGCGTAATCTCTACATTTTAGTACCCTTTTAATGTATTAGTTTGTGAACTGCATCCAGTGTTACATGTTATTAGTGTAAGGTTTGTTTTGTAGAGATGGGCAAAACTGGGAAACTTCACTCCATGAATTAATCTGCAAATTCAGTGCAATCTGCAGAGTTTTGAGCACTCTGTGAAGTGCGAAGTTCCACATGCAATGTGTGGAATTTTGCCTGCAAAGTGCAGAATTTCACTGCGAATGGTAGAATTTCACCATTCACAGATGAAATTCTGCCATTTGCATGTGAAATTTCACTGTTCGTGGTGAAATTCCACAGAGAAAATAGCAAAGGCACATAGGCAAATGTTGAGACTAATAGTGGAACTTTGTGAATTGCTCTGCAGAGGCGAATTTGCCAACATCGCAGTAACTTTGCCAGTGAATTAAAACTTCACAACATCTCTTCTGTTTTGTTTGTAGATCCCATGCATGCATGACAAACCAAGAAAGGCTGACAGATGGAAATGAACACGCACACTGTGCAGAATGACTCTCCAAAACCCTTCTCTGATCACCTACCACCACTGATGAAGTGTGAATAAAAATTATCATCTGTAACAGTCTGAATGATCTCTCCCCTCCAAACATCCCCCCTCCAAACAAACACATACACTCCTAAATAAATATTCTACCCATGTTCCAAGGGATCAAGCTAAAGATCGGGAATACGGCAGTAAAGCAACTCAGTTGCAGGAAAGCAACAAACTGTGCTACCAAGTACAAGCTGCTGCCACTAATACAGTGCTAACACTGTCCCCTGAGAATGAACCATTAAGATCAGGTACTACAGTAGTTCTGGTTATTGTTTCATTTTTTGCATGGTTCCAATAAGCATTACTGGCACTGAATTAGAGGCTGTAGCTTGCACTTACTAGTGTGATTTGTCTTTTCCTGTTTTGTACAGTGGTACACACCCCTGCTCCATGTAGCTGCACTACGTACCATATAATATAAATATAAAAGGAACTAATTTATCCAGTACCATATCTGAAAGGGACCTGGGAGTCCAAATATCAAGTGATTTGGGATTTTCAGAGCATTCCTCTGGAGTGTCAAAGAAAGCATATGGGATTCTTGCAGCAATTAATATGAACATCAAAAGTAGGACTAGGGAGGTGATTGTCCCATTGTATTGTTCTTTGGTGCATCCCCATCTGGAGTATTGTGGGCAGTTCTGGTCTCCATATTTGAAGAAAGATCTGAGGAGAATTGAGGGCATGCAGAAAAGGGCTACCAGCATGGTGGGGAATTGTTATGGTATGACTTACGAAGAGAGACTTCAGGCACTGGGGATCTGCTCACTCCAATACAGGAGATATAGGGGTGACATGTGCCTTGCGTTTAGGGCATTCTCTAATAAAGATCTTTGGGAATGCTTAGGACTGACTCCAAGAGCTACTGTAATAAATACCAGGGGCCATCATCTCCGTTAAGGGGTGAACACTTTAATAAAAACCTTAGAGGAAGTTGGTTCTCTCAGAGGGTTGTGGCTTCTTGGAATTCATTGCCTTCAGCCATAGTATCAAGTAGCACTATGAATAAATTCAAAACCAAACTGGATAAATATAATAACTGCAAGTGCTTTTAAGTGAGCACTTAGTTTGGCTCAGGTCAATATGGCTAATGCTACTGGATCTGTTAAATCTTATGAATATGAATCTTATGCACCAAACCCTTTCCTTTTTTGGTTCACATAATCAAACCTCTCTTCTATAATAAAGAGAACCCACACCCTTTTTAGCATGGTCATCAATATGCAAAAATGGTGCTCTCTGTAGGGGCACTGACACACTGCAGCTGACCAGGTATCTCTTCCACCTCCCCAGCCACCCCAAAAAAAAACAAATACAAGAAAAACATTTTGCCTGTACAAACCAACCTCACTGACATCTAGCTACCCACACATCCCTGCCCAGACAAAGGCACAGCCCCAGACCACAGCACAAAGAGCCTGCACACCTCCAAAGACAAAACTTCCCATTCACTTTGTGTGATCACACAGCCAACATGAACTGCACATGCCACACCCCCTTAGTCTGCCACTCTGTTAAAGTCACACACACAAACACACACACTGAACTCCACAGATCCAACTGCAATTTTTATATGCAGTGCGATCACAAAAAAGGAGAATAAGTGAACTACAAAATGATTGGGATGAGATGACAACCCTCCCTTCACAGACCGGATCAGTCTAAAGAGGGTTATCAACTTGCTTTGTTGTCACTGCCACCAGCAGGCTCAACCAGCAAAAGTCACCTTCCCCCTGCACTGAGCTAGGAGGTCAAACATGCAATTGCACAGATCAAAGTCTGGTAGTGTAACCCTTGGATGGCGTTTGCTAACAGAGTTTTTGCCTCAGCCAGTGTAAACAATGCAATACCATAGCAATTAAATCACAGACATGACTGTTGTATAGATAAATAGCTTTCTACTTTCCACACCAGGGCCCCTTGCTGCTAAACAACCTTCCCCCTGAAATTACAGCTGAAAACAAGATTGGCCCATTCAAACGTAAACTCAGCCAGCACCTCACTGACCTCAGCAGTTGTGACTGCTCTGCCTAGGCTTGTGGCTTTGTTTTACCTCTCCCTCCTCTTCTCTCCTCTCCTCCCTTGCTACCCTCCCCACTTCTCTCTGCTCCTTCATCCCCTGCTACTCCCCATCTCTCTCCCACCCCACCTACCATTCTACCCTCTCACCTCCCACCTACCATTCCACCCCCTCTCCCACTCCTCTCCTCCTTTCTCCCCATCACCCTATCTCTTATTGCTCCACCCCAGACTACCTAGAACTTATCTTTTTGTTCTTGCACTTACAACAATGTCAAATCATTGACTGCCTACTCCCCTTTTCCCCAACCCTCCTCCTCTTATCCCCCACCCCTTGCTCCACTTATGTCACCCCAGGATGGTTTTCATTTGTATCTGTGTCTTGCTATATATACACCCGTATTGCTAATTGTGCATTGTTATTTGCCACTGACTGTTTGCCGCTGTGGTAGTCTATACACATTTACTGTCTTTTGCTACTAAGTTAACCTCCTGACCTGCGTTGTATCCTACCTCTGCTTGCTTCTATGTTAACCTCATGACCTTGTTTTGTATCTTACCACTGTTTCGCTTGCATCCATGGCTGACGCCGATCCTTTGTAAAAGAACCCTTGGTTCAAAGGTATTTGTAATCCTAGTAATAAATGAATAAAATAAGAAAAAATAAAAGAAGGTCAAAAGTTGCATTACAGGATATATATATGTCTAACGCAAGAAAAGAACACTGTTACATGAAAATGAAACAAATGGTTTTAAATAACAGATGACAAAAACAAAAATGCTATTGACTAAGTTGTAAATGCTACCCTTTCTTACCCTTTGCTATGCTTGTTGAGACTGAAATCTTGTGTAATCTGTAGAGCTCCCATGAACCTCTATAGCTAGAGCAGTAGGCTCACATCTTAAAACACTCTTAGATGGTAACCCAGCAAAAGCCTACTCTTGTAACTGTCTTTCAGAATGTATAGTCCCCTTTGAGAGTAGGTAATTTGTGTTCCCATTTGAATGCACCAGACATTTACCATGTATGTGTTTAATTGTTCCAATCAGTTTAAAGCCCTATAGATATCCAATTAGATTAATGCTGTAACCAGCTTGTATTTGAGTTTACAAATCTCTTTTAAAATGTGTGTGTGTATGCGTGCGTGTGTGTGTGTGTGTGTGTATGCCCACCCCCCCTTGGTCACTTTCTGAGATGTATCACCAAATTACCTTGCTTCAGCAGCCTGCTAGTGACATAGAATCCCAATGTGTTTTCCTCTCCTTGTTGTTAGCAAAGGAAAAAACCCTAGTGAGACTCAGAAGACCAGCAAATAGTTGTAGTAAATCCACCCAATTACCTACTTAGTTTCCCTTTCTGTCACATGGATTAGATGTATGTACTCCCATCTGATACCACCAGAAGAGATTATTGTATGCTGCCACACAGCATACTGGCATCTCATGGACTGACAGCACCCCCCCCACCACCCTCCCACCATGCCCAAATCAAATGCAGAAAAAATACAGGGGATGAACGCCTGTCACACAACTTACAAAGCAGAGAAGTCTGACAGATAAAACACACACTTAACATTTAGAAATAGTTGGACTGGCTTCACACAGGACAGACCACCCAGATTGCTAGGCAAACACAGAGTCAAGATCCCCCCCACCCCAAGATGTCACTTCTGGTCCCTGAGGTGTTTGATGGCACTCTCTAAAGCTCAACATAGGAAGGATTTGTGAAGCACTAAAATATAAAAAAAAAAAAAAACAGTCCAGATAATCAAACTGACAACATGAACTATGTCGCAGGTTAGTTCATGTCTATTCGTATCATCTTTGCACCTTAAATATAAATTCGGATCCACTAACTCTTTAACATCTGATACAGTTTCTAAAAAATTCCTCATTAGGGCTGTGAGGAATGTTGAAATTCTGACAAAACAAAACACAGCGGAATGTCCGAATATTCTGTGGAATTCAATTTTACCGTAAATCCAACATTTCAAATGCAACACTTTTTTTAAGTGCTGATTCTTGTTCCGCAATCTGTAGAATAATATTACACAGTTTTGTGATCCACTGAAAATTATTCCATGGTTTACACTGAACTACTTCTTAGAACTCCGTGAAATTTAAAAGATAATTCTAAAAAGCATTTCAAAAGCAGAATTACCATTCTGCACTAATTCCGATAGTGGAATTACACATTCTGCACAACCCTAATCCTCATCCTTTTACTACCATAAATATCTATGCCTAATCAACTCCAGAAAGCATATCTGAAGAATTATATCAGAAACAATCAAAAACAATCATTTACACAATAAAATTTTCTTCCATTTTCTATTTTCATATTCTAAAGTGGATTCAGTATCCACCTATGCCGAGTTAGAATCTGACAGGATTCCAAGACCTTATCCTCAATCATTATTTCAAAGAAAACAAAATCTGTTTTCCTCCTGATCAGAAAAATATCTTTGCATCCTTATGACTAACATTGATCTAATTCCCTATCAATTTTCTTGCCATTTCTTCAGAATAGAAACTACCATTTTAGCCTCTGAAAAAGAGATTCCTCTCCATATCAATGTCATCAAAAATAGACTGGGTCAGCAGTCATCTACTTAGTATCACACTACATATAAAATATTTTGTCAAAATTTCACCAAGCACACAAGCTACTTAATTAAAGAGCAGCTGACGCCTTTGGGAAAACTTTGGAAAATACAATATTTAGGCACGTCTGCTTGTATTTCATATACCTTGTACATATATCTCCTCTACATTATTTATTGCTAAAGAAAGTCCCACAGAAACAATATATTTATCCCTTGGAGTTCATCTGTTGCTACAGCTTGTTCCCTGCTTGTAATCATACTGCCCTGTTGTGATATCAAAGTATTTTGCTGTGGGAATAACTGTGTCTGTCACAAGAAGAGTATTATGACATCAGGTTGGGAAGAAGCAATAGGAGCTAAAGAATCCTCAAGAAACAACTATCCTGTTTTTGAAGTAAATTAGCTTAGTAATAAGTAATGGGGATAAGCAATACTGATCTGATGAGACATATATGCTGCTTTGTGTTCAAGTATTATGATTTTGAAAGTTATTCCTGAGGTGTTGGTGGCTATTTAAAGGGAAACAATAGAAAAGGTGCAGCTTTACCCAGGCACTACAAACATTCCTGATTAGTGCTTTCATACAGTATATTTTTTTTAATTCCTCTAATTGCTTTTTTAGTGATTTAAACAGTGGCCTTCAGCTTTCACTTTCTATTGCTAGCAGCCACCATTTCATGAGTAGCAGGGAGATTCCTGAGCTCACTTTATGCTAATATGACCCGCCAACCAATAGCAGAGGTCAAACAGGCATATTAGCATACAGTGAGCTCAGAAGGCTCACTGTTGCTCATGAAATGGCTGCTGCCAGCAACAGGAAGAGGAAGTTGTTGGTAGCTGTTCTAAATAATTTAAAAATGCTGTAACTGTCTGATAGCACTAATTGAGAGTTTCTGTAGTGTCTGAGGAAAGCTGTGTCTTTTCCATTGTTTTCCTTTAAGCCTAAAGAGAAGTATACCTATTCACTTGATTTCCTAGAGGTTTCCATCATCAGGAGGTTCTCCTTTCCTCTGTGCCAATGGTCAAAATATTTCAAACTGCAGGATGGGAAGGTTGGCTTGGTACCAAGCCATGCAATTCTCTAGAACTGTATTAGTTGATGACCATCTGAATCATCTCACATTTTCTTTTAGTCTGCTAGACTGAGTCCCTCAAGTGGCTGTGTTTGAGGGTGGTAAGGTGTCATCCAATTTTGGCAGAAGTGTCAATATACACTATGCATAAGCACTTAAATGTACTTATCTGCCCACCGAACAGTGAATTTTAATGGTACTGAACCAGTGAATTTTAAAGCAATGCTTATGGTTTTGGAGGGGTAGAGAGTAATCCATTTTCACTGAATGTCATGAAAGTAGACCAAAATGAGCCCCTGAGCTCAGGTCACTTTAGTATATCATTCCTCCTGTCCTTCTCCTGCAGTTCTCTGTTTTCTCTTTCTTGCTTGGGAGGAGAGGGGGGCCTTCATATTCCTTTAATTTCCTTTTAGTCCAATGGGGAAATCTGCCTGGTGCCTCTATGTGAGAGGGGAATTTTGTATGCATAAGCAATCAAACAAGTTCATTTATCTGATGAGCCAGTGATCACTGCTGCAGAGCAATTCACAATCACTGTTTACTTATTGTACAGCATGAGGTCAATTGCTCCTGTAATGTTTATGACATTTTGTTGCATAGGTGATGGGATGTGATAGCTCAGACTTACAATGTGGTACCCAATCAGATCACAAACCATGGGAAGTGTTTATCTACCAGCTTTGAAGAACATGATTATGGAGTGATACTACATCTGGTTGAGGCTCTGGACTTGTTTCATATTTATTAGGGCTAATGCACTCTGTGGTCCACCATCGTAGAGAGTAGAGAAGTGCAAGCCTTTGTATCCAATGCCATAGAAACATAGACTTTGACAGCAGATAAGGACCGCTTGGCCCACCCCAACTGCTCATTTCCCCACCTATTGGATAGGCTGCAGATCCTAGTTAACCAACAGTCTGCTTCCTCCTACTTCCCACTAGAATTGCCTTATGTCTGTCCCACACATTCTTAAATTCCCCCACTGCTTTGACCCATGACCTCCTCAGGAAGGATGTTCCATGCTTTCACCACCCTCTCCATAAAAAAATACTTCCTCATGTTGCCCCTTAGCCATCCCCCCTCTTTCTTCAAATGGTGCCCCGTTGTTCTTGCACATCTCTTTTTCTGAAAGATGCTACCCTCTTGAACTTTGTTGATTCTCTAGAGGTACTTGATCATTTCTATCATTTCCCTTCTCTCCCTCCTTTCCTTGAGGGTATAGATATTAAGCTCCTTTAGTCTCTCTTAATATGGCTTCTGGTACAGACACTGTACCGTCTGACAACTTTGTTCCATGGCTGACCAGCAAGATGCTTCAGTGCGGTGCTGTCCTCCTTCTCCCCTCACCCTTTTGGAACTAAGGAGGTCAACCCTGCAAAGCCCTTGTCCCATGTTAACCCAGGAATGGGAAACCAGAACTGAGATCTGAGAGTGAGTCTCTTAGGTGTAGTCTTGCCACTTGGCCTGCGTGACATAGTATTCTGACCAGCAGAGAAAGTCAACTTCATGGCATAAAAAATGTATTATATTTACAAAAAAAAAAAAAAAGCATTTTACACTGCCAGAGAGTTGATTTCTGTAACCAGCTGCACACAAACTGCTTTAGGACTATCAAAAGCCTGTAGCAGCTCTGTTGATAAGTGCGTACTAGTCACCTGTTTTGGAAGCAAAGTTTGGCCTGCCACGTTATGAGTGTCATAAAGTACAGTTATGCACGTAAATCTGCCAACATGTAATGTACATAGAAAGCCATAATAATAGACATTGACTTGACCTGACTACTTTCAGGAATCTGTAAGTTTTGTTTGTAGTCACTCAAAACAAAAATAGATGTATTTTTACAAATACATGTATATCTGTGCATACTGTATAGCGTGTACTGCCATAATTATGAGTAAAATGAAAGTTTGTTTCACAGCAGCAATGAAAGAATGATTGCATTAGCCTACTTTCATTGAAATAGTTAAAGTTATTAGAAGCCCAGTTCCATGGGGTTATTAATGTCCTATAATTCAGCTGTGAATGTGCTCTGTTCACTTGGCTTTCTCTTTAAGTGCTGTTCTGTTTTTAAAGCTGCTTTGAAGGAATGCTCTCCTGTGGACTGCAGCCTGTCACTGCTCCGTGTCATGTGTCCGATAATTAAAATCTGACTGATTTATTGACTGGCATCAACCATCGCAGCTCAGGAGTTAGATGATGTTCATCCTTCCCAAGGCTAAATTTACTTGGCAAAAAGGGGCCGTTTGCTCCCAGCCTGAGCTGTCATTCAGCTGCCTTGGAGACCATAAAGACAGCTAACAGAGCCCCAGCCGGCAGTCTTTAGTTTATTTTATTCTAATATTTATTGCTACCCTGAAAATGAACATAATACAGACAAGTTACTGACTGCACTGCACCAGTGATTTGTGACATGTGAGTTGTGAGACTAAAACAGGACTGCAGTATTTAAAAAAAAAAAAGAAGCACTGGTGTTTCCCAAAATGTTCTCCAGGGTAGTTGTAATGTTTATGTTAACGCTAAATAGTAAAGAATTTATTGGTACATTTTATATGATATATGCTGGATTTGTAAGACATAGCTGGTTAGTAGTTTTATAGATAAGTTATCTGCCTGCCAAAACAGATTCTTTTTTAAAGTTGTTTACTCAGAGTAGCCAATCTGAAATGTATCATCTTACTTACAGAAGTGTCCTGCTTCTTATTAGTTCTGCTAAGGGGAAACCTGAAGCACATGGAGCTCAAGCAACTTGCTCAAGATCATGCAGTCATTAGATGTGGTGGAATTAGAAGCTGGAATCTCCTGGCTCACAGATCTTTGGTCTAACAGCTGTATCACATGACATACCAATAGGAAGTCTATTTGACAAAATATTGAACAATACTGGCACCATTTATCACCCCAAGGAAAATAAAAATGAAACTAGTAACATGCATTATGTATACAATCTAGGTTTTGCTACATTTTGAAGCATGATACATATAGAATAATGGATATTAACACTGTGAATTGAACTTCTAGTTGTGGCATTGTGAGGTTAAGGGCTGAAAAGTAGTAATCCCTTACCTCTTCATTCTGTACTCTGAATGACAACCTAATTTATTTAACCTCGTATCTGAAACTGGGCCTGCCACTGGTCAAACCAGAATTACATGGCAAAAAGAGAACAGTACTGGATTTATTCAATCAAAGCAATGGAGGGTAGGGGACTTAACGGGAGGTTAAAAGTAAAATAATTTCTCAAAAAAATGAGCTGCATGTAAGTTGGGAATGCCTTAATGTATATTGATAGTGCTTAGTTTTTATTCTAGAATGTATTGATGTTAATGTTCCTTCTTTTTTTTTCTGTTTTCTTTTCACAGATTTGCACCAGTAGTGCCCTTTTGCTGATAGTTTTCTTAAAAACGTGTGCAATCTTTCTGGCTTTCTTCAGCATGTCAGGTTTGATGTTCAAAGATATTTGATGGATTCGGTGCCTTGGTTATATTACTTGTTACGTGGCAGTGCACGTTTCCAACATACAGTATCTGTGGCACAAATGTTCCAACTCTAAAAATGTAAACAGCAGATTGGAGAAAAGTTTTTTCCTTTTTTTATATATTTATATATTTTTAAATTGTAATAATGAAATGAAATAACATGTTTCTGAGGATGTGGGTCATCATACACTCAGAAAGAATAGACATGACACGCTTTTAAATTTTAAGTCTAGTACGAACAAACACATTTCCTGTGTGTTTTGTTTTTTGGCACTGGCACTTTAAGACTGATGTGTACTTAAGAAAGGGAACTTAGTCAGCATGGCTATCTTTGAAAAAACACGTCAGTGCAAAACGTGTCCGATGATGACGTGGTGACACTGACATTGGACACAGTTGGGAGCGGGGAGGAAGTATTGACTATCATTGCTTGTTTGCACACTTTTTTACAGATGTTTTATGTTTATTGTGCCTTACTGAATTTACGTTAAAGAAGATACTTTTCTACAATACATCTAGCATTTGGTGAGTTTTGTTCTGGAACATTATATGGACTGTGCAACTGTAGCATTCTGAGTGCCTTGGCAGGTTCCAGTCTCCCTGCTACACTCAGTTTACTTGTCTGATATTTTTGACTGTGGTACTACCATACCTAGGTGCAGTTGTACCCTACTCTATTCAAACTGATCCTTTACTTTCAACCAGCACAGGTTATAAACGATAAAAGGCACATCATCTCCAGACTTGCCTGTACTGCACTCGTGCATATACATGGTAACTCATACCAACATGGCTGAACCATGGCAGGTGCAACACTATCAGGAAACCTGCTCCCTTAAGAACCTTGTCATATGAAACACCAGTGGTGTTACCAGTTATACCAACATTCTAAATGATACTTTTAAACACTCTGCAAAGTCCATTTAATATAAAACAGGTGTTTGCACAGTTTAAAAGAAAAACGCACACAAATTGAAGCAGCTCCAATGGGAGGAGATTAACTTAAAAGCTTATCTGGAAGTTGATAGGGTACCTAGGAGTTTTTGAATCTTAAAGAAACCAAACTGTGGTGCAGACAGTGAAGGTTTTATTGAAAAGTGGCAAAACATCAGCCAAAAAGCCAGTAGAGAATGCATCAAACTCATTCTGGCTAGAAATGAACAATACAAAAAGAAACTGAGGGGGAATTACATTCAAGAAAGGAAGCACTGAGGAGCTTAAAAAATAATCCCCAGTATGATCAAATGCTTGAAAATCTTATGAAGAACTTATGGAAATATGAAGATAAAATTAAGAATATAAGTAAAACTAAGTTCAAACAGGATGAGTGTGACTATAAGGAGGGGAGAATTGTTTACTGGACTTGCACTAAAACAGTGGCGAATACCCTGCAGACAACAGGTGCTATATCAGCAGACTCCCAGATTTGGTTGAGAAAAGAGATTTCAACACATATCTTTTTTTTTAGGAGAAGAGGAGGAGAAACCATGTGCTACCCTTCCCCCACAACCCTTTGTACCTTGGCAAAGTCAATGCCAAAACAGATAGAACCTCGGAGGCCAAGGAGGACCAGGAGAGGAGTCTCCAAGAGGGATTGGAAGAAGAGGAGCATGAACAGGCAGAGGATGAATGTGGAGAGGATGACAAGCACCTCTTTGAGTGTCATTAATCTGTTGGATTACTCCCTATCTGAAGCAAAGACAAGAGTGCTGAGTTGGGACTTTCTTTCACCCCTCCTAAGAGGTTTGATCTTTTTGAGACAGTGATAGACATCAACAAAATGGGGCAAAAGTTAAGCCTCAAATCTTTTTTCAACCACAGGGACAATGAATTGGAGAACACTATGCCTGACTCTGGTAAAGGTGAGGTAACCATAGAAGATGTGGGACAAAGTACTATCTTTAAACCTCAATCTATGTTTTGTCCCCCCCCCCCCATGACACCAGTCTTACAAAATTTTATTAAAAGCCGTGAGACAGATATAGTGAAACTACATCAGGAAACAGATGAGAGATTCTTCCATAATTTAAGTAATGAAGAATCTGCAGTGCTGTATAGACTGGGTCAAAACAGTAAATTGACTATAAAGCCAGTGGATAATGGGGGCAACTGTCATTATGAGTAGTGCAGATTATGAAAAAAGGTTTTGAGACAGCTTGGGGACAGTAGTTTTTACACCAAACTAAAGAATGACCCCAAGAAGGAATTTAAAAGCATGATAGATAACTATTTAGAAATAGTCCAAGATAATGACTGGTCACCTGTACGGGCTGTTAAATAGTTGTGTTTAGACTGCCCAGTGAGAGCTAGCTTCTATTGTCTGCTAAAAGTTCACAAGAGCCTGATAAGTGCCCTAGGGAAACCAATAGTGTCAAGGCAGTAATTCGTTTACTGAGCCACTTGCGAAGTTTGTGGATTACCACATTGCTAACATAGTAAAAGAAGTACCTTCATACATCAAAGATACAGGGGAAGTATTACGTTTGCTAAGTGAGATTAGTATAGAAGGAAGCTATTTAGTAACTTTAGATGTTACACCCCTTTATACTAATATCCCCACAAGGAAGGTTTAGATGCACTTACATATTATTTGGATTCTAGAGACATTTTGGACCCAGCTACAGAAGTTCTGGTGAGGCTTGCTAGTTTTGTATTGGAATGCAACATGTTCTTCTATAAAAAAAGATTTCTATCTCCAAAAAACAAATTCTGGTCAGATCTACCATGGCTGCATAATGAAATTAGTGAAGTTGTATAGAATTGTTAAGGAGGTATGGAGAAACAACACAATTATTTGTAAGTAGTAAGATTTGTTTTAGTTTCTGTTCTAGGAAAGGCATACACGTTATTAGGAAAATACATGGAGGTGTACATTTTAATGGAAAGAATAGGAAGCAATATAGGTTTACAAAAGAACCACAGTGCAAATGCTACTGATGTATGTGTTATCTTGGATGATACTGGCCGGACAGCCTAATTTTAAAGAAAACACAACTGCACATACCCCAATAATGTAAAGCATCATGGGAAACATATGCAAATCCCCATGATGGTACAGAAGGTGGCAGTACATGAAAAAGTAATGGCTGACACATGTTCAGCCTTGGGATTATTTACACAGGTTTTTTTTTTTTTTTTTTGAGAAACAGTATTTTTGTCCATGTGGTGATATAAGTTATATTTAAGCAATGTGTTGATGTCAGGAAGTCAGGTGTACTGATGATGGACTCTTAGCAGAGAAAATGTGATAGCAACTTTCAGAGGGGGTCACTTTTGATAAGGGCAAGGTAGTTATGCTTGGGATAATGGGAATATTAGGAAAGTGTGAGGTCTACGAAGAAGTGGAGTACAACTATGCACAGTTTCATAAATATGTGCTCAGAGTGCAGGCAGATGTGATATGCAGGTTTGTTTTAGAAACAGATAAAAATAGTGATACATGCAATTCATAGAAAGATAGATAATTACTGTACATAGACATGCAGGCCCTGTCCACTCTACACTCGAAAAAGCTGTAATGGATTCAAACCGTTACAGACTGTAAATATTACAGTGTGTCCACACTGCCAGTGAACAGTATGGATAATGGTGTGAAAACATTACAGCCTGTCCACACTGAGTGCAATAGTGTGCATGGTCTCATCCCTGTAGCAGCAGTGCACATCCCATGGTGCACTCAGTGATGACAGCTGCATTTTGAGATACCCTCCTACATGTCCTATGGAGTACTGTGTATATGGCACAGTCATATTATGTAAATAACCATATTTCACTGTTATGAGACACACTTATGTTGTGGAGGTGACAGAGAGAAGTTCGAGGGAGGGGGAGATTCATATGTTGGAATCAGGGGCTATGTCAGTGAGAGGGAGGGAAGGGGAGGGAGAGAGAAAAAGTCAGAGACATAGCATCAGTTCTGCCAGTATTAGGGCACCTGGGCACAGCAGACGTGCATGTACTGCTGCTGTATGGCTGAAAGCAGACCCTCTACTACTGCCTTCAGTGTTCCCCACTGCTCCACTGTACACAGTGCCACATGTCTATCGTCCAATGCAGAAGTGCTCCACGATGCACTCAAGAGCTCCACTAATGTATGTGTTCACTACTGGCACTGCTCTGCAGGCAGTATTGCTGCCACATCACACATGGGCAGGCAGGGTACTCTCAACACTCGGCACAGTGAGAAGAGTAATCAAGGACAGTACATGGATACCATCAGGAGGTGGCCCTTGGGGAAGCAAGTGTGGACAGAGAGGTAGGTTAGGTGGGGACATGGGGTACACCCGGGGGGTGCACATACAGCTGTCAGGTTACTGTGGAATGGAGGCTTGCCAGTATTGCAGCCTACACTCATGCTCCACACTGCTGTCTGCATATGTTCTGGTAGCCTCCGACCTCCCTGCATGCAGTGAAACAGTGCTGCAATGCATGCAGGTATAGTGGGAGACTGGAGGCTACACGGTAGAGCATTTAGACACAACTGCAATTAAAAACTGATAAAGGTGTAAAGCTGTAAATAAAAGTGAAATAACCATGCTGGTATGCACACCACATAAAGTGGATCTTGGAAGGATACCGATTGGAGATGGCTCAATTAAAGGAGTAGTCCACCCAGAATTTGCAAAAACATATGTTATGCAGAGTGTTTGATTTGTATGCAAAGTCCCAGAGTGTCCTTCCCTCTGTTTGCTATTAGGAGTTTTTCCTAAATTAGGCTGCTAATTTTAGGGTAGTTTTATGACCCCTTGGGATCTCCATCACAAATAGGTTTATTGCCTTCTGCCTCCTACAATGCACCCTGACTCATTTGACAGTAATGTAGCCAGGCCCATAGATTTAGCATATGCAGTGCATTTTAAAATCAGTTCACAACAGCAGGGCTTTGTAACTGTTCTTATCCGGTGAGTACAAATGGCAACAGTTACAATTTAGCAGATGCCTGAGAGCTACCTAACTGGGGTTTCTGTAAGAAAACAGCTACTAAATAGCTCTAATTCACTATTTGTGTTTTCTGGGTGTGTCATGTCTAGCTAGCAGTTATATGTGTTTTCATTTTAAAATTTAATTTCATCAAACTACGCTCAACAATAAAAGCACAGAAATTGCCCCAGATCATCACTGCTATAATTTTTTTTTATTTTAGTCTTTGGTAACCGGGCAAAACCTACTAGGCACAAGTACCATTTTCAGGTGATCTGTGGTGACTATAGCAGGTTTCTTACAGAAAACTCACTCAGTTAGCTCTAAAGTATTTGCTAAACTGTAAATGTAGGTACCAGCATTCTTTTTTTTTTTTTTTACCAGGAGAGACATACTAAAGCTTGTTTACAGGTGTGACCTAGGAGCACAAGGAAGTTAAGTGATTTGCTCACTGACACACAGTACACATGTGGAAGCTGTGGGATTCAAACCCAGGACACCAGGTGTGCAGCTCAGAGCCTTAGACCACAGCACTATACTGTCTCCTCTATTCTAATAGGTAGAACTGGCAGTTAGTGCTGATTTTCTCTGTGACATGATTTTCAATTTTTTTTTGGTTATAAATGTGAAGTATCTTTTTAATAAAGTATAAAAATATGTATGTGTGAGTTGTTTAGTTTGGTGAATATTTATTTTATTATTTGAAAAAGTGGGATACACTAAATGTGTAGTGCAATGGACCATTGCAAAATGGGATCAAATGTGTAGCTGAAATAGTCACTGTCATCCTGTTGTTTTCATGCTATACCGCACACAGGAGAAAAAATGACTTTAAAGTATTTTGCCTTTTATAGGCTGCAGCTTCATACCATACACTTATTTGTAAAAAAAAAAATGAAAAGCATGTCACAGAACAAAATCAGCACTAAATGCTAGTTCTACCTAATAGAATGCTGGTACCTACCTTTATAGTTTAGCAAATCCTTGAATTCTAACTAAGTAGGTTTTCTGTAAGAAAACAGCTAGAGTCTTTAATTATAGCGCTAATGATCTGGGCAATTTCTGTGCTTTTATGGTTGTGTATAGTTTGATGAAATTAAAAGTTTTAAAATTAAAACACTCCTGCAAGCTAGACCTGACACACATAGAAAACAACAATAGTGAATTGGAGATTAATTTAGTAGCAGTTTTCTTACAGAAACCCTAGTTAGCTAGCTCCCAGGTATCTGCTAATAGGCTAATTTAGGAAAAACTCCTAATAGCAGACAGAGGGAAGGACACACTAGGACTTAACATTCAAGTCAAAACACACTGCATAACATATGTTTTTGCAAATTCTGAGTGGACTACTCCTTTAAAACTGCAAACCCAGTAAAAATATACACTGCATTTTCTTGCTATACTGACATGCTTCAGTTGATGCAAAATACAGAGTAAGGTGGTGGGGGCAGGGTTGGAGGACAGGTCTGAATAACACCATATACCCACCAGGAGGGACTTTCCATCTCTTGGAATGTTGTGAAACTGTGTGACCAGGAAAGGAATGTAAGCTGAGCCAAGGCTGTTTAAACAAGTGATGTATAAGGATGCAGTTTCAGGCTTTTTATTTCCTTCTGAAGCTTAAGCTCTGATGCCCCAGGCAGCTCTGATAGTCAATTGTTCCAGCATGATAGATCCACCCTCATGCCCCTCCCACATGAACCAAAAAAAGGTGGGGTGGATCTTTAGGAGCTTCATGGGTGGAGGTGGGGGTGGATTTTATTCCCCTCAAAAAAACTAATGCTGCTTCCCACTACTCAGGTTCCAGTCCTTGTACATCCCACTTAAGAAAGAAAATAGTGCAATGTAACCATTGACTGACATAAAAGCGTATTTATTTGAGGGTGGAAAACATTTCTTGGAGGAGGGTAAGGCGGAGGAGACTATTTACACCTTCAGTTAGTTCCATTGACAGGAAACATGACATCACTCCTTTTGTACATACAAAACGTCTGCAGGCTCAGCCTACTGCTGCCCTTAAAAAGGGACTGCCATGGGGTGAGTTTCACCCCCAACTTCGCCAATCTATATACGGCAAAATGGGAGCAAGAAACCATCCGCAATGATAATAACCCCCTTCTTTCACAGTATAGACATGTGGAGGTGCTACACTGATGATATACTCATCATCTGGAAAGGTGCTGAGAGAGAATTACTGGAATTTGTTGAAAATCTAGAGAATAGTAATCAGAATGTGAAATTTAGTGTGACATGTAACATTAGTCAGATACATTTTCTAGATTTGGTCATAATGAAGGATGATGAAGGGGGGCTCATGACTGGTCTTTTCAGGAAACTGATGGATTGAAATATCCTCCTTCTAGCTATCAGCAATCACCCGTACCATGTAATAAAGGCTGTCCTGAAGGGGCAATATATCAGAACTAAAAGGAATTGTGGGTCAGAAAGACTATGAACAAAGGGCAGACAAACTCACTCAAAGGTAGTTTGAAAGAGGGTATGCAGAAACAACTGCATATGATGCTAAAGAGATGGCAGATGGAATACCAAGGAAGGCACTGTTAGAAGAAAGACAACAACAAAAGACAATTAGCAGGATGCTCAACTCTGCTTTGTTAGTACCTACAACCCCCAGTCCAAACAAATAGTGAAAAAGTGAAAAAGCACCGGAACATTGCACTACAAGATCCAGGCTTGAAAGACTTTGGGGGGTGCAAAATTGACTTTAGAAAAGAGAAATGTATGGTACAACCACTAGAAGAAAATCCATGCATGTGGCTGCCCAGGAGAGACAATAGCAGCAACAGGTGCAGGAATTTTAAATATTGCCCCAAAGTTAAGAACTCTAAAGCCTTTACCAATCCCCTCACCGGTAAAGAAAACCAGATCAGAGGATTAATGACCTGTAGTACATGTGGGTTGATTTACTTAGCAGAGTGCAAATGTGGTTCTTTTTATGTAGAATACAACAAGAGCCTTTACGTCCTGTATAGGGGAACATACACGTGCCATTGAAAATGAGGACAAAACAAATACCTGATCAATGCACATACCAAAAATGAGAAATAAAAATGAACATGGTTTTATGTTCACCAGACTGGAGAAACCTGTAATGTCTAGAGGGGAGGGGATTATGAAAATCTCTTATTAAAAAGAGAACAGTACAGAATTTATTCCCTCAAAGCAATGGAGGGTAGGGGACCTAACAGGAGGTGAGAAGTAAACCATTTCTCAAAAAATGAGCTGTATATAAGTTGGGAATGCATTAATGTATATTGATAGTGTGTAGTTTTTATTCTAGAATGTATTGATGTTAATTTCCCTTCCTTTTTTTCTGTTTTCTTTTCACAGATTTGCACCAGCAGTGCCCTTTTGCTGATAGTTTTCTTAAAAACTTGTGCAATCTTTCTGGCTTTCTTCAGCATGTCAGGTTTGATGTTCAAAGATATGTGATGGATTAGGTGTCTTGGTTACATTACTTGTTACGTGGTAGTGCATGTTTCCCACATACAGTACCTGTGGCACAAATTTTCCAACTCTAAAAATGTGAATATCAAATTGGAGAAAAGTTTTTTTTCTCTTTTTAATATATGTATGTACTTTTTGAGTTGTGATAATGAAATAACATGTTTCTGATGTAGGTGTCATCATACACCCAGAAATAATTGACATGACATGCTTTTAAATTTTTAAGTCTAGCAGGAACAAACTCATTTCCTGTGTGTTTTGTTTTTTGACACTGGCACTTTACGGATGATGTGTATGTAAGAAAGGGAACTTAGTCACTATGGCTACCTTTGAAAAAGCACATCAGCGCAAAACACATCAGGTAATGATGTGGTAACATTGATGTTGGACACAGTTGGGAACCGAGTGGAAGTACGGACAACCATTGCTTGTTAGCACACTTTTTATGGCTGTTTTACCTTACTGGATTACATTGAAGAAGACACTTATCTACAATACATCTAGCATTTGATGAGTCTTTTTCTGGAACATTATATGGACTGTGAATTGTAGCACTCTGTTTGCCTTGTCAGGTGCCGGTCTCCCTGTTACATACAGTTCACTTGTCAATTACATGGCAAGCATAGTTTTCATACTGTTGCCCTTGTCTGTTCATAAAGATGGGCAACAGTCCTTAGTAATGGGTAATAGTCTCAGACACTATTGCCTGCTAAAGTCCATAAGTGTGTATACATTCTAATAAATATGTAAAAAAAATGATGCCTATTCCTGATCCCGAGTACCCCTGTTGCTAGTGGCACCCCCCTCTTGTGTGTAATTAAAAAAATATATATATATTTTCTTTGGTAGCCCACCTGCTCTCCCAGTGCTGGTCATTACCTCCCCACTTAAGGTTCCAAGATGATGCCTGGTAGTTATCCTTCACTCCCCTTCCCTACTAGCTGCCATCTCACACAAGTCTAGTGACTTACATATTCTAAGTAACTTTGTCAATATTATACATGCAAGCATACAATATCAACAGATTCACTTATATAATGCAAATAATTGTACTTGTGTAAGAAGGAAGCTGGTAGAGAAGGTGAGCATTGAGTAAATACTGGTCACTGTCATGGGGTAAGGGGTCAGGGGAACAGGGAGGGGATCACCTGGACCAAGGGGGGGTGCGGGCTATTAGACTACCACAGCATGCAATTTTTCTTTTAAAAAGAGGACAGAGAACCAGGAGTGGAAGTGGGGACCGCTAACAGCAGAGAACTGTTTTGTTTTTACAAACATACAGGTACTGTAGCATGGGGGTTACCACTAGTACTTGGGATTTATTTTAAATGGAGTGGGAAAATCATGGGAATTAACCACTGGCACAAAGGAAACTGGTACAGAGAGAGCGGAACAGGTCTACTGGATCACCACTTAAGCCTGCAGCCATTTGCAGTTCCAAGCCCAGAAAATAAGTGTCAGACTACAGTTAGATGTTGTCTATGGTGGTGGTGGTGGTGGTGGGGGGGGGGCCTTACTCAGGCAAGATTTCATAAAACAGATACAAACCAGAATTGATTTGGAACATAGTGAGAAAATCCTAACCTCCGTGGGATGAACTAATGATTTCCAATGGTTAAATTGCACTCAGCCTTCGGGTTCAGGCAATATAACTATTGTCAGTCAAATGTTCATCCTTCAGAGTCAATATTTTCCTACTATATTCCTCAACTCGGGTCAATATTTGCATATCACATTGCTAACATTGTATGATATAGTCCCAATCTTTACTTTAAGAGGATTTATTTTACTTGGGGAAAATCCAGAAACATCTCTGACAATTCTGACCATCACAATTTTTGCTATTACCCACTTCAACTATCTCCTGGCTTCTGCCACTGCCCTCCACGATTGTCCATGTCCCCAGGCCACAGTAACATGTTTTGTATACAGATCTTACAGTTGTTCTTCATTGGTCCTTACACTGCCTCCCAAATTGGCAACTGCACTACTGTTACCTTTTGCACCAACTGCTGCACTTAAGCTTGTGCCTTAATGCTTCTGTATGTTTTTTTTTTGTTTTGTTTTGTTTTGTTTTTTTGTTTGTTTTCTGTATGCCATGCTCCCCTTCCTCCTGGTCTCACCAGTGTGCTTTTCCTGGAAAAATTACAATAAACACATACATACATACATGCATATCTACATCACTATGTATCTATCTACTGTAACTGATAATGACTTAACTATGTAGCCCAGCAATTGAAGTGTGCAGGGCTAGGTTGTGCAATCTTGTCATGTACCACCACTCATATTCAGAATGAATGAGTCAAATTAACCCAATATGAGAACCATGGGGTGTTCATGCAGGAGGAAAAAAGGGGATCAGACCTTATTTTGCTGCTCATTCAGTCTACTGTATACTAATTCTTAGGACAGGTCTACATATATATGTTTACATCTAGCAACTTCTAATCCATAAGGGAAAGATGGCTACTGCAGAAAATCAGGACCTTAAGGGAAAGAAACCACAGTCATGAGGGGAGACGAATATGGTATAGTGGGGCCAGGGGTGCTTTTGGATTCGGTGGTACTGTCAATTGTGATTAATTGGCTAATTTTACAAGTCTATTTTAGAGGGTACATGGACCCTGTTTCAAAGCTGTCTGCAGGTGGATTGAGACTAGTACAAGCAATGTATTAGCTTCTATGCATAATAAAATAGAAATGGAAAACATGCCCATTGATCCCTGTGACCCTCCGTCTGGAGAAGGAGAGCTGGAATATAACCACTACATGTGCTCCATAAAACAGGGGGTATTGTGTGGGTAGAAAAACAGAGACTCCCACTACCAAAGCCAAGTGCTGACCACAGTGAAGTTAAAGAGGTAAACAAAGTAAAGGGAGCACTCCAAGGACCGGTGCAAAAAGTTGTAATGCTGATACTGCTGCAAGTTTTAATCACGCTCAGTGCTTACACTCACATTAAGCAATGACAGGATCGGAAGGTAAAGCAAGGCAAACTTACCCCGTTACTTTGTCTGGCTCTCAGATTGTAGGGACCATATAGTAGCTGAAAAATCTCATTTGGTAACAGAAGCTTTAAGGCTTGAAAAAAAAACTATGATCCATTCCCAAAGTTTGACCATGTGAACTGTGAAGTAGGCAAAATTCATATTAGTCTGAGGAAATTTACAGTTTGCATGGTCATATAGCCAGATAAACTATAACAAATAAAATAAAAAAATCTTCCAGTCCTTCCCAGGTGTCCAACACTAGTCCCCCTCCCCAACCCACCAGCATCCAGTAATTTGCATTACGCTACCCCCCCCCCATCCATCAACACAGATAAGTAAAGAAACAAAAAATTACTGGTTTCTGTCATTGTAGAAATTTCCCTCCCTCCCCCTTTCCTTCAAAGGCCTCAAATACTTTAACATTTCCCACCACCACTGTCAATGATCCATGATTTGGAGGAGGACAAAATCTCAGTTAAAAACAATGGCAATCTAACACAGTCATCAATCCTCCTATTCAAAAGCCACCAAATACTTTTATTTACTCCCTCGCACTGTCCCCCAAGCCATAATTGGGAGCAAAATTGAAGTTATAAAACAGCCAGACTAACTCTGGGGCTGGCAGTATAACCTAAACATTAGAATAATGAACTGTGAATTATCTTGGTACAACCAGCTGAGCAGGATTTCATTCCAGCAGCCTCCACTTACATACTGTGTGACCTTGAGCAAGTCTCTTAAGCACCCCAGTGCTCCCTAGTCACCCTTGAAAGCAGGCCTTGGGCCTAGTGGGCCTTACCCAGTTATCAAAGATTTAAAAGAAGAAAACCTAAATCATCTATTCTCCCCATCCTCCCACACATTGTATTAAATTGATGTTCACTGGCTCTAGGCACTGTGCCAGGATTCAATACCATGGGAATACATACTCTCTTCCCTAACCCTCACCTTTATGACTCAAAAGTGCCTTTTTTAAAAGTTGGTCCCTACTCTTGATCCCTGATCCACTATATGGGAGAGAATCATTGCACAGTCCATTCTAAATCACTCAACTAGGATCAATCAATACTTTTTGCAATTCTGTGTGTGTGAGGACTGGGAGGGGTTAGGATCTTTGTGGTTTGATCTTTACTAGTTTGATTGGAATGACTGGATCACACTAGTGAAGACAGTCAATCTGAAAGCTGAAGTTTGTATCCAAATGTTCACAAGAGTCTGTGGGAACTGAGTAACCAAAGTTCAAGGTGTCTGAGTCTCATGTAGACCTGCACTTGCAGCTCTAATCCATATAGTTCACCTTCCTGTTACCCCCACAGCCTTATTCAGGAATGTGTTTTTCTTCAAAGTACTTTTTTTGCTTACCTTGAAGATATGAAGTTTACATGCTTTAGTTCTAGTACTCTGCAGTACCTCACATGGTAAACAAATTCAGTTGTTATATACCCTTTTAGCAAAATAATTCTTCTTCAGTTCTTTCCAGAAACGTCTTCAGCACAGTTTAAACTCTTGCTCCATCACTCTGTGCCATTACACATAGCCATGACTGAGCTTCTTTATCTCTATCCAGGTCAAAATGGAAGATCCTTCCTACAATGACCTCTGAGTCATCAGATGATTTCATCTTGAGCAGTCTTGAAAAAATCCTTGAATCACCTTCCATATATGGCTGAAGTCATCCTAGAGTATGCCTGGAGGCTGAAATATTTAAATTAGATGCCTCTAGTGATGACTTTAGTTGTAATCCTAATAATTATTCTAGGATGACATCAAGAGGGTGAGCCTCCTAGCTGTTCCCAGGGCAAGGTTGAGTCCATCTGGAGATAGCACCATTGAGGTAGCTGGCTCAGCCCTATGGGACATGCTTCCAAGATGCTTGAGGGAGGCACCCTCAGAGGAGGGCTTTAAGAGGGGCCTAAAGAAGTACCTTCTTAGGGAAGCTTTAGGTTTTGTTTAGATGCCTCCAAATTGGGTTGCCACTTTTAATAGTTTCAGTCATTACTGCAGCTACTGTATTTTATTTATAAGTTACTTATTAAGCTGTTTTATAAGTTGCCTGTAACTATTTACTTTTATGAGTTTTCATGCCTATTAAGCACTTAGAGCCCTTGATAATGGGGGCTAAGCAAATAAAATTACTACTACTACTACTAGGATAATTCCAGGATGACATCAGGATGGTTCCAGGATGACATGAAAATTGAGCCAAATTGAACTGCATAAATTATGTGCCTTATTTTGCACATTTGACCACAAGTATGCAACCGCCTGTTCAGGCAGTATAGTGGTTGACCTGCATTGCTGCCTATGATGGGGGTAGACATGGCTTAGGGTACTTCTGTGTCTACAGGTATGGATGTTATGGTCACTGGAATCCCTTTACGCTTAATGTTTTGGATTCACTTATCCTCTTGTTTGAGATGCTGGAAGTGGGCACTTATTGTGGGTGAAGAGAACATATGGAGAAGCCGAGCTTCAAACACCTGACTTTCTTTAATAGGGTGGTGGTCAAATTCAGCGGCACAATACAATTTTTCATGGCCTAAGAAGCACAATCATTCTGCTTCTATACAGTTCATTACAGTACTTCAAAAATCTTGTCCTGAGCAACACCACAATGGCAGTAAGTGTTCACTCCTTCTCACTGTGGTTTGTACTTTAACATAGTTCCTAGGCTCTCCCTGCCCTATCACTTGCTGGGGGCCTCACACTGCCTTGGGACTTCCTATCCTCACCTTCACTAGCCATTGATCTGGTAACTGTATGTAATTCAACAATGCCCTTTTCAGCTGGATTTTTGCTAGAAGGTTTACTTCTGTACATTGGGGTGGTGTCCATATGTAAGGGTATATTTTTTCCTCCAAGGGTACACCAAGCTGGCAGTCCCACACCATGCCCCATCACTCTGCCACATTGTAAAGCCCAAGTCATTGAGCTGAGCCAGTCTTGGAGTTTAAACTGTGGAGAGCTAGGAGTGTGTGATTCAGTTACAGAGGGGGAGGAGCAGTCTACACTACCAGAAAATTCTGTGGGATAATAGCTGCTGCTGGTAATTCTGTTTTCTGAGTTTAAACTGAGGACAGCTGGGATTGTGTTGCCAGGGCTGACACACTCTCATGAGAGTCAGGTGTAGGCCCTAATCACCCCTCCCCACCCCTCCCTCCCCAGAGTTTGGATAATTTGTAGGGGAACACCTGACCTGCAATTGGAGGTAAAGGCTTCGGGTGCAGCTCATGTAGTTCTATCCACTGTGAGTGGGGTTTAAAGGCTGAGAGAGAGGAGCTTAAGGAGTTGTACACTTCCCTTATACATTTACTGTGTAGTACTGCACCTAGTAACAGGGGTACCCATTTACTGTGGGACTGTATCTAGGATTAGTGGGTGACCCAGTTAGTGGGGAGGGGTGTATCTTTTTTTAGTGGGGAACGTGGTGGCTCACCCAAGGAAACCTACTTGGAGGGGGATGGGACCACATGTCACCAGGGCCGGCATCTTTGGGAGGGTGGTGGGGTGCACAGGATGTGGGGCGGCCATGATACTGGACTAGGTGTGGAAGTTCAGTGGTTGCCCAGTGTGCTACCAGCTGGCACAGCTTAGGGAGGAGGTTGAGGGGGTTAGGAGATAGCTGGTGGGAGGGGGGGAGGTATAGTTGGGGAATAGAGCGGGGCCCTCCCACAAGGTTGCAACAAGTACTAGGGATGGGGGCATAGGGAGAGGAGTGCAGGAGAGTACTCTGGGGTTACATAGGGACCCTGAGAGAGGGGGCCCAAAAGGAGGACACTACCAAGGAAGCAGGCAGGTATCTGGGGCCCCCCACAGAGTGAGGACAAAGACAGGACATTCTCAGAGAAGCAGGCAGATGGCTGGGGCTGGACAGAAGGAAGCAAGGTGGGGAGATGGATCAGACCTGAAGCTCAGTAACCGCTTCAGTTCTCTTCTTCTGCTTGAGGATGGAGGGGGTGATGTAGCCATGATAAGGGCAGTTAGAGATGGAAAGGGAGTGAGGGGCAGGAGGAGGGGGCCAGATAGCAGGAACAACAGGGGGATCTTGGAATGCAGGAAAACATGAGGAGCAGGGATCACAGCAGGAGGAGGAGGGGGTAGAGGGAGGAAAGCACAAGTAGAAGGATCAGTTGGGAGGAAAGGGCAAGAAGAAGGACCAGAAGTACAAGAAGGATACAGTAAAGGGAGCTGAGGATTTAGGCCAGGGGAGCACGACAGGCAAAGAGGGTCTGAACGGAGATGGGAAGAAAGGGAGGATGAGCCAGGCTAGTTTAGCAGATGGGGAAGGACCAGTCACAAGCAGTGACAGAGGTGAGGGTACAGAAGGATACTCAGGAGGAGGAGAGGCATAGGATGGGAGGGGAGGGGGTGGCCAGGGTAAATATGGAGGAGGTGGCAGGTGGCACCTAGATAGGGGTAGGAGTTAGAAGCTGGCTGTGGAGAGGGGCCGGTAGAAAGGATGAGGGACAGGGAAGGGGGGAGTAAATGGAAGAAAAGGAACAGTCAGAGTGCTCCTGTTGGGAAAGTCCATGATCAGGGCTGTCAAATGGGACAGAGAGGGGGAAACCTGCCCAGTTAAAACAAAATGCTTCCCTGGACTAATGGTGCACAGGGCCAAGCATGAGGTATATCGGCTGGTAAAGGATTGTGGGGGTTCCCAGGATATACTGGTCCACCTGGGTACCAATGACATTTTGGGAATAGTGAGCTAGAGATACAGACATGGTTCAGGGAGCTTGCCAGGGTCTGTCATGACATAGGATGTGTGATTCCCTTCTCAGAAATCCTGCTGGTGCCAAGGGTTAGTGGGGAACACAAAAGAAAGATTACAGAGATAAACCAGTGGCTCAGGGAGTGGTGTGGGGCCAGAGGGTATGGGTTGATGGGGGACTGGGGGAGACCTGGGAGGATAAGGGGCTGTATGCTAGAGATAGGCTCCATCTCAATTTGGGGGGGGAGGAAAATCCTCAAGTTGAAAATAGAGGGGTTCTTTGGTGAAAGATGGAGATTAAACTTGTGAAGGGGGGAGGGATGGGAGAAAAGGCTCTCGAGAGGGGTCTGATAAAGGAGGGACTCTGTTTCCACCCCCCTGGGGAGCTGGAGGAATGCGGAAAAAGGCCGACTGGTAAGGTGCAGACCAGAGGAAGATGGAATCCCCATGGGAATGCGAGCAGGGGAAATGGAAGTATAGGGAAAGGGTGGAAGGTAGTCCTGCTAAATGCCAGGAGCTTGGGCAATAAAATGCCTAAGCTTCAGGTGATGCTAACTATGGGAGAGGTGGATGTGGCAGCGGTCACTGAGACCTGGGCCACCGCAGAGACTGACTGGGACCTGAACCTGGAGGTTACACCATGTTCAGGAAGGACAGATCGGGGAAAGAGGGAGGAGGGGTAGCAAAATAGTCAAAACTGCATTGGCATAGGAGGAGTAAGGAGGCGGAGGGACTGTGAGGCAATTTGGGTCACTTTGATAACAAGGGGGTCAAGAGAGTAAAAATAGGAGTGAGCGATAGACCCCTGCACTGATGGAGGAGCTGGAGGAGAGTCTGGTGGCAGATGTTGGGAGACACTGCATATTGGGCAGGGGAAGGGTGGTGATGTTGGGGGACTTAAACATGCCAGGAGCAGACTGGGAGACTATGACATCCTCGGTGGCCAGGGAACAGAGGTTGTTGGATGTCTTTCAGGATGCTTTCCTAACTCAGCAGGTGGGGGAACTGACCAGGGAGGCAGGGGTACTGGATGTGGTCCTGGCAGAAAATGACCAGATTGGGGGCCTGGAGGTAATGGACCCATTGGCGGGGAGCAACCATGCCACAGTCTGGTTTTGCCTGGACCTAGGAGGGGTAGAAGGCTGCACAAAGATGGAGGTAACTGGCTTCAGGGGAGCAGATTTCAAGGAAATGGGAAGGATCTTAAAGGAGCATTTGGTTGGGACTGGGCCAGACCTGGATGCTGACAGTAGGTGGAAAATCATCGGGAAGGGGGTGCAGGAGTCTACCAGCACCTGTGCAAGAGTAACATGAAAATGCAAAGGGGCCTGAAAACCCTGCTGGCGGACCAGGGAGGTTCAGGAGGTGGTGCGGGGAAAGTAGGCAGCCTATAAGCAATTCAAGCGCTCAAGGAGTAATGGGGATCGAGGAGAGCACGAGCCGATGGCCAGAAGGGCCACTAGGGTGGTGAGGGTGGCTAAGGCAAGGAGGGATCAGAACCTAGCCTGGAAAATTAGGAGAGGGAACAAGGGGTTCTTTAGATACATTGGGGAAAAATGAAGGGTGAAGGGGCAGATTAGCAGGATTAAAACAGGGGAGGGATGGGCACAAGACCTGGGGAAGCAACCTGAGGTACTAAATGAGTACTTCACCTCAGTTTTCACCAGGAAAAATGGGGAGGGGGGCTGCATCATACATGGGAGGAGATGGTGAAACTAAGGAGGGGGACCCTTACCGATTGGTGGGTCTGGGGAGAGGGGGCGGCATCACTGGCAGGAGGGGGGGAAGGCTAAGCAGGGGGACGAGGTAGCGGAGGTGGAAATCATGGCAGAGAGAGTGAGGGAAGCCCTCAGGTCCCTTAAGATGGAGAAAGCACCGGGGTCGGATAAATTACATCCCAGAGTGCTGAAGAAACTGGCGGATGTCCTGGAAGAGCTTTTCACATCTCTCTGAGGATAGGGTGGGTGCCCCAGGACTGGAAGGTGGCACATATAGTGCTATCCACAAGAGGGGATCAAGGGAGGTAGCAGAGAACTACAGGCCCGTCAGCCTGACATTGGTGGTGGGCAAGGTGATGGAGGACATTGTCAAGGAGAGGCTGAGGGGACCTGGAAAGGTCGGGTGCCTGGATGATAGACAGCATAGATTCATCCCGGGGAAATCGTGTCAGACTAACCTTGTGGAGTTCTATGACTGGGTGATGAGTGCCTTGGACCTGGGTAGACTGGTGGACATCCTCTTTCTTGACTTCAGCAAGGTGTTTGACTCTGTTCTTCACGGGGGACTGTTGGATAAGCTGGGAGAAATGGGGGTGGGGAACCAGATGATCAGATGGATAGGCAATTGGCTCCAGGACCGGAATGGTTGGCGGGATAGTCTCATCTCCAAGGAGGGTCGTTAGTGGGGTCCCACAGGGACTGGTCCTTGGGCCCCTCCTGTTCAAAACCTACATCTCTGACATAAGGACAAGTATCAGGAGTGAGATATGTCTCTTTGCGAATGACTCAAAACTGGGGGCAGTGGTGGACTGGGAGGAGGGGAAGGTAGCCCTACAAGGGGACCTGGAGGCACTGGAAAGGTGGTCTAGAAAGTGGAAGCTGAGGTTTAATGCAGGGAAATGCAAGGTACTACATCTGGGAGCCAGAAACCCAGGCCAAGTGTAAACCCTGGGGGGGAATGCTACAATCTCGATGGCTGAGAGGGACCTGGGGGTGGTGGATGTCAAGATGAACAACTCAGAGACTTGTAGGAGGGCAGTGGCCAAGGCTAACAGGATGCTGGGATGCATCACTAGGGGGATCACCTCCAGAAGGAGGAAAGTGGTACCCCCTCTGTATAACTGCTTGGTGAGGCCGCACCTCGAGTACTGTGCAGTTTTGGAGGACACACTTAAAGAGGGCATTGAACTCCTGGAGAGGGTCCAGGAGGGCAACCAAAATGATTTGGGGCTTGGGGGACAAGACCTATGGGGAGAGGCTCGAAGAGATAAATATGTACACATTGGAAGAGAGAAGGGACCGGGGGACATGATAGAGGTCTTCAGGTACATGAAGGGGGTAAATAGGGGAGGAGCAGTCAAGGTGCTTCGAAGGAAGGAGGGGGTCAACTAGAGGGCATGGGTGGAAGCTGGAAGGGGGAGATTCAGAGGAGAAAGCAGGAGGTGCTACTTCACTGAGAGGGTGGTGAAGCCATGGAATGCACTGCCCAGAGGGCTGGTGGAGGCAGAGACGGTAGAGGGGTTCAAGAGGGGGTGGGACAGGTACAGGTGAAGGGTTCTGGAAGAAAAATCCAGTGCAGCGAGAATATCCTGGACCAGGAACACAGAAGCCAGAGAGGCAGGGCACAGGTCAGCCCCAGGTGGGGTTGACCAAACAAGCAGACACGAAGATCACTGGTGGGGCCTATTCTGCTGGCAATTTAGTATGTCAGTATGTTAGTAATATAGATTGTGATGCAGCAGCACCTCATGATCTGCTGTCCCTGTGTAGCATTCAAGCCACAACACTGCTTTTGCACTTTAGGGGATTCTTCTCCCCACTTTCTTCCCTTCCCCATCTTCCTAAAAAGAGAGATATGTGTTGAAAAATGCCAGCTCCACCCACCCTGCTGGTACCAGCTGGTGCTGCACTCCACCAACATCATCTGGAGACCTGACTTCAAGACTCATGTCCAACTCTCCCACCTCAGACTGGTGTGGTCTGAAATTCAATGCAGGGGAATTGCATGCTGACCCTGTGGACAAGGGTTGTGAGTGCCCTGCTGTATTAGTGCCTCTTCTGGTTGGAAGCACCAAAGGCTATGATGCAATAGGTGACCATGCCACTTCAGACAGCACCCATCAGATGGATGGTGTTGCAGGGGGCCACTGGCGGAAGGTGGGGGGGAGGACAGCAGACAAGAAAACCGAGGGGAAAAACACTAGCTGGACAAATAATGATGCAGGATGAGGAATGCCACAGAAGAGATGCCAGAGAATGCCACTGAGGCCTCCTACCCTGCAGAGACCTTGGCAGCTCTTTGGGACTGGACAGTGTGCAGGCCAAATGTTAGGCCCCACTACAATAAATGGAGACAATTTCTGGGGTAATGGATGCCGGAAGTATGAGTGCATCAGAGGGTAAATAGGTGTGTGTGAAGGTGAGCGGTGTCTCTTTTTGTAACATGAAGCTAAGTGAAATAATGAATAAATTCTGACAGTAACTAATACTGTCATTTAAAATTACAATATTTTAATACTAGGCCCTCTTCCACCCCCAATCCATGATTGGGTGTGGTGTCAAAAGTGAGACAACCTGGCATGTCCAGTCTTTCCCCTCTTACCAGTGTGCCATCCTTTCAGGCTCGGTCCATCACCGATACAGCACAAGAATTCTTGGGACTAGGTGGAATGGGTGGAGTGGTGTGCATTACTATTGATGTAAACACCTCTGCTCCTTCCAGGTTGCACATCCCTTTTCACTGCATCGGTGACTGCTACAGATTGAAAGAGATGACATGCTGCAAAGGGAGAATGACTAGGCAAGCTGGTATTTCTTATTATTGCCCCCCAAATCATGGATTGGAGGTTGGATGCATGATTAAAATAATATAATTTTTGAGATTTTGGGGTTGGGTTAGTGACTGGGAAGGCTTTTAAACTTTTTTTTTCCCATTCCTCCTCTCTTTCTTAGTTGAAGATGCACAGTGGGATGGGTAATCTGGAGATGTCTGTGGCTGGCCATGGAAATATCTCTGGGAACTTGACTTTTTAAAATCTTTTTAAGCATCCTGAATATTTTTCCATGAATACCCACAAACAGGGAAAATACTGAATACCAGAATCCAAGTAATACCCTATCATTTGAGGTGTTTAGAAATTAATGCTCATTATGTGTGGTTCATAGCTCAGGCTTGTGCTATGTACTGTAGCTGAAAGATGTGGGTTGTGCTTGGATACAGAGGCCAGACCAATAAGTAGGATAATGCCAACAAAGTGTTAGTTGTATGAAATGATTAGTGCTTAGATACTTCGGCACAGGCATGAGCAAGTCAGTGGCTGTAGTACATGTGAACTGAATAGTATATGCATGGTGCTTAGATGCTTGAACTGATGAGTAAGTTGTTATGACTTGATGTTTTGGCCTTTCTCTGTATCCAACCTTAGGAAGGATGCTTAGTCGAGTAGGATGAATCTCCCCCCCCCAAGGTGGGAATAAGAGCGCCGGAGAAGTAGGAGGTGTCAGGGGAGGATGGAGGGTGAGTGCGACTTACTAGAAGCAGAGCGGCGGAGCCTGATGCCTTAAGTAGGATGTGGAGGAGGAGCTCTTCCCCCACATAACTACAGGTATGCCCCTTTCAATTATGTGTGGTTCATAGCTCAGGCTTGCGCTATGTACTGTAGCTGAAAGATGTAGGTTGTGCTTGGATACAGAGGCCAGATCAGTAAGTAGGATAATGCCTATAGAGTATTAGTTGTATGAAATAATAATAGTTTTATTTACATAGCGCCTTTCAACTTCCAAGGTGCGGTACAGCTTAAAACATTACAAATCAGACATTAAAATCAGATATCAAACACAGATAAAAACAATAATAAATCATCAACTTCAAAGCAATCAATTTTCTAAGAAGGCCATTTGCCAAAGATGGGTTTTCAAACCCCGCTTAAATTCCTCCACAGAAGTGCACTCCCATAACCAGCAAGGTAGAGAATTCCAGAGAGTGGGTGCAGCATAAGAAAATGCCCTACATCCAGATGATTTAAGATTCACTCTTGGAATCTCCAGCAACCCCTCATTGGCCGAGCGGAGCGATCGGCCAGGGCAGTAAGGAACCAGGAGTTCTTTCAGATAGGCCGGACCCTGACCGTGAAGGGATTTGAAAGTCAGTAAACTGACTTTAAAGGTGATCCGCCACCGTATAGGCAGCCAGTGCAGTTGGTGCAGCACTGGGGTGATATGACAGGATCTACCAGAACCAGTCAAAACCAGAGCCACTGTATTCTGCACTAGCTGCAGGCAGCAGATTTAAACCCCTGAAAGCCCAAAGTAAAGGAAATTGCAGTAGTCCAGATGCGAGGACACAAAGGCGTGGACCAGTGTTGGCAGGTCATCAGACAGAACTAGTTGCCTAACTCTGGTGATATTCCTAAGGTGGTAAAAGGAAGTCTTGATGGCTGCAGACACTTGTGACTGCAGTGACAGCCTGTCATCCAATACAACCCCCAGGTTATACACCCATTTAGAAGTTGGGAGTGAGACACCGCCAAGAAAAATTCATCAGGGTGTACCAACAGACGAACCCTCTATCTGGCTACCCGGGTCCACAACCAATACCTCTGTCTTTCCTGAGTTCAACTTCAGCCAACTAGAATCCATCCACTCATGGATTTCTTTCAGACAGTTGCTAAACACCAAGAGAGGTCCATCCTGGTCGGGTGCAAAAGACAGTTATAGTTGGGTATCATCTGCATAGCAGTGAAACCTCAGCCCATACCATCTTACAATGTCTCCGAGGGGCAGCATATACACCGCGAATAACATGGGAGACAGCACTTAACCCTGATGCACCCCACACAACAAAGATGTTGGGTCCAAGGAAAAAACCCCAGACACAACTCTTTGTGATCTCCCAGTGAGGAAAGAGGTGAACCATTGAAGAAATCTCACAAATATGCCTCAGGCGTGCTATCAACACCATGTGATCCATGGTGTCAAAAGCTGAAGAGAGATGAAGGGGAACCAAGATGGAACGTTTCTTCTGATCCCTTGCCCTCAGAAGATCATTGAGCACCCGAACCAGTGCTGTCTCAGTGCTGTGTCTTTTACAAAAAACGTACTGGAGGGGTTTGTAGATGTCATGGATGGTTAAATGGTCCTCCAATTGGGCTGCTACTACCTTCTCAATCACCTTCCCAATAAAGGGTAGGTTAGAGATAGGTCTGTAGTTTGTGAAACAGTCTGGGTCCAAGGTAGCTTTCTTCAAGAGTGGTGTCCCCACTGCTTCTTTCAGGGAGCTAGAAACTCACCCGACTCCAAGAAGCACCAGTCTATTTGCACAAGGACTGGACCGATGATATTACTACAACCCAGAATTAGGGAGGTCGGTCCAGGATCCAAATTAGAGCATGTAGGGCGCACACTGTGGGTAATCCTCATGACATCAACGAAGTCAGGTTGACTGAAGGAACTCCAAAAAAATTGAGATACCGTGAACTCACACTGTTCAACAGCATTCCCCTTAGAGGGTGCTGGTTGCAGATCCGCCCTGATGTCAGCCACCTTAGTTGCAAAAAATCGAGCAAGCTCCTCGCAATCTAATTGCGAAAAGGCTTTCCGGACTTGCAGACAGGTTGGGTTGCACAGTCTGTCTACAGTTCGAAAAAGCTGAGCTGGTCGATTCTGTGCAACTGCAATCTCCCTGGACAGAAATTCTGCCTTCTTACAGGTGATTGCAGATTGATAGACTAAATAATGGTCCATCAATCTAAGGTGGTCGGCTTCAAGGGCGGACCTGCGCCAACACCGTTCTAACCTTCTCCCCTTTCTCCGCATCTCCCTCAAAGCCCCATTAAACTAAGGGAACTTGGGGTGAAGGGATAGGGGGCACACACGGACAGGAGCAATAGAGTCCAGAGCCACCGTAACAGCCATATCTGGACTACTGCTCGCCAACATGGGGGATGAGAGGTCAAGGACTGCCGCTAGGCCTTGGGAAAGTAATATCCTGTAAAGGGCGGTAACTAACCATCTCCACAGGGTTAAGCCTTCTCAGGGGGGTGCAAAAACTGAACCTCATGGTGTAGTGATCTGACCAGGCAACTGGTTCCACTTCCAGATCAGATGTTTTGATCCCTAGCTGGAAGACTAAGTCCAGAGAGTGTCCAGATTTATGATTAAATGATTAGTGCTTAGATACTTCAGCATAGGCATGAGCAAGTCAGTGACTGTAGTACATGTGAACTGGATAGTATATGCATGGTGCTTAGATGCTTGAACTAATGAGTAACTTGTTATGACTTGATGTTTTGGCCATTCTCTGTATCCCTCCTTAGGAAGGATGCTTAGTCAAGTAGGATGAGACCCCCAAAAGAGATAATGATTGCAGGTATGATTACCTCCTCCAACTCCGGAGATTGTGGCCAGTAGCACGCAGGAGAGGAAAACCCCTTTGGGGGAAACCTCTGAGGACCCATGGCTACTGACCTACCCATCCTTCTGGGCATACTAAAGGAGAGTAATCCTAAATGAGCAATATATGTAATATTGGCTAGTCCAAAACCCCAAGAGAGGAAGATCTGAAGGTCGAGAAGAGCAAATGGAATCCAGTACTGATGATGAATGGACAGCGAAGATGGTAGTATATCCAGAGCAAGTCCCAGGCCAAGCTGTCAATGTCCAGGGTTAACTATCGATAGAAGGTCATCCAGAATCTAGGTGATGCACAGTCACTCTTGAAGTAAAGGTCCAAGTTCTGATATATGAGGTCATGGAAGCAGAGAGTCCGGGAAGGTGAGGCGAGTAAGCTGTATACAGATGGAAAGCTGAAGAAGGTGGAGCAACTGAACCCCTGGTCCTGAGTGGGCAAAAAGGTAAATGGACATAAGGCCAGAAGCCCAGAAAACCTCCAACTCATCCAGCTAAGCAAGTCTGCAAGGGACAGGGACTCCCTGCCCTGAGCTGGGCAAGGGAAGAGTACAGCAGAAATAATTGAACCTCCAGGCTGATGGTTGCGCAAGGCAGGTGTAGAGTAGGAATAGTCAAACCCCCAGGCCCCAATACTGGACAGGCAAGTGAAGGGTAGTATAATTGAACCTCCAGTCCCCGATGCTGGGCGAGGCAGGCATAGGATAGAAATAGTCAAACCTCCAGGCCCCGAAGCTGGGCAAGGCAGGTGTAGAGTAGAAAGTCGAACCCCCAGACCCCAATGTTGGGTAAGACAGGTGCAGGCTAGGCCCCCGTGTGGCCAGTAGGAACAGCCGGACCCCATGTAGGCCAGGCGGAAAGATATGGGGGGGCCAAGCCAGCTTCTATGAAGGCTAGCAGGACTGGGAAACTCCACCACAGAGGGCCACCCAGTTCAACAGAGAGCTGGAAGATGAGTGACAGTCGATGCAGGGTGTGCATATCCATGGTCCTCCTTTCCAGTCAGAAACTAAGGCAAGAGAAAGTACTTAAGAAAGGACTGAGACTGGGCAAGGAGATGTGCACTGGAGACAGAAAGCCCAGCTCAGCACGGGTTGTCTGACTGTCTGCAGAATCACACAGTGCTGCACACAGAAGACAGCAATTGTATCCAAACTAGGAAGAGTTCATGAAGTTGAAGAGGCAGTATTGCTCCATAACTGTAGCAGTGCAATTGTAGCTCGAAAATAGTGAAGCAATGCACTGAGGCCTCCATTGAAAACAAAACTAGGAAAGTACTAAGAAAGGATGACAACTGAAACATCTGGTCAAGGGCCTCACGCTGAATAGAAGACTAAAGTCAGGTAAAATGAAAAGCAAGATATCCGTATCCGTTGTAATGCAGGGAAGTTATACACTGGGGAGAGGCATGCAGTACCTGCTCCCAGGCAAGTTAACATGGCCATCTGCTGTACCACGAATGCCGATGTCCCAGGCAGTTTAGGGTCCCACGGAGCCTCGTGGAATCAATGGGCAGGACAATAACTAAAGCTGTAGTAGGGGCATGGTCCCAAATGATGGTGTAGAGAAGCCCATTCGTGTCAGAGGCAATACGGCGTAGTGCAGGCAGTGGAGGAAATGCCGAGGAGAGCTAGCAATAGCCGTCCCAACCAGGAAGAGGAGAGCAGGCAGTACGTGTGGAAGAGGCATTCAGGCTGCAATGGTAGGGGCTCTGGAGCCCAAGTAATTCAGTCCAGGAAAAGCCCTGAGTAGAAGACCGAGCAAGCAGAAGGAGTGCATGGCCACACAGATGAGGAGTGCTGGAAGCCGTGACTAAGGAGAACCTAGAGGAGCAGAAATGAAGTGGCTGCCAAACATAGTGAAGGTGCAGCACTGAGGCAGGCAGAAAGAAGAAACCCAAGAAAAGGTACCACAGAACAGAGAGGGAGGGTGGGGGGGACAAGAAGCAGAATGCAAGGAAGGAAGAGAAACAAGTAGAAAGCACTGGAGTAAAGGGAATGGGGTGGCACAGAACAGAGGAAGAGCCAGCCCCTGCTCGCAGCAGGAAGCGAGCGCAGCAAGTGTGACTCACTCTAAGCAGAGCGGCGGAGCCTGATGCCTTAAGTAGGGTGTGGGAGAGGAGCTTTTCCCCCACATAACTACAGGCATGTGCCTTTCAATTGCTTGCATACTCTTATAGTGGAATGTATTCTTTATACAGTGTTAAATAATGAATACCCTACAATTGATGATATTTGGGAATTAAAAAAAATCATTGCTGCATAGCCTTTTCAGCTAGATTACTTAAATGAAAAAAAAATTAAACCAGCACTTTTGACCTTAGGTCACGCCCTGACTCAAGAAATGTCAAAACAAAGGTGAATATGGAGGGAAACAGAGCAACCGATGGAAGACTCTTCTTCCAGGTATGTGTGGTTGCACTTCACAGGGGTTTAAATTACATTTTGCAGCCACACGCCAGCAGGGCTAGTGGCTGTGAAGACCCATGGAATCCATGACAATTCCATTGTCCCAATTGGTATAATCATTGTAATGTCACATCCTCCAGTTCAGGCCAGCTAGGTTAGTCAAATGAAAATTTTACAAGCCCAGTACAAAATCTACTAGCATTTGGTTTGTTGGCTGAAACCATTTTTCAACCCTACTTCATCACTTGGAGTGATGCATATGAATATGTGAAATGACAGCAGAAACAGGCCTCATGGTCTATCGCATCTGCTCGAATGTGCAGCTAGCCCCTTAACTTGCAGCTGCCCCACCCTCCCTCCTTCCTCATAGCAACCCCCACTCTGTCCCTCCCCTCTTGAATCTTCCTACCGTTTTACATGACACCACTTTCTCAGGCACAGTATTCCACTTGTCTGCCACCCTTTCCGTTAAAAAGTGCCTCCTGATCTCCCTACTGAATCTCCCCCCATCTCAGCTGATGCCCTCTCATGACCCTTCCCCTTCTGATCTGCAGAACCCCTTCTGTATTAGCCCTGTTTAGTCCCTTTAAGTATTTAAAGGTTTCAATCATATCCCCCATCCCTCCTGTCCTCCAGGGAATACATGTTCAGCTCTCCCAGCCTCTCCTCATAGGATTTACCTTCTGGTCCCTGGATCATCTTTGTTGCCCTACACTTCACCCCCACCACCAATCTGATGTCCTTCTTCGGGAAAGGATTCCAGTACTGCACGCAGTATTCCAGGTGCAGCCTGACCAGTGACCTGTACAGGGGAAGGATAACCTCTCTGTGCCTAGAGGAGATTCCCCTCACTATGCACCCCGCATCTTGTTTGCTTTTGCTGCTGCCTTCCTGCATTGAGTTGAGTGGTTCATATGCCCCATTATTAGTACCCCTAGATCCTTTTCCTCCATGGTGCTTTCCAACTGTACCCCTCCCAACTGATATTTCCTCCCCTGGTTCCTTGCTCTAAAGTGCAGGACCTTATACTTCTTGGCATTGAACCCCAGCTACCATGTCTCCAAGCACTCCTGTACTTTGGTCAGGTATTCCTGCAGTCCCCTCCATCCCTCTGTCATCTACCACCACACTGATCTTAGTATTGTCTGCAAACAGGCTCATCCTACTCTGGATCCCATTTGAGATATCAGCTATGAATATTCCAAACAGCACCGGTCCCAGTACTGACCCCTGGGGCACCCTGCTCGTAATGTCCCTCAGTGATGAGAGCCCCCACCACCACCACCACCCTTTCCTGCCTTCCCCTGAGCCAGTTGGTGATCCAAGTGACCAGTTTTGTTCCCACCCTAATGTATTCCAGTTTACTCCCCAGCCTCCCATGCGGCACCAAGTCAAAGGCCTTGCTGAAGTCCAAATACAGGACATCCACTGCATGGCCCCTGTCCAGCTCCCTAGTAACCCAATCATAATACTCAATTAGGTTTGTCTGGCAGGATCTGCCTGAGACAAAGCTGTGTTGATGCCTGTCTTGGAGACCATTGTCCACCAAAAAGGTCACCAACCTCTCTTTTAGGATTGACTCCGTGATCTTTCCTACGATTGAAGTGAGGCTCACCGGTCTATAGTTGCCTGGGTCATACTTTGGGCTGCTCCTGGTGGTGGCATGGTGGTGTTACCTTGAATGGTGTGAGTGACCATGTGCCACTATCAAACACACCATAGGACACCAGCGCATGTGTGCTGTGATGGGTGGTAGAAGGGAGAGGGGCCAGAACAGGAAAACTATCCTCTGGCTGGGCATGCTGGATGATGGCCCCCATCCCTAATCCACCAGTCCTCTTGGTGCATCCCCACAATCCCCAGCCTAAGGAGGTGTTTCCTCCCCTGGCTACAGCAGGACAATCCCCACCCCCCCCAAAAAAAAAAAACTGGTCTCTACAAAACTGTGAGCCATCAGAAGGACCAGAAACCTGGGAACTTGGAGATCATAAATGGCAAATGGGTGTTAGGGTAACAGGGCTTATTATGCCCAAAAGTATAGGATTGCTTTGTTATGGGGTGGATGGAAGATCTACATCATGGGAAAGCAATGCCATTGGCCTTATAATGGATCCTCATCCAGTTCCTCATAATGTAGAGGAGATACTGTGAAGCAAACAACATTAACCCATCCTTTCCGGGGCTTGTGCATGCTTCTGCTAGCCCATAGAGCTGCCAGCGAGGAGCATGGGAGTTGGGATGAAGACTCATTCTTGAGTAACAAGGCCACCCTGTTAGCCCTGACCTGAACTTTTAAAAACTTATTTTATTGCATACAATTACAAAAAAATAAATGCTCTGTAAAAGGTGAAAAACTAGAACAAAGAGTCTCAATATGTCTCTTCACCCTTCACCTAACTGTTACACTGTCAGGGGTAAAACTAAAGAAATAAAAATACTGGCCTCTATGCCCTGTGTCCACGTGCCATAGATACAAGGCATGTAGTGATGCTTAAATGCCTTCATCATGCACCGGGGTCCTGCAGATCCCTGTACACATGCATGGAAGGGATGTGCGTTCCTTCCGCACAGAATCCTCCCGGCTTATGACAGAATTACACGTGGAGGTGGTCTGGGGAGAGTGTCAGAGGCATGCCTGACACAATCCAGTGCTATTCACAAAGGTGCAGAGTGCTGGGCATGGGAGGCACAAGGTGCATGAGGGGAGACCCTGCCAGAACTTGTATGCATCCCCCCAAATGAACACCTGCCAGCAGTGGGAGGATGGGAACACCCTTCCTCCTGATGCAACAGCCTACCAGGCTGACAGGGAGAGCTGGGCAACCATTTGGGCACTCACACATAGTTCTAAAAATACAGGGTCCAGCACCTTCCCAGGATCCCCTGCTCACATGCAGCAGGAGATCCCCTTCGGGACCCAGGACAGGCATTTGATTGGATGTCCTCCTGTGTCCCTAGATCTACCCCATGAAGCAACACTATGTGGGGGCAGGCCCATGGATAGATGGCTGGCAATAGTGAATGCCAGCTGGTGCAAGCTTGTCTGTGGTTTAGGAGCTTCACAGGCCGGGAATATCCTCTCATGTGTACAAGCTACCACTTGAAGCACCAACAGTCAAACATCAGGAGTGACCTCAGGAGTCAGAGAAGGAGGATCAAGCATCTCCAGGTCTGCTCTCCTCCTCTGCGAAGGGGGATAGGCAGATCCTGCAGCTTACCTAGCACCTGTTAGAAGCTGGGTAAAGGCAGCTTAGTGCCATGACAGATGGGGGATGAGGCAGACTTTGGTGCATGTCACATGGGAGCACATGGCAAACGTCATTGCACATCACATCCTCGGGGGCCAAAAAACAGAGGAAAATGCAGGCATCGGGACACAGAGGATTGTCGACAGGTCCTGCACCCAAACAGTTGGGCACACCTCCAGAATCAGATCTGTTGTGCGGTGGGGCTTGGGGGACCCCGCCAACCCCGCTGAGGGGGGCAAGCCATGGGGGAAGACGGTGGTAGGTAAGTCCGAACGGATGTCAGGGTTACAGGGCTAGAGTGCTCCTCCAAATGAGAGCTCTCTGGGTGAGGAGAATAAAAAAATTGCAAAAAACAATTTAAAACATTCCTCGTCTTCTGGCATAACTATGGTCTAGGTAACTTAAAATATATGGTACAATATCAATTATAATAGTTCAAGAAAATGCACTTAACATGAACTGAAAAACAAAAACAGCTAAACCAGAAAACTGCAGACAGGCAGGTGGTTTCCCTCTTGCTTTACAGTTAGGAGAGAGACATATTATGAACCACATGGCCATACTGTTCAACAAAAAAAGGTTATCCAACAGTGCTTTTTAACTAGAGTACATTTAAAATGCATATTTGTGTCTGCTGGTGTCCCTTGCGCCAAATTTTAGAACTTTAGTACTTTTCCCACTGTTTTAAGTTGTCCTGTCTCTTTATGTACCAGCTTTAGAGTATCTCTAACAACCTTGCATAGATCTTTCATGATTCTCTCTCTAGCCAGCTCTGCTCCAAATCATTTTCAAAAGATTTGCTTTATTAAACAGGAAACAGGAAGCTGTCTTATCTAAATTCTGGTAGTCAGAAGTCCTCATAACAGATGAGTCTAGTATGAGCTTACAGTAATTGCATGGGTATTATTTAAGTCATCCTGGAATCATCTTGCACTCATCAGGTTATTTATTCTAACATTTTCTGATGACTTGTTGTCTTCATGATGCTTGATAATGCTAGAATGACTTCTAAAGCAATTCAATGATCATTAGATCACCCTAGGATGGCTTCTAAAGTAATTTGGTTTGATGTGGGTAAGCCCCACGATTCTGAATACATTAATCATATGCCCCTCTAGTTCCTAGTCTTTTACAATGAGAAAAATCACAGATCCTTGAATCTGTCCTTGTATAGCATTGCTTACTTTTAGCCCTTTGGTTATCATTATCAATGATTTCCTGATTTCAAGAGATAAGAAGTGCCGCTCAATCTTGGTCCTTTTTTTATCTCTCTTCAGCTTTTGACACTGTGGACCTTGGGGAATTGCTGGAGTGCTTAAGGGGTATCTGTGGTCTGTCAGGGACAGTCCTCAGATGGTTTCCATCTTTCCTCACTGGCAGGTCTCAGAGGATGGTGTCTGGGATGTATTCCTTGGACTCATTCTCTCTGCAATGTGGGGTTCCCCTGGGCTCCGTGCTGTCCCCAATGCTGTTCGCCAGGTATATGTTGCTGTTGGGAGACATTGTGAGACAGCATGGACTGAGGTTTCATTGTTATGCAGACGACACCCAGCTCTACCTGTCTTTTGTGCCTAACCAGGATAGTGTGGTCTCAATCTTTAATAGCTGCCTCGCAGAAATCCAGGACTGGATGAAGACCAGCTGGTTGAAGTTGAACTCTGATAAGACTGAGGTGTTGATGATGGATCCAGGTCACCGGATAGAGAGGTTGGTGGCAGGGTCTCCCTCAGGGATTTGGCTCAGGGGTAATCAGCTGCTGTCCTACAAATAAGTGCAAAACCTGGAAGTGATTCTTGACGATGGGCTGACATTGTGTTCACAGGTGTCGGCAGTAGTCAAGTCTTTTCTTTATCATCTGAGGAACATCACCCAGGTTAAACATCTTGTTCCATTTAGTGATCGTCCAACGCTGATCCATGCCTTTGTGACCGCGCGCCTGAACTACTGTAACTCCTTCTACCTAGGGCTTCTGGGGGTTGACATCCACTGCTTGCAGCTAGTGCAGAATGTGGCGGCCAGGTTGTTGATGGGGGGTTCCTCATTCGAGTCACATTTCTCCTGTGTTGCACAAACTACACTGGCTGCCTGTTCAGTGGCGGATCACCTTCAAGGTCAGTTTACTGACCTACAAGGCCCTACACAGACAGGGTCCGAGCTACCAGTAAGAGCTCCTGATTCTCTACTGCCCCTCTGACCACTCTGCTCAGCTGATGAGGGGTTGCTAGAGGTTCCCAGAGTATGGCTGAAACCTTCGGGGTTGCAAGCTTTTATGTACTTGGTCCCCACTCTGTGGAACTCTTTACCTCATCAGATTCGAGAATGCCAGACTGTGAAGAGCTTTAAGAAGGCCTTAAAGACCCATCTATTTCATCTCGCTTTTGGAGAATTTATGTAATAGATTGCATTGATATATATTGGTGTGAAATCTGGAATTGCACTGTATTTTATTATTTTATTGTTTTAAAGTGTTTTTACTGTCAATATTTGAACAGCGCTTTGATATTTTTTGAATTGCGCTATAAAAATAAAGATTATTATTATTGTTATAGATGCTGTATATTTCCAAGTTCTGCTTTATATTGTATATAGAGAGGGTTCCAAAATTGCACACATTATAGATGGGACCTGACCGAAGCCTTATGTAGTAGTAGGATTGTTCACTTTGATCTATTTCCCATTGCCATGGTAATGTATACCAATGTCCTTTTTGTTTTCTGACAGCTGCTAGACATTGACCCTATGTCTTGAGTGATCTTTTTGTTATGACCTCAAGATCCCTTTCCTGATCTGTCTTGCTCAGTATTATCCCATTTAATCTGTAATCCCTCTACCTGTTCCCTGACCCCAAGTGCACTGCTTTACAAATGTCCACAGTGAACTGCATCAGAATATTTTTTGTCCATATACCTAACCTAGTGCAACCTTTCCTTCACCTTCCTCATTACTAACAGTGTCTATTTTTGCATGATCCACAAATCCTGAAAAATAGCTACTCTTACCCACTTCCAACCCATTTAGGACAATGTGGAACAGTAGCAGTCCAGCACTGAACCACTTGCAACTTCATTCATAACACATCTCCCACCAGAATATTTCTCCTTCACACATATTTTCTGTCCCATGCTCTCTTGTCAATTCTTAAAGGGACACTGCCAACCCACTTAGGCCTCCAAGTGTCTGTTGTTTAAAAAGGACATGGTATGATTGTTCACATTCTGTACAGACTGATGATGTAGCTGGTTGTTTGTTTCTGATTTGTTTTTTCTGGTAAAAAGGGAAAAACAGACTGCCTACCATACCACACAAATCATGTTTGTTACCATTCCTTGAGCAATTGGTTACACTCCTTGATCAACTCCCACTGCATCTTTCCTGGACTTAGAAACACCCCCAATATAGTCTAGCCACTCATTATGCAGTGGGAGCAGAGGAGACTATTGCATGAGGAGTGGCTGCACTGTTTGGGGTTGTTTCTAATGATCAGGAAGTATGCAATAAGAACAGATTCAGGATTTGAAACAAAACAATGTTGGTTATAACTATACATTAACATGTATTTCAGTTCTACTAAACAAGGAGGCCAATAAAACAACCAGCAACATCAATGAATTTTAGAGAAGGTAAGCAATCATAAAATGTGGGTTTCTAACTTGAAATAATACGATGCTAAAAAGGCTGCGTGTTCCTTTAATCCATTTTAGTGCTCTTCAATCCACTAATGCCATTTGATTTATTTATTCATCTGGTAGACACTGTGAGCAACACTATTAGTTTTCATGTGTAACCAGGAAACATAAATAGGGAATACAGAATGGACTGCAGTGGACTAACACATTTACCTCCACTAGTGAGTGCTAAGATCCATAACTCACGAGTGGCAAAGCCACAAGTTAGTTATAAAGGTCTTACCACTCATGTGGAGATAAATGTATTATTCTACTGCAATCCATTATACATTTGATATATGCCAGACCATTTGTAATGTTTTTACTGGTGTTTTACAATGTTTTTTAGCCTAAAACTGCCTTTCTTTCCATTGTAAGCACCCTATCTGGCCCATTGTTCTCTGAGTTCCATTTCCAGATTCTAAGAGGAAATAACATGTTCTAAGTGAAATAAATGGCATTCTAAGTGAAAATAAATATTTATAACAAAATAACATGATTTATTTACCCAATTTATTCACCACTGGTGTGGTATATAACAGATTACAAAGTTTACATAACAAAAAAAAAATTGTTAAAACTAAAACATATAGAGCCCCATTTTCGGAAGGGTAGTGTGGCACAAACCGGGTTTTTGCCACGCTAACAAGGAATAGCTCCAGCTGTTGGGGGCATTCCCATATTCAAAGGGCACACATGCATGGCACACCTGTGACAGCACCATAGAGCACAGTATTGTACTGCGCCTATGCAAATGAGGATTCCCCTATGCATATGAGGTGCAGCACAATATTGAAAGGTTTCAGAAGTACTAAATGGCCACCAGCAGTGGTGCAGTTCAACGCTTCTGAAACCCAGCCCTTAACAGTGTGCAGATCCATCTGCCACTGTAAAGAGCTGCATAGTCTGGTGGTTCAGTGGTCCCTCCCTAGCCCTGATCTGTGTGATAAAATAAAATCCCAGATTCACTGGTAGTCTAGTAGTCCCCCCTTCCTGAGCCCCGATCCATGCATGAATAAAAAAATTGCCCTTAACCCTGGTAGTCTGGTGGTGCCCCCCTCCCTGAGCCCCAATCCGTGTATGAATAAAAATCACCGATTTTCCTGGCAGTCTAGTAGTCCCCCATCCCTGAGCCAAGATCCATGTATGAATAAAAATCACCTGTTTCTCTGTTAGTCTAGTGGGTCTCCCTCCAAAAGCCCTGATCCGTGTATGAATAAAAAATTACCCTTATCCCTGGTAGTCTAGTGGTCCCCCCTTCCCAAGCCCCGGTCCCTGTATGAATTAAAAATAACCCATTTCCCTGGTAGTCTAGTGGTCCAACCCCCTGAGCCCTGATCTGTCTGATAATAAAATATCACCACATCCCTAGTAGTCTAGTGGCTCCCCACCCTGGTAGGCAGTGACTCACCACCCCGCTCCCCCCTCCCAAGCTGACCAGAGCCAGCGACTGGCACAGCCCTCCTCACACCACCACAGCCAGCCACCGACAAAACTGTATCAGAGCACATACAATATACAGTACACACTCATTGACTGACTGGTCAGCCATGGTCAACCAATTAGCAAGCACTGTACACTGTATGTGCTCTGATACACTTCTTCTCCCCTCCATTCTGTATGGGGCTCCTCTACTGCAGTCACTCAGAGAGACAGAATTCAATAAACTTACTGTCCTCTATAACAGAGTGGCCAGCTTCACCACAAACTCCTCCCCAAGGAGGCATCATTGTGAGGCACTTAAGGAACTTAACTGGCCCTCTCTTCAGCACAAACTAGTCTACCCAGTCACCTGCCTTGCATTCAAGTTCTCTACCCTTGGTCCCCCTCCCCATCTTAATGGACTACTCTCTACCAAAATACAATGCCAAACCCTACGATCGTCTGCAAATCACCTACTTGACATCCCTCGGTGTCGTTCCAACCAAGGCAAACGCTCCTTCAAGTTTGCTGCCTCCCACCTTTGGAACTCCTTACCAGCTAGCTTGACTGGCTCATCCACCATTAGCCAATTCAAGTCCAGGCTCAAAGTATATCTCCTCAATCTCACCCTTTGTGGCTGTAACCGTTAGCTCCCTAGCCCATTTCTCCTTTCCGCTCACACTGCTTTGAACCTTCCTTCCTTCTGGATGTATCTAATATGACGTTTTACCGTGACTGTCTCATATTTCCTACTAAACTGATGTGTAATCTGACATCATGCACTGCTAACAAGAGCCTACTACCCCTGTAACTGGATGCAAATGTATATTTTGAGTAATTATTGTAACTACTGTAAAGAGTGCTTGTATGTGTCTTTGTTCTGTAAAGAATGCTATTATGTGTCTTACTCTGTAACTATTTTGTGTCGCCCCTTGCTAATGTACATACAGTATTGTGTAATTATTGTAACTACTGTAAAGAATGCTAGAATGTGTCCTTTTCTGTAAAGAATGCTGTTGTGTGTCTCTCTCTGTAACTAATTCCGGATCGCCCCTGAAAAAGGGACCTCTGGTCTCAGTGGGCTTACCCAGTTACCAAAATACAAATAAATAAATAAATAAACAGTTCAGTCGGTGGCTGGCCGTGGTGGTGTGAGAAGGGCTGTGCTAGTTGTCTGCTCCAGTTGGGTTGAGGCAGGGAGGGGTGGTGGGTCACTGCCTACTAAGGCGGGGGGCCACTAGACTACCAGGGATGTGAGAATATTTTATTATCAGATGGATTAGGGCTCAGAGACCACTACACTAACAGGGAATCGGGTGATATTTTATTCATATGGGGCTCAGGGCTCAGGGAAGGAAGACCACTAGACTACCAGGGAAATGGGTCATGTTTTATTATATGGGGATCAAAACTCAGGGAGGAGAACCACTAGACTGCCAGGGAAACAGGTAACTTTTTATTGATACATGGATCGGGGCTGAGGGGAACCTGGCATGGTGCACTCCATGGCAGCACTGGCATGCAAATGAGCCCATATTGGGCATGCAAATGGTCTGCTAGTGCCATGCATGCCCAATGGGCTCATCTGCATGTTTGGACTGAATATCGCTTATAGGGGTAGCAGCATGATCCAGTTTGTGCTGTGCTTTACCAGTATGGGAGGTCTTCAGTCCCACCCTCTGGCAGCACTGAGTCAAACATGGTGACCGCTTGCTGTGGGCCACACTACCAGAGTCTGATATTCAAACAGATAGGCTGGTCAGTTTAGATCATGCTATCTGTGTGAATATGGTGCCAGAGCTGTCCGGCCCTATTTTTGCATGCGGCACACCTGTTTGCGCTCACAGCCAGCCGGATCTGGATATAGGGCCCAAAGAGTGCACAGAGACGAATTCACATAATCTAACTTTAAATCTGAGATCTTCTGATTTTGTATACTAGTTTACATGTTAATTAAACTACATCTGACCAGACTAATGACTCTGCAATGGCCCAACTAGGGCCAGTGCAAAATAGGTAGGTAGGGTGGGCAGACTGGATGGGCTAACAGACCTTTTTCTGCTGTCTTTGTCTGTGTATCTATGTAAGTATTAATGCTTCCCTATTCCTACAACTACAGCTGTGGTCTCACTTATATTTTGAAACTGTGAGAACTGTGAACTGAAGGTGAGCAGTTTGGGCACCCTGACGACTATGTAAGAGCACTATGACAGTTGTAAGAATGCCATCAGATGATGCATTAATATTTTATTGATTATAGGTGACCAACATTTTTTTTTTTAATTTAAAGAATAAATTCTCCTGTGTGTGAACCAATGCTGACTCTTTCCAATTGGTATGGTATGATATGGAATGGTATGGTATGGTATGGTATGGTATGGTATGGTATGGTATGGTGTGGCGTGGCGTGGCATGGCATGGTATGGTATGGTATGGTATGGTATGGTATGGTATGGTATGATGTGGTGTGGCATGGCTTGGCATGGCATGGCATGGTATGGTGTGGCATGGACTTTTATGGTGAAATGTTACTTTTTTAAAGGATAAAACTGTTATTGACATGGTCCTATTTACTATGGACATCCTAATCTAACAACCTACACTGAGCCCTATATTCAAATGGTTAGCATGGCACTAACCATGTTAGCACTTTGCTAACAAGATAAGCATAAGCCAACAAGGTGAGGCCATACTCAATGGCCCCCAGAGTCCAGTGCTGACTGGCCAGTGTGATCACACAGAATACACCACTGTGTCAATACAAATGAGGGTACCCCTATACATACAGGGCTCAGTGGTTTATTCAGTTCTTCTGGAAGCACTAAACAATCACCATTACAGTTCTATCTAATGCTGCTGAAATCCTGCCCTTATCCCCACACATGGATTCCCCCATTTCCCATCCTGCATTGTAGTTATATATTCATGGTAGTCCAGTGGTCCCCCCAGGTGGTGGCCAGCCAAGGTGGTGAGCAGAGAGGCTATGCCAGTCACCATCTCTTATCACTATAGCAGCATCTGTGAGTGCAGGTAAATAGGGGTATGGGATGGAAGTCCTGAGTGGCTAGGACAGGAGCGGGACTATTGGCCATTTGTGAGAGCATTTAAGTGTTTTATATTATCTGTTTCTTTCATTTCACGGATGTTGAAATGTTGAGAACCATGGTATTTCTTCACCTCTTCTTTGCGCCAGTGTTGTGGAATTTGATGTATACTGTATGTCTCATACGCAATCTATTTTGACAGTATGGGGAATGTGCAAACTACAATATACATCTATATGTGTTGAAACCTTCTTTTGGTTTCCACCAGACACTGCTTGGGTATAATTTGAGTACAACTAAGCACAAGATGGTTGATTGTGGGGTGGGGGTGACCACCAGACTATCAGAGGCATATACATACTATACAGGATGGGCACTTGGAAGTATACAATAAGGGTGGGCACTTGGGGGTGCACACATGCTAATGAGCCCATAATGGGCATGCAACTGGCCAATAACACCTTGCATGCCCAATAAGGTCATTAGCGTGCTAGGGCTGAAAATGGCCCAGAGGTGCCATGGCGCTATCTTGTTTGGGCTGCACTATCTCCTTTTGGCTTTTGTGGGCAACTTAATGTTCTGCCTGTGTTAGTGCAGTGTGTAGCTGCCATGCACTGTGCTGACACAGCCCATATTCAGACAGCCCACTCTAGTTGGAGCTTGCCAACTGTCTGAATATTGACCCTAAACCGGCTGTGTTCTACATGCCATGCAAAGCCCCTGTCTTTGTGATGCACAAAGCAAGCTTTGAATATGAGGGCCATTGACACATACACAGAAATCAAAAATACAATTTTAACATTTAAAAAGCATTCACATAAACTGATGGATTCTTTATTAAGAGCTCATTTTAATTCCTTCCTTGTATTGTTATTTCTTACGTGTACTAATAGTTTATATTTCTCTAAGGACACTACTAAATTAACCCTGATAAATTATTCTATAATTGTGTCTGGTATTGATGTAAGCCCTACTGGTCTATAGTAAAAACAGATCCACACTAGCTCTCATTTTAAATACAGGAAATACATGCACCATTCTTCTTTCCTGATTACACTAGGGATGAGGGACTCCACCCCTTTCCTAAAGACAGTAGGGTTAAATATAGCTAGATTCCCCTTGGGCTCAAGGGAATCATGCGAATCAAGTCACTGTTACGATGTGGCACCGAAGCCTTTTTTGTCTTTTTCATTTTGACAAATATATCTTAGATGAGGCCGTTCTTGGAGCTTTCTGAAAACAGAAACAGCAGACCCTGTAATGAAAGAATTGCATATAAAGCACATTCAAGGATGGAGTCTTTTATCATGTATGCTCTATGAGTCATCTGGCAAGACAATACTGTATGTATAGTCTAGCAAATGGTAGACTTAGAATGTGGCAAGTTCATGTAATTGTTTTATGCAGGGTAAAGAACTCTGTCCAGGTGTTAAATTTGAATTTCTATACAGTAACCCTATCTATAATGTGATGTGAAACAGGCCACCACACTGTTCTGTGATTCAATTCATATGGACTTTTAACAACATTTGTGAGGTACTGCATCACTGCAGGCTTCTGAGTCTCCAGTATATACACACCTCAGGTTCATGGCCTCTAACGTAATTGGACAGTTTTGTTTGTAAAAAAAAGCCTGCTCTGCCAAATGCTGAAACCTCTGCTTTGACAGATATATCACTTTTCTGACGGGATTGTGTTTTGAAGAGAGATGACACATGATCAAGTTCTCTTTTATATCCTTCAATGAATCTGACAGTTGTCCAGCAGGGTCTTGTGCTGCTTCCAACTGTCAGCTATCACAAAGCATGGTGGGAATGTAGCAAGTTAAATGAATAAAAAAAACATTTGGGAAAAAAACATTTTTCTTCTCCCTCTTGAGACAAATGGTTTAGAGTTTCACTAATCTTTCTTTTAGTTTTCAAAACCCCAGTTGCCCTTTCTTTCTATACGTGCGTCTGTTATCCTTTTAAAGATATCTCTTTGCTGTTTTGAATTTTGCAATGTTCAGTAATTGTGTTCTTTTAATTTGGGGGGCACTTGAAATCTGTATTTTTTAGGCATTCAAAGTACTTGAAGAAATAATCAGTAGAAATCAATCCACATTATTTTTAAGGCTTAGTGCTTGCCATAATTAACAATAATGTACTGTATAATAAGCCTCAAAGAGAAGGATATTAAAACCCGTATGTATACAATTTTATTTAGTTGTTATTTTTTTTTAAGTTTTTTACTTCATCCCAACACTGGTATTTCTTTTTTTTTTCAGTTAATTCTTTTTATTTATTTCATTCATCCATCAATGAACATATATATTCAGTATGTGTTTGTTACAAAGAATCATACATATATCCAGCCCCACAGCATGTTATAACAGCTTGTAGTACATGAAGCTTATATAGGGTATAATCAGACATGTTAATAGTACAGCATGCATATAGCTAAATGCAACTTAAGATACCTTGTATTTTAGGACCAAGACAAGGGACTGGCTTTGACTATTTTGACAACAGCAGAGCAGTGTATGAATAAGCTTTAGCAGTGAATTACTGTATCTTCCCCAAGACTGTGTGCCACCTGAGTTCCCCAAATTTATTGGGGAAGGGGGAAGTACTGCCGGAAAGGTAAGATATGGGTCTCATATGTATGTGTGGAAATTTATGATAGGGGTCCACTTAGTGACGTTAACCACACAGCTACTGCCATGAGGTAAGGCAGTGTCAGCAGACAGGTGGAGGCCTCTCCCAGTTCTCCTTGTATACAGTCATGGGGAGGGAGAGGAGGGTGTGGGTGGGGAGGGAAGTCAATGACCCTGAGTGCTGGGTTGCAGAAATAGATAGAAACATAGAATGTCTCAACAGGAAAGGACCAGCAGGCCCTTCTAGTCTGCTTTATTTTCCCTGCCTAGCACTACACCCTGGATTCTATTTGGTCACAGGTGCCCCATCCTCCTCCCTTGTCTCCATTAATTATACCCAAGTTCTATTCCCATGCATGTTTGAAGCTCCCCATTGATTTTGCTCCAACTACCTCTCCTGAAAGGCTATTTCAGGCATCCACCACCATTTCCATGAAGAAGTATTTCCTCACATCACTCTTAAGTTTCCCTCCCCCAAGATCCATAACATGCCCCTGTGTTCTGGTGCTCTTCTTCATGCGAATAAGACTCACCTCCTGCACCTTTTTCCACCCAGAGAGGTACTTATAAGTCTCAATAATGCCCTTTCTTGCTGTCCTCTCCTCCAGGGAGTACATGAGTTCTGGCAGCCACTCCTTATATGATCTCTCATGCAACTAATGCACCATTTTAGAAGCCCTCCTCTGGACTGCTTCCACTTTGTCGATGTCCTTGAGGAGGTGCAGCTTCCAGAACTCGGTAGTGTAGTCCAGGTGGGATCTCGCCATTAAGTGATACAGAGGCAATACCACCTCCATTTTCCTGCTAGAGGTTCCCCTCCCTATACACCCAGGTATCCAGCTCACCTTGTCTGTTGCTCTGTCACACTGCCCTGTCACCTTGAGATAATCAGATATGTTCACCCCAAAGTCCCTCTCTTGCTTGGCAACTGTAAGAACCTACCCCCATCTTATTTTCAACCCTTGAGCTTCCTTTCTCTAGGTGCATGACTTTGCTTTTCTTAGCATTGAAACCCAGCTGCCATTTCCTAAACCATTTCTTTAGCTCTCCCAGATCCCTTTGCATTGTCTCCACCCCCTCATGGGTGTCCATCCTATTTCAGATTTTTGTGCCATCTGCAAAGAGACACGCCTTCTCCTTCAATTCCTCAGCAATGTCACTTATGAAGACATTGAAGAGAACAGGGCCCAGTACCGATCCCTATGGTACTCTACTGGTCACTCTCCCATCCTCTGAATAATTACCATTTACCACCACCCGCTGCCTATCTTTCAACCAGCTGGCTACCCAGCTCACCACCATCTCCACCACCCTCAGGCTGCAAAGTTTCTTTATCAGTGTCCTGTGTGTTATGGTGTCAAAGGTCTAGTCCAGTTAGGCCACATCCACTGCCCTCTCCAGATAGAAATCCCTAGTTACCCAGTCAAAGAAATCTATGAAATTTGCTTGACATGACCTCCCTCCTGTGAAGCTCCACTGCCAGTGGTCCTGCAGCCCATATATCTCCAGGTTCTGCATCAGTCTTTTCTGTAGCAGGGACTCCATGGAACTAGGTTAGGATTGCATAAGCCACAACAGCATGATCCAAAATAGTGACAGCAAATCAGTGAAGCAAATAATAGCAACTGCCCAAAGCAGCAACCCCAACAATAGTGCCAATGGTAGCAGGCCACAAACACACTGACTGCTACTACAGCAAGAAAAAACATGCAGTAATTTCAGTTTTGCAGGGTGACTCCACCCCAAGCACCCCCCATTATGGGGGCTTCGCCTCCAAACCCCCACAACTTAAAATAACTACCTCTGGGGGAGAGGCAATTCAAGGATGGGGAAAAACACAGACTGCCACCAAAGCGACCACAGAGAAATGTGCCACAATGGCTGTTTACAGAGGGCTATGCACCATGCATCCCCTGTTATGAGGGGCTGTACACCCTGAACCCCCCCACTAAAAATAACTACCTCCAAGGGGGAGGCAACTCAGGGATGCAGACAGACCTCAAGGGGGGAAGAATTGTTGAACAGGTGAAAAAAAACAAGATGGGGGGGGGAAACAAGAAAGTGGAAGTCCCAGGAATTGAACCTAGGTCCACCAACATGCTGCTGTCTTCCCTGCCTGTGGCTCTGTCCTCTGAGCCATAGCAGCTGCTCAGCTGAACCCCTCCCAGCACAGCTTTTATTCCTTTCTCCTCCTCTCCCTGTCAGTAATACAGCTACAGGGATCACACTAACCTGACCTGTGCTATACTATCCCTGTCACTGTATTAGCTCTTGGTTTTTTAACATCACAGTTTTGACCATGCTATTGTGGTTTCCTCTCTTTTCACCTGGTATAGAACTCCATTAGCTTCCCCATCAGTGATGTGAAACTGACTAGTCTGTAATTGCTGGCTTCCTTTCCACTCTTGTGCAAAGGGACTCCTCCAGTCTTCTGGAACCTGCCCCATCTCCATTGAGGTGCTAAATAATGTTGCCAGTGGGGCAGCTAGCACTGTACTCAGTTCTCTGAGTACTCTAGTGTGGTCTCCTCTGGTCCTTTCACCTTGTTTTTCTTTGGGGCTTCCAACCCCCAGTGGACTCTCTCTTCTACAAATGAACTTGTGCCTACTTCTCCTGCCCTCAGTTCCTGTTTATGCATGTAGCCCCCCACACTGTGAGGACTGAGCAGAAGCAGTCATTTAAAATTGTAACTTTTTCTCGGTCCTTCTCTGCACAGTCCCCACTCCTGGTCACCTGATCTTCTCTATACCACAACTGTCCTTCCTCTTTTCATTCACATATCTGAAGAAAAACTTGTCCTACTTCCTGACCACTTGGGCAATCCTTTCCTCAGTTTCAGCCTTTGCTGTCCTTATCCTCCTTCCTTCCTCCCTTTGTTTTTTTCTAGATATACCTTCCTGTCCCACTTGTTTGGGTCTCCTTATACTTCCTGAAAACCATTGTTTTCTCCCTTACTGCTGTAGCCACCTCCTTTGAGAACAACAGTGGCTGCTTTCCCCTCTTTCCCTTGTGTATTACCTTTAAACTGCTTTCCTTTAAACTATGTTCTCCTGAAGTCCAAGATCCTCATTCTAGTGTGTTTTTTTCTCTGGCTCAATCCATGTGCCAAACCACACTGAAATGATCCCTAGGGGGATACCCATTGTGACGTCTGCAGTGCTGTCCCTGTTCGTAAGCACTAGATCCAGCATTGCACCATCACTAGTAGGAGCTGTAGCCAGCTGCTTGAGAAATACCCCATGCAGGAAGTATAGCATGAACTTGCTCCTAGTTGCAGCTGCTGCCAAGATGTTCCAGTCCACATCCGGCATTTCAACATCACCCATGATTACCACTTCCCCTTTCCTTGCCATTTTGCCTCTGACCTCCCCCCAAACCCTGTCCAATTCCTCCCCCTGTGTCGGTGGCCTGTACACCACCATCACTCATATAAAGGCCCTGGATCCTATCTCTAATCCTACCCAAGAAACCTCCAGCGATTCCTTTTCACTGCTGTGTTCTTATATTTCCATGACCTTCACACCTTCATACCTTTCCTTACATATAAAAACCCTCCTTTCTTTCCTGCCCTAGCTTTCTATACGTACATACGTACATATGAACATATGAATGTACCAGCAGAAACAGACCTCCTGGTCTATCAAAGTCTGCTCAAGTGTGTAGTTAGTGCCCCTAAGTTGCAGCTGCCCCACCCCCTTCCCTTTTGTCTGCCTGCTGCCATTCTCAGCCTCACCCACCCATACTCTTCCTGTTCTCTGTTCCATGCCCTTTTAAAGCTACCCACAGATTTGTATGATATCACCCTTCCTGGTAGGGCATTCCACTTCAACACCACTCTCTCTTTGTGAAGTAATGACTCCTCATCTCCCTCCTCAATCTTCCCCCCTTTATTCTTAGCCCATGTCCACTAGTGCCCCTTCCCTTCCTCAGTTTAAACACCCTGTCGGCTCCATCCTTGTTGATTCCCCTCAGATACTTGAAAGTTACGATCATGTCCCCCCCATCTCTCCTTTCCTCCAGGGTGTACATATTCAGTTCCCCAGCCTGCTGTCATAGTTTCCCCCCTCCATTCCCTGTATCATCCTCATTGCCCTATGCTGCACTCCCTCCAGTAGCTTGATATCCCGCCTCAGGTATGGCCTCCAGAACTGCACACAGTATTCCAAATGTGGCCTGACCAGTGACCTGTAGAGGGGCAAGATCACCTCCCCCCACCTGGATGAGAACTCATTCACTATACACCCCAGCATCTTGTTTGTCTTCACTGCCGCTTTCCTGCATTGGGCAGAATTGCTCATGCTCCCTCTTACCATCACCCCTAGGTCCTTCTCCTCCTCAATGATCCCCAGCTTCAATGCCCCCAAACCAGTATTCTCTCCTTGGGTTCTTTGCCCCGAAGTGCATAACCTTACATTTCTTCACACTGAACCCCAGCTGCCACCTTTCCAACTACTCCTCCAGTTTAGTTAGGTCCCGCTGCAGTTGCTTCCATCCCTCCTCATTGTCCACTACTGCACCCATTTTGGTATCATCTGTGAATAGACTTATTCTGCTCACCACTCTGTGTGCAATGTCTGAGGTGAAGAGCCCAAATAGCACCGGGCCCAGCACTGAGACCTGTGGCACCCCGGTTGCCACTGGTCTAGGTGTTGAGAATTACCAACCACCACCACCCACTGTAGCCTCCCACACAGCCAGTTTGTAATCCAGTTTGCCATCTTCAGCCCACTCCCACACCAGTTATCTTCCCCCCAAGCTGCCCATGAGATACTGAATCGAAGGCCTTTCTGAAATCCAATAGAGGATATCCACTGCATGGCCCCTACCCAGCCATAATATTGTATTAGGTTAGTTTGACAGGACTTGCCCGATGCGAACCCATGCTGCCTCACATCCTGGAGGTAATTGTCCTCTAGAACTGACACCAGCCACTCCTCCAGTATCATCTCCATAAGCTTGACCACTATGGAAGTGAGACTGACCGGCCGATAATTGCTCGGTTCATCCCTTGGGCTGCTCTTGTGTATTGGCACCACATGGACCATCCTCCAATCCTGAGGCACACATCCCATATCCAGGGGGGTGGTGGTGAACAGATATGCCCATGGATCCACCAGCACCTCCACCATCTCCATCAGCACCCTGGGGTGGATACCATCTGGTTCTGGTACCTTAACACTTTTAGCGCCTCAGTCCCTCTAATACTCTACTTCCCTCAACCATTCCATACATCACCTCTCCCCTCTCACCCTCACAGTCCAAGGTGGTAGTGGTACCCCCTTTTCCTGCATGAAAACTGAGCAAAAGTATTCATTTAGTGCTTCTGCTTGTTCCTCTCCCTTTTCTGCCCACTCCCCACCCCTCTTTATCCTCACTATGTTATCCCTGCGCTTCCTTTTCTCTCTGACTTATCTGAAAAAGTCCCCCCCCCTCCGATTCCCTGTGCTACCCTTAGCTCCCTTGAGGCCTTAGCTTCCTTCACCCTCTTAGTCACTTCCTTGGACCATCTTGCATACTTGTCCCTGTCCTCCTCCTTCCCCATCCTTCTGATCCTCTGGTACGCAGCTCTCTTTGCCCTCACCCCCTCCATCATCTCGCTGTTCAACCAGCATGGTTTCCTTGCTCTGCTCCTCTTACTCTGCAACTTGGTGCAAGCTTCAGTCATCTCTGTAATCCCACATTTAATAATGTCCCATTTCTGCTCCACTTCCATTCCTGGTACTATGCCCTCAAGTTTCCCTTTCAGTATCTCCCACAGCCTCCCAAAGTCCACCATCCTGAAGTCCACCACTTTTGTTAGTGAGCCCCCTGACTCCCTGCTCATTGTGATAGTAAACCACACTGTTTGGTGATCGCTATCAGCTAGTGGGTCCTCTACCCTTATTTTTCTCACTGCCTCACCATTCGACAAAACCAGATCTAGCGTGTTACTTAACCTAGTAGGTCCAGTGACCAGCTGTGTCAGGAGCAGCATGTCCAGCAGCACCTGCTCCCTAGCACTGGAGGTGACAGGAGTGTTCCAGTCAACCCCTGGCAGATTGAACTCCTCTATGATGACCACGTTCCCCTTCCTACATACCCTCCTGAGTTGTTATGCTAACTCCCTATCCAGCTCCTCTGCCTGGGATGGTGGCCTATACACCACACCGAACCTCAGCTTCCTACCCTTGGTGTCCAGGAGCTGCATCCTAATTACCTCTGTTCTCCTTGCCTACCCCTCATCCCTTGATCCCATCCCTCACATAGATTGCCACCCCACCCCTCCATGGTTCTTCCTGTACAATTCATACCCTGGGATTGCCAGATCCCAGTCTTGGTACTCGGTGGCCCACGTTTCCATGACGGCTACAATATCCACCCTCCTCACTGCCAACAGTGCCTGTAACTTGGCTGATTTGCTACCTAAGATTCCCGCATTCCGTGAGACCACCCTCCATCCTGTCCCCTTCTCTTCCTTTCTGTGCTTCTCCTCCCTCCTATTCCCCCCCTTGTGCAACTTTCCTGAATCTTTCCCTGCTAGCTTGGGGGGTAAGCTCTTTTGGCTCCTCTCTTTGGGATCCTAGCCTACCAGCTCTCCACTAGCCACCCTCCACCTAATTTAAATACACCTTTGTCACTATATACCCCTCTAACTTCTGCTTTAATGCCCCCTTCCCCTTCCCACTCAAGTGAAGACTATTTCCTGCATATAGATCATTATTGTCCAAGGTTCTGCCCCATCCACCCACTACCCTATACCCCTTGGATTGACACCACTCCCCCAACCATGTGTTGAACTCCTCAATCCTCCCTTTCCTCACTGTACTCACACAGGGTACTGGGAGCACCTCTGAGAAGGCCACTGACTCACCTATCACCTCGCACAGCCTTCTCACACCCTCAGATCGCTCCCTCACTACTTCCACTGTCTACCCCACCAGGTCATTCATCTCCACATGCACCACTGTATGCGGTTTCCTCCTACCCTTCCTTGCTCACTTTAGAATTGACTGCCCTGCCCTGTCTGCTGTTAACCCCGGTACGGACTCCACCCATATGTGACTATGCCAGTCAACCTTGCTGCCCCATCTGATCCCCTTAAGTATGGAGTCCCCCAAAACCAATACACCCTCTTCCTCATTCCTCTCTCTCTCATCCCCACCCTTCTACCCAGGTTCCCATTTCTAGAGTCCTCCATATTAGAAGCTGTACTGTTCCCTCACAGGCTGTGTCCAAGAACAATCAGTCAAGGAGTTCCCAGGCAGTGGCTAGTCCAGCCAACCCCACTTACAAACTGCACCAAGCTTCCAGAAATTCAGCCCAAACAAAACTGAGTCACAGAAGCCAGAGCCTGCTGAAACCAAACACAACACCAGTGAAATTAACTGAAACTTGCCCTTGAAAACCTATACAACTGAAAAGTCAGCCACACCCACTTACAAACTGCTCCAAGCTAGTAGAAATTCAGCCCAAACAAAACTGAGTTACTGAAGCCTGAGCCTGCTGAAACCAAACACAAAACCAATGAAATTAAGTGAACCCTGCCCTTAAATACCTACAGCAACTGAAAATCCAGCCACACCCACCTTCAAACTGCTCCAAGCTAACATAAATTCATCCCAAACAAAACTGAAACACAGAAGTCACAGCCTGTTGTAACTCGGTATAGCCACCTCCCAGCTGTGGATGTTATTTCACCATGGCTGTGGATTCAAAAACAGTGGGGGAATTCAAGAATGCATGGGACAGTCATAAGGCAATTCTAGGGGGTTGGGGTAGGAAGAAGTAGGCTGTTGGTTGACTAGGATCTGCAGCTTATCCATTAGGTAGGGAAATGGGCAGACCAGGTGGGCCAAGCGGTCCTTATCTGCCTTCAAATTCTATGTTTCTATGATTCTATGGCCACGAGATTTAAGTCAGCTTCCACAATTGTAGCCTCAAGGTTAGAAACTTTGTTCACTAGGGTTCTTTCATTGACGCTGATGGCTCTATACATCTTATGTCCTTCATTGCCCTGACCTTGCCTTCCCTACCCTGTCAATCTTTCACCCTTCTCTTTTCACTAGTACTGTCTTTCCCTTTTTGATCCTCTCTCTTCCCACCTTTCCTAGTATTTTTCTCAGCCTTCATTGCACCTCTCAACTCCCCATCCCTTCCCCCTTGCATCTGTTCACCACTACCCCAGGGAAATTCACTTAACCTGTGATTGTATTCTCTGCACCTCCATTATCTTGGGGGGTATTCACTTCCTCCCTCATTTCTTCTGCTTCACCCTGTGACTAGTTTAAATGTCCATCAAAGTATTATTTAAACCTTCCACTCCGAACTGCTGTTCTCCTTCTGGATGGATAGACACCATCCCATTTGCACAGGCCTTCATCCCTCCAGGTAGGACCCTAGTCCCTGATTTTGCCAAACCATCCTCCCTGCACCATGCCTTCCACCAGTTGCTGAGGACTGTGGTGCAGAGCTTTCTCACCTCCATCCAGCATTACAGAACCTCAGTGAAGGCTTCCATGTGTGCTAACTGCTTCAGGCCCCTCCCCAGCTGACTAAACCTATCATGCACCACCCCGGCTGTGCCTCCTGCCAGGTCATTTGTTCCCAGCTTGACAATGACATCCAGCTCCCTCTCCTGTCCTGCTGCCCTAGCGATCCTAAGGATTCACTCCCCATCCCTCCATGCCAAGATGCCAGGTAGGCACCTCACCTCCTTCCTTCACTCCCTTGGTGTTCCCAAACCTTCCACCCCCCACAATGATTGAGTCCCCCAACAGAAGTTACTTCCTATTCTGCTAGTGTCCTCTTCCTCCTACCTTGGGGACTTCAATCTGAAGGACCCCCGCATCCTTCCTTGCCACTACCAGGGATGCCTTGTTTTGGTAGTCCTATCTTGTCAGGTCAGTGGAAGAGTTCTGTTGTGGCACTGTTTCAGGAATGTGTTCCCTTACCCCACCCACCCTCCCAGAGTCCACCACAGTCCAACCTGCCCTCCTTCCAGGCACCCCTGGGCAACAGTGGTGGACTTGGTGGCACCTGTGTGGGGGAAGAGGTCCCCCAAACCCTAGCCAACTAGACCTGGAATTTAGAGTCCTTTCCCTGCAGCCCAGAGAGGTTCATGCAGGTGGGGATCATCTCAGTCTCCAGAAGGTCACCTTGAAGATTACCACTACACATCCACTGCATGCACTACTCCCAACATTTCCAAATTAACTCCCTTTCTAATGTGAGATACATTTATGCCCTTATTCCAGATACCCCTCATTAATCTTCCCTACATAGGTTACTAATTTGTTTTCCCCTTGAGTTTTATTTGTACTCTTCTAATAGTTTTTCCCCCATTACACTCTTACCCTAGGTAGGGTGTTATTAGTTTTCCCCTTAGCCCCCTTAATCACTTTGTTTTCCTACCCTAGATAGGGTGTTGCAAATATTCACAGTTATTGCCTACTTTTGGACCTCCATCCCTTATAACAGGAGTTACCATGTATCTTACTTGACCAGCAGAGTCCCGTGCTTCCCTGCTTCCTCCTGTGGATGCCTGCCATTGTCTAACAGGTCATTTTACTCCTGTTCCACACTTGTGCTGTTCCACTCATATGCTGGGGCATGAACATGTGTGGGACACGTTAGGACTGCTTTCTTTTATCCACCCTGCTGGACCTCCTCCAGGTGGGACTTCTTGCTGACTTGCAGAGACCCTGACTGGTCCTCTGCCTGTCACATAATTCTCCTTGGCTCTTACTATAACTCCCAACCTGGAGAGAGAGTGCAAGAGGGAACTACTGTTCTAAATGAGAAAGTTCCTTAGAAACAAGTTAGCTATGGTTACAAAAATTAGCTGCAATCCTGGATTGATGTACTTTGGTCACACTGTCACAACTACCAGCAGTTACTTCTCCTGATGTTTGTTGAACTGCCTCCAAACAAGTTGCTGTCCTGTATTGTTTGTGTTATCTTTTGCTTTAAAAATACTCCTTCTACAAGAAAATAATCAGACCAGTTAAGAACATAAGAATGTGTTGGCAGATGGGGACCACATGGCCCATCAAGTCTTCCCATTTGACTACCCCCACCCTGGTAGATTCATTATTTCAGGATACTGCAATGTTTATCCCAAGACAGCTTGAATCCTGTGACTTTCTTTGCTTCCACCACCTCCTGTGGCAGTTTATTCCAACGCTCAATCATCTTCTCTGTGAAGAAGTATTTCCTGATGTTAGTCCGACAATGTCCTCCCTTCAGGCACCGGCTGTGGCCTCTATTCTGTACTTCTTTATTTTCTTGGAAGAGGCTCTGATACTGCACTGAGTTTATTCCTTTGAGGTATTTAAATGTTTCTATCATGTGGCCCCCGTTCCATCTCTGTTCCACTATGGGTATTATTAGATCTGAGGTAAATGCACAATACTTATTTTCTGAAGGCCCTACTTCATCGCGAATTGTCTTTTAAGAAAAGCTGGAGGATTATAGGCAATAGTTTCTGATTTGTCCACATTCAAGGTGCACTCTGACAGGGCCAAAAAATGTTATATCCAGTCCACAAGTCTTGGGAATGATATAGCAGGATTAGTCAAATAAACAAGGACATCATCTTCATAGAGTCCTATTTTATGCTCATTGTAGACTAACCATACCCCTGAAATGTGTGGGTCTTTCCAGATCATCTGGGCGAAGGGTTCTATATACAGGGCAAAACATAATGGGGGGAGAGAGAGGACAACCCTGTCGGATTCCCCTGCCCAGTGAAACTCTCCCAGAGAGATGCATGTTGACCCAGACGTATGTCACGGGAGTCGAGTAAATAAACTCGATGTATTGCTGAAAATTGGCTGAAAAACCAAAGCCTGCAAGGACCCTGCTCAAATATATCCAGTCGACCTTATCAAATGCTTTTTCTCTGTATTCGTACTCATCAAACAGGTCGGAATTTTATGAGTATTAAAGTGGTCAATAAGGTGAAGCATTCTGGGGATATTGTCCTAAGCTTGTCTACCAGGAACAAAGTCAGTCTAATCCAAGGATATTAGTTCTGAGATAATGGTTACAAGCCTCCTTGTAGGACAGCTTTGTAGTACTTACAGTCAATGTTAAGGATAGAAATTGGCCTGTATGATGGGCAGAAAGCAGGGGACTTGCCTGTCTTGGGGATTACCAAGGTGATGGCATGATCCTAGGAAGGTGCCAACCCCCCCCCCCCATCCTCCAACAACCCTTCCACATATGCTCATTGTAGAGATGGGATCACTACAGAGGAAAATTTCTTATAAAATTCTGCAGGTAGACCGTCTGTCCCTGGACACTTGCCTGTTTTACTGCATTGCATCTCTTTAAGTATTTCTGGACACTTATTGAGGAGCAGAGAGCTTCATTTTGCTCTTGTGTCACTTATGGGAAGTTTAAGGGTGTTAGGGAGCTTATCTATCAGTTGTGTAGGTTTCGATGTGGGTGATGTATACTAGTTCTTATAGCACTGTTTAAATGTCTCTGCAATCTGTTCAGTGCTAATCCTATTCTGTCCAGTCTCAGGGTTTAATATTTTGGTGATGTGGGCCCTACTTTTCCTTGCCTGTATCCTGCAAGCCAAGAGTCATATTGCTCGTGGGCCTTCTTCATAATACCTTTCGTGAATATACTTGAGGTTCTGCTCCACCTTTTAGTCTAAAATTAGATTTAGTTTCTTTTTCAGTTTAATTATATTCCTGTTTTCCTATCTAACTTAATTTGCTGCTGTTGTTCCAAATTCTGTATTGTGTTTTCTGATTCCTGCTATTTCTGTTGCCTAGCTCGCTTGTGGACTGCGGAGAAGGCTATGAACTTGCCCATGATCCTAGCCTTTAAAGTATCCCACAGAATTCCAGATTTAAGCCCTTGTTCACCATTATTTTGAATAGCTTGTTGTATGTAGTCCTGAACCTGTTGCACCACCTCATTATCTTGAAGCAGGGAGACATTTAGCCTCCAAAAACTCTGTTTAACACATCTGCGAAGCACACACGTGATTGTGACCAGTGCATGGTCCGAAATTCCCAGAGTACCTATGGTACAATTACAGATTTTGTTCGCATTTGCTCTGTCAACAAGCAGCAAATCCAGATGGGAACACATTTTATGGGCTGCTGAATAAAAAGTATAACCTCTTGTCTGACCCTGCATATGCCGCCATGCATCAATCAGACCCAATTCAACAAGGAGTGATTTCACCCTACGGGCGACTTTGTACTTCCACCTGGGTATGCCCGAAGTAGTGTCAATTTGGGGTGTCAGCACCAGGTTCAAGTTCCCCCCTTCCCCACACACACACAGATAAGCTGTCCTTCTGCCCTCTGCACTAAAGAAGTTAAGAAATTCCAATACAAATTATAATCTGACCCTGGAGGAGAATATACTGAGGCCAGGTTGAGTAGCTGACCCCCACATTCACCAACCACCATCACATTTATCGGCCTTCTTTGTCTGAGTTTACAGACCTGACCTCAAAAGTTTGTTTTTTTTTTGGCTACTAGGACTGCCACTCCTCTTCTACGCCCTGTTTTGTAAGAAGAGTAGTGAATCTGTTCAAAACCAAATTTAGTTATTTTTTGATGTTCCTGATCTGACTGATGCATTTCTTGTAGGAGAACAAATTCAGGTGCATTTTTCCATATATGTGCTATAATCTTTCCCCTTTTTATGAGGTGCATAAGGCCTTTGACATTATAGGTTATTACTCTGACCTTTGTAGAATCCATGGTGGTTGCTGACAGGGGGTATCAACTTGTCTGGATCTCAGGGTGCCCTCCCAAAACTCTCTTCTGGACATTAATAACAGGCGTAACAATCAGTGACTGCTTAAATTTAACTGAATAATTCATAATTTGCATTAATATGGCCAACTGGGCCCAAAGTAAAAATAACTGTTTAACAGATAATGGGAAATAAACACTTCCAGTTTGGGAAAGTGCCAACGAGCACTCTCTGGACTCACTGTTAGATGTATCAAGTGATACTTGAGTAGCTATCAGCGAATGGATAGTGCAAGAAATTGTCCTTATGAAGGAGAGCACTATCTGGGTTACTCCATATAAGAAACAATCCAAGAAAAGAAGAAATCGTGCCCCACGTAGCATAGTGTGCCGAGATGGACAAGTTAGTCCTGCCTCCCCCAGGCACTCTGAAAATGGTAAAATATGGCTAGGGTGTCTAAGACCATTGGGTTCCCTGCATGAAATTATAAATTTCTTTAATGATCACATGTATGTCCATGAGCCAAGATCACCTAAAAAAAGTCCCCGCATAGTTTACCTGATGGCCTTCATGGGCTTTAGCTAAGTACTCTATGTGTACTGTAAGAGGTCTCTTTTACTTACATAAATCTGGGCTATAAACATGGGGTGCTCAGGTCCCCTCACCATGGCATAATCATCTATCCCCCTTCCCCACCCTCAACCCACCTACAACCCACCCAACACATAGTTTCAAGTCCCATATCAAGAGTCACTAATCAATAATTCCTTATTTGCCATGTAACCCCGATTCTCTCCTGGTTCCATCAAAGATGTTGAAGCTTACCAGAGGGGAGATAGGGGGTGGCACAGTATCTCCCCTGGTGTGCTATGATGGCTAGATGTTATATGGCTATTATTAAGCTATCTGGAGTCTCTGCACTATAGCCAATTGGACTGGGCAACTTTGTCATGTCTGTTTATCTGAAATGGGGATCAGCTAATAATCACTGTTCTCCACATGTCCCTCTCCTCACTCAGCTCGAGGGGTATCCCAGAACCCAGGCCAGAGGCCTCATATTCATATGGCTCGCCAATGGGAGGATGTCTCCAAAGGCACCCCCAGTACGTAGTATATTACAAGTCTGTAAGGGCGATATGCATGGGGTTATCCCTGCTATTCCATAATGAGATGTCTAGGGATTTGGGGAGATGGGCCATGGCAGACCCAACGGCCAGCCACACATCTTTGTCTCCAGGGAAACAAAGTCCCCATGTGTGCTTGGTGGGGAGCGTACTCAAGCACCATGTGTAATAGCATCTTTGCCCATTATTATCAATGCAATCTATCCCTCCGAAGAGAGAACCCCATAGAAACAGGTCAGGCTTGTTTGGAAACAGGAAGCCCTCTATCTAAAACATTGATGGCAGCTGAAAATTTCCTCATGCAAGCTTTCCTAGACTGGACCACTTCTGGTTTGTTGGTTGTCAGGGGTCCTTCACCCAAACCACAATATTAATGTAAGAAACTGGGCATTTTATAACTTGCTGGAGGATCAGACTCCATACAACCTTTTATACCCAACCCTGAGTTCCCAACAATCAGACATTCCTAATAACTATGTAGAATGGAAGGCTAGAAATCTATAAGGTAATAACACTTAATCCTGGAACCCTCATGGCAGGAAAGTCTCTTTTTGCCCAAATTCAAAGCAGACTTTTAGCTTCTAAACAAGTAGGCAATCTGCACTTCTCTTTAATGCCTATAATGTTTTTATCTTACCAATAGGTTAAAGTTCCATGTTGGGTAGTGAACATGCAAGTGTCTGTCTAATCATTTCAAATGAGGTGTAGAACATCTGGGTATGAACAGACACACTCACACCCAGGTAAACATCCTGGTATCTCGGGTCCGAAGTGGTCTGTTATTGCCTCTGCCATCCTGCTGAACTTGGGGTAAACAGGGGAAATCAATAGTGTGGGAACATTACCAGGTGAAATTATCTGATGGTATGGTGAAATCACTTACTTTGCCGCAACACACTTTGTATGTTTGGTTTCAGTCTCTGGAGAGGAATGTCATGAACTAGGCCCCCCAACTGAAGAGTCAGGTTAGAAATTTCCCCAAATAGCAATGTTCAGCAGAGTGTCAGTTTATTTTAACAGAGCTCATACCTTCAGTGAATGACTTCATGTAGCCTCCTGCTGCCCAACAGAAGAGAGCACTGGTGTCGGCACAGCCTTCAGTAGCCATTTTATCTCTGCCATCATGCAGCCTGCCGCAACGTGGCCTCTTTGTTTGCCCTGGCCTGTTTTAATTGTGGACCACTCGGTCCATTGCAGTTTGGGAATGCCTGAAGGGCCAGTCTCAACATCTCTGCTCTGGATTGGAATCCTCTTCTCTGTAAGTGCAGCAGTCACCTCCTCTGGTGTCAGATAGATCTTAGCACCTTCCTTCTATAGTATTCTAATCTTCTTCAGATAGGGGGGTCTGGAATTGTATTTTTTGTACTTTGAGAGCCCTGATTACTAACAAGTATCTAAGCCTTTGTTGTTGGACCTCAGCAGGGTATTCATGATCCAGAAAAAGCCAGTTTCCAAGATATTTTATCACCCCAATGGTCCATGCCCTCCAGAGCACTTCCTCCTTCTCTCGATTACTGCTGAATTTCATGATGATTTGTCTGGGGGCAAGATGTGGGGTCCATGGGCCTTGGTAGAAAGGCACAGTGAGCTCTTTCAGTAGTGAGGGAGAGCATGGGAGGTTGATCCAAAACATCCCAGAGCAGGTTGACCAAGAAATCACACACATATGGCCGGTCTCTGCTTCTTTTGGAAGACTGAACTGCCGAAGGTTGTCCTGACAGGATCTGGCTTCCAGATCAGTACACTTCTCTTGCAATGTATCAGTTTACCTCAACAGTGCCTGAAGTGCCAACCCCATCTTAACTGAGAGGTCCTCAGAGCTAGGGACACGTTGCTCAACGTCAGACATTTGGCCTTCCAATCCGGTAAGTCTCTTATTAAGTTTTCTGAATTCTGTTTTATTTTTATTTTAATTTTTTCCAATTGTTTAACCAGGAGTAGCACACTAAGCTGAAAGCTTGTTTACAGGTGTGACCTGGGAGCACAGGGAAGTTAAGTGACTTGCTCAGGGTCACACAGTATGCAAGTGGGGACTGTGGGATTCAAACCCAGGTCTCCAGATTTGCAACTCAGAGCCTTAAACCACTGCGCTATATTGCCTCCCTATTTTCCTAATGAGATGCCTGTATTTCTTGTTAAATCAATTCAAATCTGTTGTGGGTTAGGCAACCTGCTTCACGGTCAGTGTCTTCCTCTAGGCTGCGTGAGCTGGCAGGTAATGAACTCCTGCTGCGCGTTCTCTCATGGTGCAGCATTTCTTCTGATTTTGAGGGTGTTTTAGGTGGTTTTGCTTTTGCCCTCATTGATCTAAGGTCTGGTGCTCCTTTATCCATCATGAAGGATCATGCAATAGTAAAATAAAACTTGTAAGGGGCAATACTTTTACTGAGGGAGACAGGAGCTCGAGGTTTAGGCTGCAGTCAGCTCCATGGTGACACTGCAAGTCCGCTACACCTGACATTAAGTTTTTGAGTGGTATTAGAGCTCTACTATTGGGTTCTGGTCTAGCTACAGTAGATCTGTCTAGGCAGCATCCAGAATCAAGTTGAGGTTCCCTCCCACTAACATTTCAGTAATATCATCTGCCACATCAAGGAGGCCTTGTGATATGGCATCACAAAATGTGAGCATGTCGGCATTTGGTATGTACACATTGGCTAAAATCAATGGCCCATTTGCTGTTGCAAATTTAGCCAGCAGCTCTCTGCCATCTTTATCTTCTAATTGTTTTAATGGTTTCCATTTAATAATTGTAAGTGGTAATGTGGATATGTAATGCTTAGATGAAGGAGCACAGCTATGTGCTTCTCTTCCAACCCATTTCCTCTTATATTTTGAGGCATCAATCTTAGTAAGTTTAGTTTCTTGCAAAAAAGCCACATGGGTTTCTATTTTTTTTTTAAGTGGGCTAGCATCTGTTTCCTCTTGATTGGGGGGCTCAGGCCTCTTACATTCATAGATACATAGAATTTGTCAGCAGATGAGGACTGCCAGGCCCATCCAGTCTGCCTATAATTCCTACCCCCCTCCCCCCGTGCCCCTTGACTTACCCTTTCTGCTCTGTCTCTAGTGTTTCCCTATGTCTAGCCCAGGCATTTTTAAATGCTATCACTGTTTGTACCCCATCTCTTCCTTGGGGAGGCTGTTCCACACATCCACCACTCTTTCATTGAAAAAGTATTTCCTCACATTCCCACTGATTCTACCACCCTGCAGTCTCAAATCATGACCCCTTGTTCTTGAGCATTCCTTTTTCTGAAAGATACTCCCCCCTAGCCTTGTTAAAACCCTCGAGGTATTTAAAAGTCTCTATGATATCCCCCCCTCTCCATCCTCTTCTTCAGCGAATACATGTCGAGGTCTGCTAGCCTTTCCTCATATGTCTTCTAGTGCAGGTACTTCACCTTCTTTGTAGCTCTCCTTTGGACTACCTCCATTTTGTCAATATCCTTCCTGAGGTGCGGCCTCCAGAACTGTACCAGATTCCAGATGAGGCCTCGCCAGTGATCTGTAATGGGGCATCATCATTTCCCATTTTCTGCTGGAGATACCCCTTCCTGTGCACCCCAACATACCACTGGCCTTTCTTACTGCTCTCTCACACTGCCTGGCAACTTTTAGATCATCTTTTATAATCACCCCAAGTCATTTTCTTGCTTGGTGGTTGTCAGCATACCCCCCCACTGAATTTTTCTCCCATGGATTCCTGCACCCCAAGTGCATAATTTTACAATTTTTAGCATTACATTTCAGTTGCCATGCCCTTGATCATTCTTCTAATTTTCACAGGTCACTTTTCATCCTTTCTACCCCCAGAGTATCAACCCTATTTCAGATCTTTGTGTCATCAGCAAATAGACACACTTTCTCCTCCAGCACCACCACAATGTCACTTATGAAGACATTGAAGAGGACTGGCCCCAGCACCAATCCTTGGGGCACTACACTTGTTACCTCCCTCTCCATGGATTGAGCTCTGTACACAACCATGCTTTGTGTCCTCTTGCTTAGCCAATTAAGAACCCAGTTCACTACCTTGTGCCCCACACCCAGTCTGCTTAATTTTTTTAATAAGTCTTCTATGTGGGATGGTGCCAAAGGCCTTACTAAAGTCAAGGTAGGCCACATCTACCACCCCCCACCGGTCTACTACTCACTTTACCCAATCGAAGATTTTTATCAGGTTTGTCTGACAGGATCTTTCTGCCATGAAACAATGCTGCCTTGGATCCTGCTGTCATCTGGATTCCAGGAACTCCACAATTCTTTCTTTAAACAATGCCTCCATCAATTTCCCCACCACTGATGTTAAGCAGACCGGCCTATAATTACCCTCCTCCTCCCTGCTCTCACCCTCGTGGACAGGGACAACATTTGCCCTTCTCCAATCAGTCGGGACTACCCCTGTCTCCAGTGATTTATTGAATACATTTGCCAGTGGTGCTGCCAGTTCATTTCTGAGCTCTTTTAGTATTCTTGGGTGAATTCCATCCAGTCCCATTACCTTGTCTAGTTTTAGCTTTTTACGCTCTTTTCTGACTCTTTCTTCTGTGGCTTGGCTGATATTTACCTCCTGTCCCAGCCTCCATTCCACATTGTATATGGCATACAATAACATTTGGTCTGTGAGCAGAAGGATACAAGAGGCACTTGCTTTTTCCTGTATCATAACTTTCTCGTAAACCTAGTACTTTTAGTATACTCTGGCTTACATTTTTCCACAAGCAAGACAAGCTGTATCTATACAATTTTAATGAGTCTAAATTCTGAAGTACCAAAACAAGCTGTTGAATAAGAATAAACAGTAGGGCGGGGTTGAGACCTGAAGGGAAACAGAGATGATGTCCTAGCCCTAAGTTGTGAAAATTACGTAGACTTCGGCCCCAATGTAGGGGGTATGTTGACTTGGACATCATGGTTCAGTAGAAAGGCATCTACCAAGAACCTAGCCTATCCAGTCTGGTGAGTAACCAAGATGAAAGTCATAGTGTAGGTAAGTAAATCAACAACAGTGGTGTGGAATATTCACAAAATTATTGTTAACACTCCCTACATTATACAGGAATGATCATTCAAATGCATTCAGAACCTGTTAAGAACTAGTAAAGAGGCACATTTGGAGTATCAAGTAGCCCAGCATAAAGAATGCAGGATATATAAGACAACTGGGGAGAAGTGGGGGGCTTCAGTGGGGAGGGAAAGTGTGCTTGGGTATTCAGTTGCCCTACAGCACAGAGATGTAGAGAATAACGAATGATTACTTGAGGCATTCAGATGCTTAGTGTCTCATATCTGTGACCACCAAAGCAGGATACGCTATGCTACAAACAGCTGTACAGATGTGCCTGATAAGGTCTTTGGTAGGATCAAGCTTTGCTCATTGCCTTTCATTCTGCTCCTCCAGCTACCCCAAATAAAAGCAGGGTCCTAGAGGTAAGGGAAAAGTCAAAAGATTTGTCCGTTTGGCTATGATGATTTGCTCAATTTGAAATAAAGCTGTGCCCTATGCTTTATATAGGGTCATACAATTTTTTTTGTAAACTTTATTTTTAATTTTTGGCAGAAGCATAGAGACAGTTTAATAGACACTTTACATACTCCCAACATATGCAAGTAACAATGAAATAACCCTATGCATAGCTAAACTTAATACAACACTGCATACACTGACTCATTTTGCCAATGGTAAGACATTAGGTGAGCAGAACAGACTTTCTGATGTTCCTGGCTCTATTAATAGCTAAAATTCCCCTCATCAGGGTACTCTCCTTATGTGTAGCTCCCGACATAACTTGTACCTCCCTAGACAGAGACGATCCCATTCTCTGTGGTGAATTAATTTATTGATTGACTGTTCATGTCTTTACAAACAAAACACGTTACAATCTATACAATCTAATATAATGGCATAATATTTTTGGTTAACAAATCACATCCTAACAGTTTATATTGCAGCTTTAAAATCTAGTATAATATGATTAGTTCAGTCTTATGTATTACTAGAAAAAATACCACAGACTTCATTAAAATTTCTTTGCCTACAGACAACTTTAACTACTTTCTTGTATACCATTTCAGTTCTTCTCATTTTGAGATATTACATGTAATTTTCTTTTTTCAATAACATTCAGAAATGAGGTTACTGCTTCCAAGACTTCTCTTCAATGTGATTTCAATAAACATGTTACCAGGTGTCTGGGCTCAAATTCTAATGTCCCTGAAATGTCCCCAATTTTTTCCTGTGCTTTTCATATAGTGGGCATAGAATTAATAGATGTGTTAAGTCATCTGGTCCCTTCTGCCTCCTACACTTACTTCCAAGTGAGTCTTTTCTCATGAAGCAGCCCTTCAGCCTTTGGCAGTTAAAATATTCTAAATGAAACCTAGTGATCAATTTTCTCCTTTGGAGATCTTTTATGAGCACTAAGTATTGTTCCAGACAATGTACTCATTTATTTTCCGCTAACCATCTACTTATTTTGTACTGCTTACATAGCATTAGATCTTTTTGGATATGTAACTTTCTCATTCTGTTTTTTATTGCTCTGAAGGTGGCTTCCTTTGGTCTGATAAAAATATCTGCCAGACTGTTTAAAAGTCCATATGACTTAATATAGAATATGGTCTGGAACAATACTTAGTGGTCATAAAAGATCCCCATTATCTATGGCTTTCAGCAAGGATTGCCACCTGGTGCAGAATTTGTCACCCTCCCCATTTGTCTCCAGTTAGGCCTGCTCTCATTTCATGCAATCAATTAGATTAGCTAGCCAATGGGCAATGGGTGGTACACAAGCCTGTCCCCAATATTGAGCCTTTTTTTGCACTGATCAGTTCCAGTTGCCATAGAAGATCACCCTCTTTCCCCCTATTTTGTGACTCAGTCCCCAAAAGCCACTCCAGTGGGTTAATCAGTTAGGGATTTATGTAAAATATGTTCAATTACAGTGTTTATTTCTCCCTAACAGGAAATTATCTCGGGACATGAGCGTATCATATGCCTGAAAGTACCTGTTGCGCAGTTACATTTGGGACCTAATTCACTCACCTCTGGGTTTAGTTTGTGCATCTTCACTGGGGGAAGTAAGTTCTGTACATTATATTGTATTGAATCTGCCTCAGCCTGTTAAATGGGGCACACTGAGCTGCATGTTTAATCGTCCTGCTCCAGACACATTTACCCCCAAGACTCTACTCCACCCTCTTTATAGTCTTCTGCTTTTATTTCCCCCCCCACCTAAGATAAGCTTGTAAAACACAGAAAGAGGCTTGCTATGCAATTGGGGAGGCACCACTGTATCTTCAAATGGTATCACACTCAAAGTGGGCAACCCCGTTCCCTCGCCACACATCAATGCCTTGACACAGAGATAAATAAAGTATGTACTAGTGGGCAGGGAGAACTTCCCCCTTAGGGTGGCAAAGGTGGCCGACATGCTTTCTTCAAACAACTTACTCACTGTCTTGAGACCTAACTTCTCCCGCTTGAGCAAGCCTTGGCATACAAGTACTGAATACCCTTTCTGCCCCTTAAAGGCTGCTGTTAGCCCTGCTCTTGGTGAAATACCCACCACATGCCCAATGTACTTATGAGCCTGTTGCCAGATTGCTACCAGTGCTCTAGTGAGTGGGTTACCAATTCTTGGGCCAGCTGCTCCCCCCAGTAATGGGCTCAGCACTGAGCTCAACAGGGAATCACCTCCCACCTCTCCCTCCTCCAACACTATTCATGGTGTCATGCCCACCACGCCCTCATCAGCTAAATAAGCCAACTAAGCAGCCCAGTGATGATGCTGCAAGTTGTGCAAAGCTAATCCTCCCTCTTTAACTGAGGCCTGCAATGTGGTGGTCCTAATCCTGGCAGGTTTCCCCCTCTAAAGAAAGTGTCAGAACAGGACGTCCACCATATGGAAGCATTTCTGTGGCAGTATAACAGGAATGGCCTGAAGAACGTAAAGCAGTCTGGAGAATATGCACATTTTAAGGGTATTAACCCTGCCCATTAGGGTTAGTGAAAGCTGGACCCAATGCTCAAGGTCCATTTCTCAGGAATACTTTTTTTTGCAAAATAGAATTTTATTGATTTTATGAACATCCAAATACAAAATAACATAAAGATCACGGTAGTAATATAATAATAAAATCATTATGACTTAGCTTCAATAACAAGTAAAGTATAAATACATATGCATCTTATGGAAAAGGTGAAAGAGAAAAAGGACAAATGTAAACACAAACCTTTGACATGAAGTAGTAGTCTGAGCTCACAGAACAAAGGTTAAAAAAGGTTCCCATATTTTAGTATACACTTCTCTATGATCAGAGATAGAATAACAGATCTGTTCAATAATTAAAAAAAAAGAAAAAGATTTGTTCGTTATTGGCCATAGTACCCATCTAATCCAACCATTATCTTACCAAGAGAATTTTGGCGGATTTCCAGTTTTTAAGGATGAATCTTTTGCATGTTAGACCCACAGCAAGTAACCACTTCTATTGTAACTTTCCAATTGCATATAAAGAATTACAGTCACACAAAATAAAGACCATAGGGTGGAAAGGAATTCTCTGATTAAGAATTGCTTGATATTTCTCGTGAATTTGTTTTCATCCAGCCATAATATCTGGACAGAACCAAAGCATGTGAAGCAAGCTGGCAGAGAATCATCAGGCTGATTGGGATTTGTACATACAAGTAACTTTATCTGGAGACTGGTAGTAATGATGCAGTATCTTGTACTGGACAAGTCTAGACTGAACCTCCTTCACACAAGAGTATGCATTTCCTTATAGGAAAATCCATAACTCTGTGGACAGAACCTTATTCAGATCCTTTTCCAACTTTAATCTGGCTGAATTTGAGATACAGGAGTCAGAGTCAAGCAAAACTTTGTATACTAAACTAGCCCCTCTTCTCGCCTGCACAACTTTTAATAACTGGGCCCATTTTACATTGTACTGTAGTGTATGGTTCCCATTTAGTATGCAAGACAAGATGGCCTGTCTGAGTTGAAGATATAGCCAGAAGCAACGTTTTGTAATTTTAGATTTGGATTGGAGCTCAGAGAAAGAAAGCAGTTGGTTGTTTTGATGATTTAGTATGTACCTAAGAATATTAATAACTGCTTTACTCTATCCTGTGTCTTTAAATGGTTGACTCGTGTATTGTATATGTGAATCGTGCCTTAAAGGGCAACATTGTAAAGGCAATGTTTTGTCTTTCATGTTCAAAGTGAGGTGTTTGCAGAGCCTAATAGAGGCAGTGAAAGTAGGATGGCCACTTACAGTAACTGATTGGGTAACTTCAGGAATAACATATTTATCAAGGTGAAAAGTTTAACTAGGTGTCGTCCCTTTATTAGCCAAGAAGGATCTTCATTAGTAGAAGTTGGCTGAAACAATTTGGATGATTGCTTAAATGAGAAAGCCCAATGATTGTCTTGCCACTAAGGTTATACAAATCCACTTTGTTTCTTCGCCCTATGTTTTGGAAGACTGAGCCTTGGCGGTTTACTATTCCATAGGGTGGGAGAAAAATCTTTTTTTTAACCATTCGGCATTGAATAGAATTGCAGATTATTTGACACATAAAAAATCTGGGGGGGGGGCAGTAATCATCTTAATGGTGTTAATTTTCTCACACAATGAGAGGCCTATTTTGCTCCATTTATTTAAATCTTCTTTTATTTGTGTAGTTAGTGCAGCTAGGTTGGCTTTGACTGTATGAATGACTTAATTATGTATTAAAATACCTAGATATGTTAAGGACTGGGGTGCCCATTTAATGTCAGGTAAGAAGAGTAGTCTATGCTTTTCATATGATGACGTAGGTTTGCTGGCCAAGGCACCTATCTTCACCTGAGCTCTTTCCTTATAGCTTGCTTGAAAGGACAGAACTGAACCTTACCAGAGTAAGGGAAACGATTAAGACTTTTGGCTAGGTAGATTTACTGTGTGTTGTTATTTTTATTTTGTACTCACAGGGATTGTTACTGTTTGTTGCTAAAATTGTATTGCTTTATTTTTCTCTGATTTAAATTGCTGTTGCTGGGTATACCTTATACCTTCTGCTGCATTATTACAAGGTGTGCCTACAGGTGTGTGCTAACAGATTACTGCTGTAATCTTCTGATTCAAATTGTCTTTTGCAAGGTATATATTCTGTTACTGCTTTATTTTTCTCTGTAGCAAAGTGTTTCTTACAGGGTATATCTTCTGTGAAATTATTACAGGTGGTGCTTAAATTTTTGTGACTTTTTATCATTAGGCTAAGCAAAATTACTGTTTGCCCCTATTTTATTTATTTATTTTTTGCTGAAAAGGTTTTTTTGTCTCAGAGGTGTTGTAGTCTACTTCTCACATTGAAGACAGGGAGAGTGAGAAAGCAGCCACCGCTTCCTTGAATCAAGGAGGTTATTTTCTAGACTACACTGAACTGAATTATTACTTTTTGGACCTGTGTAAGTACTTAGTATTGATTCTATTTTTGGGGTGGACCTTTCTTAGTTCTAACTTTCATTTGCCAGGGAGGAACTGTAGCTGGGAGACATTTGCAGTCAATTGTGACTAGGCCTGTTACTTAGCCTTTGTGAAATAGGTGTCTGAAAGGAAGGAAGGCACTCCCTGGGTGGAGGGTAAGAGTTGTAGGTGATTGTTTCTTGACAGCACAGGTTTCATTGGGGACTAGGGCTCCACCTGGAGGGATGCAGGCCTATACAGGCATGATGATCTGCATCTATCCTGAGAAGAACCAGGCTCCTAGGTGATAGGTTGCCAATACTTGTACATTCAGGGAGGAGCCATGTGGCATCCCTGATCTCCTCTTCCCCACAAAGTGAAGCTCACTCTTCCCCCAATTAACTTTATGCCCTGACAGCCTCCCATTCATCTGCAGTGTGTCAACCACTCCTGCCAATGCCCTTTCTGGATGACTCACATATAGTAGTAGGTCATCAGCAAATAGAGAAACCTTGTACTCCTCTTCCAATCATCAATCCCATAGTCTCAGTGGTGCTGCTAATTGCATCCAGCAGTGACTCAAGGGAAAGCACATATAGCAGTGGGGACATGGGGTCCCATGCCTTGCCTTTTTCTACAATTCAGTGAGTCCTCCATTTACAAATATCTGGGCAGTGGGGTGGATTTAGAGTGTCCTGACCTAGCTCCTGAAACTCTCCCTAGGCCAAACTTTTGCAGGGTCCTATGCAGGTACTACATTCTCATGGTCAAATGCCTTTTAGGCATCAAGAACAAATATGCCAGCTTGGTTCCCCCAACTCCCTCCACTGCCAGACCATAGTCAATGTTTTCCTTATGTTGCCTTTACCTTGTCAAACTTTAATGAACCCTGCCTGGTCCAGATGAATCAGTGGGGGAGGATTTTTTCCAGCCTCCTGGCCATTACTTTATCCAAAATCTTGCAGTCTGTGGTAAGGAGGGAGATGATGAGCATAACTTAGGGTCCTTTCCCAGCTTAGCCAATACCATTATGGTGGCCAGTTGTGTGAATGGGGGCAACTCTCCTTTGGCTAGACACTCAGCTAACATCTCTGCCAGCAGTCCCCTTAGTGCCTACCAGAAAACTTTATATAAGTCTATGGAAAGGCCATCCAGGCCTGTGGCCTCCCCCCCCACTAAATCCCTGATAGCCCTATCAACATCTTCCACCATAAAAGGAGCATCCAGCTCCATCTTTTGCTCCATAGTGATTCCCCTCAACTGACTCCCCCTCAAGAAGGCATCCAGTTTGGTCTGAGCTGGTTATCTCTCTGAAGAGTAGGGTTCTTGGTAAAAGGGGTGAAAGGCTTCCCAATATCATACACTTTGTCTGTCTCCCCCCCTCTTCATTTTTATGGATGGCACAAAGACTGCCCCAAACTTTGCCTTCAACTGCCAAGTCAATTAATTGCCTGCCCATTAGCCCTCCAAACTAGATTTGCCTTTCTAGAATTTTAATCTTCAGTGTAATAAATTCCATTTGTATTTTTTGGGGGGCTTGATACACCTCTGGGGTTGGCTACTGTTTATAATCTTTTTCATATATGGCCACCTGCTCCTCTAACTGCTTAATGTACTTTCTGATGCACTTATTTCTATGCTGGGCAAAAACAGTAGCCTCCTCCCTCAGGAAGGCCTTGAGATCCTTGCACCTTGTGGAATCAGAGGTCTCTCAATGTTTATTGAGCTCCTGATGTAGGTACCACATTCTCATGGTCAAATGCCTTTTCAGTGTCAACATGTCACTACTCTGTGGGGAAGTCCCCTGTTTTTGGAAAACAACACAGATTATCCCTATTCACAAAAAAGGCACAACGGATGAAATAGCAAACTACCACACTATATCAGTACTTAGTGCCTTGGCCAAAGTACAGGAATGCCTTATTGACAATCAACTGGTTACTCACTTAGAAACTTGCAGCCTAATGCCCATGGCACAGCACGGCTTCTGAAAGCACCATGGGATCAACACGGCACTAGTACACCTCACCTCAGACATATATAAAGCCACAGATGAGGGAAAAGCTACTGGAGCTATTTTCATTGATCTCACCAAGGTGTTTGACTTGATGAATTATGAGCTACTACTGTCCAAACTCGAAAGCTTAGGGCTCACTCGACCACCTGGCTATCACCTGGGGCAGCAGCTACTTAATGGACCACAACCAAACTGTCAAATGGAGCACTGGCCACACCTATCAACATGCAATCACCGACAGAGTCCTGCAGGGGTCAATCCTAGGTCCCCCACTCTTCTCCCTCTTTATCAGTGATTTACCATCCAACTATGGGGAAGCAAAAGCATTCCTATATGCAGATGATGCTGTCCTGTACACGGATAGTAATGCCACAACAGACATTGAACAAGGGCTAACCAAGGACTTTGCCACACTAAGCAGATGGCTTTCATCAAATCACCTTGTGGTCAACATCAAAAAGACAAAGGCCGTATTCTTTGGACCCAAACAACTAGATGTAGAAAGCTCCTAAGAGTATTTGATGCCAGTGGAACCAAGCTGGAAGTCATTGACAGCTTAAAGGACCTCGGCGTATGGCTTGACCAAGAACTCCTGCTCAAACCACACATTGAACACACCACTAAAATAATTCATCAGAAGATAGGCTAAGGATCTATCGAACCAGTGAGACCTGTCGAACAGTTGCTAACTCCATATTGTTCCTGACACTCCTCTACGGAACCCCTGCAACAGCATCCCTAAAAGAAATTTAACTTAGCAAGCTCCACACTCTACCACAGGGTCAGCAGATTTGCAACATAGGCTGACAGAAAGAAACACCACTGCATAGCACTTTTGTCGCTAAACTGGGCCACACTAGATAGCAGCTCACTCTGCCTGATGTTCAAAATCTTGAGCAATCATCTGCCCCACCTTCAGAATCTAGTGGTACAAAGTCAGCATGTAAGAACTCTCCAAGCAACCTCACAACCTGCCCTTGAGGTACCAAGGGTGCATACGGCATCAGGACAAAGATCATTTGTGTATAGAATAATGCAGTCCTGGAATAAGCTCTCTCCTGCCTATCAGAACATCCCCTCTCTCCCTACATTCAAGCACTCACTAAAAGCTCAACTCCTCATCCAAAGCAGCTGCACCTGCACATGCAGAAGGACATCTCTTCCCAATTTCGCCAGAGCTTGTCTAAAGCTCTCCTGAGCCCCACATCTACTTATGCCTTAAAGCATGTCACTGCACTACTAAGGAACATCATTAGTGTCATCCTTGCATACTGCTGATTTTAATGTTGTACAGCTATAACTAATGACTTGTCCTACATGGTACCCCTTGGTTTATAGCGTCTCCAAAAGATAACATGTACATGTATATACCTAAATATTTTCTTGCAACTGTTGATATGATTTCTGGACTATGTGTGTCCAATGTATTGTACTTTCTTTTATGTAACTCATCCCGAGTCACCCCTGAAAAAGTCTCAGTGGGCCTACCCAGTCAACAAAATTCAATAAATAAAAAATAAATAAATAAATAAATAAGAAATTCATGGATCCATTTAACTGTATGCTCTCTGAATGCACTGTCATTTAATGAAGTGGGGTCCAACTTCCTTTGTTTAGTCTGCTTCCCTTGGGTAACTCCCCCTTCCCCTCACATGATCCAAGATCATTGTATTGCCAAGTTGGGCCTCTATTACATTATGAAATACAGTTTGTGAAGTTAAGATCAGGTCTATTCAGACATACAAATTCTGTGCATGTGAATAGAAGGTGTAATCCCTGGTGGCAAGTTTATGAAACCACCACACATTCGCCAGTCTGTGGTCCACCATTAGTGCCCTGAGGATATCTACACTTTTAACATGGTGACACAGGTTCTGAGAAGATCTGTCCAGAACTCCATCCAGTGCACAGTTTGTATCCCCCCTCCAGTATCCATCCCCCCATCTAAACCTTCCATCTCCAGAGACAATTTCAAGAAGTCTGGGGTGTCATGATTAGGGCCATAGAAGAAGCCCATTGCATACCTCTGCCTATCCTGCATGGAGAGCTATGCTAGGGTGTGATGGTCACCTGGGTCATTCACAACCTTGGTTAGAGTGGCTGCTATGTAGAGTCTGATCCATACTGCTGTCTCCCTTGCCTGACCCATACTGCTGTCTCCCTTGCCCTGGAATTAAAGCAAGAAACAGCCCATAACCACCACACACACACACACACACACACACTTCTTATGCATGAATTGCACCTCCCAAATCCATTGCATGGGTTTCCTGGAAGCATGCTATGTCAGTCTTAATTTTCTTAGTAGCCCCCAGATTTTTTTTTATGTATATAACAGTTTTGAAGCTGTTAACATTCCAGGATAATACTGCCAACTCTCTAGCCTAGGACCACAAATACATTTATTAAAACCACACTGGTAACTTAACACATTGAGATGAGCTTAACTGTCTTGCTGGTCCCAAAATGAGTCTCACCATCAAACCCCTCCTCAAAACTCTGCTTCCTGCATTATAAGACTGCCCCTTCACCCCTACTTGGGAGCCCATCCTTCCCCATCCCCATCTCCCCTCTCCCTGCCCACTGCCTTCCTGCCTCAAGAGTCCATCCCCAACCAGACTCTCCAAACACCCCCATGTATAGTGGAGAAACATTCTAGAGTGCATGGTTGGCACCCCCCCCGAGGCTATTCACCTCACCCCATAATCCTCAAGTACAACATTGCTTTAGTGCCTTAAAACATTACAAAACAAATCTACATGTGCTGAGCGCTTCACTGCCTGGGGGGAGATACAGCTGCCCAGGGCCACCCATTGATGGGGACTAATTGCCCCAAGGACAGTCTTCTAGCCGTGGCCTCCATCAGTTTGCCCAGAAAGCTGAAGGCTTACTCCTCAGCAATCACACACATCAACCAGGTGCCACCCAGGCATTACATTACAGAGGCAGGTCCTCAGATAACTATCCCCCACTCTGCATTATGATGAGAAAGAAGCAATAAGCCCCATGCATCAGCACAATTGGGAGCCCTCGGCCCCCATCAGAACTTGTGCCATGGTTTGTTTAAAAACCACAGCCTAGAGCATGCTCAGCATGTGAGAAAAGTGAACAATAATAATAAAATGATCCAAGAAACAACAAGCTTGCATCCTATGAATGAAAGCTAACACTAAAAAGTTCAAGCCACCATCTGTAAGCAGGCAGCAACAGTACTGGGTGTAAATGTAATTTTAAACATCCAGCTCCACAGTGTTTGTTCCCCATTGGCAGGCCTAGAGCCACAGTACAAAATATCAGCCATGCTACCTCTCTCCCATATCAAGCTATTTCCCCTAGTTGACAACGGTGACGGCAAGCTTACATAAATCCACAGTAAAGTTCACAGTCCTGCCCCATGTAGCTGAACAGCAGTACTTAATAACTGATGTTGTTAGACATCCTGCAATCTAACACCACACCACAGTGCCACATGTCTGATGTGAAATGGTCTAGGGAGGGATACTCAGAGGGAGGGAAGGGGCCCTAGGGAGATGGCTTACCTTAACTGGAGTCAACGACAGCATATCTCTCCAATCTTCAGGTCTCAGGGTGCTGGTACCATAGTCCACTGGCTTGACCTCCCCTCCACAGCTGCCTCTTCCCTGTTGACATAATTGTCTGCCTGCCGTATGTAAGAAAATATTCTTGGCACTTGATCTGGCTTGAGGATCTGGAGTTTGGGCAGATAAAGAAGATGATGCTGCCACCAACCAAGCCTTCTCAAATGCACCTTGAGATCACTGAACTTCTGCTTCTCTTTTTGCAGCTCATGGCTGTAATCAAGAAATACCATCACTTGAGCATCACCAAGTTGAATTGGGCCCTTTTCCCTCACTGCCTGGAGCACCATCTCCTTTTCTTGAAATCGCAGGAATTTCACCAAAAAAGTAGTGAGGCCTCTCTTCTGATCTGGGACTGTCTTCTGGTGTTCTGTGGGCACACTCCATTTCAAAGGTGCAGCCCATTGAGACTAGGCCCAAGTGCTTGACCAGCCACCCAGCTATGAATCCCTTCAGGTCCCAAACTTCCAGCTCTTCTGGGAGTCCCACACCCTGGATGTTAGAGCGCTAGAAACAGTTCTCCAAATCATCCATCTTGGCTCTCATTTCTGCAAGCTGGTTCACCATTTGCTTGTGCTCCATGACCCAACTCTGCAAGTTGATCTTCTGCTCTGCTCACCTGCTGTTACATCTTGATGATTCTGGTGGTGCACGAAGTGGTGGTGGCACTCAGCCCCTCCAAAATATCTTGAAGAAGAGTTATACGAGCAATTATGTTTGTGAAGCCTGCTCACATCTCCCTCTGCATAGGGTTGAGAGCTTTCAGGCATTCTTTCTGCCTGGTGGCTATCTTATCAGTCCCATCTCCCTCGGCTGTCTCCAACTCTGCTGCCATGCTATTGGCCCATGATCTTGTCTCTGGTTGGGTATTTGGTTTACTGATGCTTCTAAACTGCAGCTGAGATTGTTTTTTTTTCTTTTGCTTTTGTACATAATGCATAATGTCTACTAATATTGAAAGCTGCAAAAGACACTTTACATGCCAGATGGCCCCAATGCCAGGGTGATTCAGGATACCAATGGGAGAGGTTAGCTTCCAGGCATACACCATGTTTGACGGTCAGCCACCCCCCCTACACAAGTCAGACCTTGTGGTGTACCTGTGTTTTAGTAAATTCTTTAATGGTCTGAAGTAGCTAAGAGGTAGAGGGCCAACAGTGCCTATGGCTCATCCAAGCCTCCAAGGTAAGCTGAATGTAACTCCCGTGCCACATTTGGCAAGTTGGCACCCACCATAAAAGAACTAGCACCCACATATGGCATACCATTTACTTTTAGCAGAAATACTCAGATTGGTACCACCCCTAGCTTTAGAGTGTATACCAGGCTCATTATCTAAAGAAAGGGGTTGGGGTACAGTTACCAAGATGAACCTTTGTAAACACAGTCAGGTCCAGGGGAGAGAATGCTAGGCGTATGCTAGATCTAACTGCTGAGGGGTCCCAATAGCTCCACACAGAAAGCAATGATCAGAATGTCCAATGCAGCAGCTCGGATTGTGCAGTATGGCTTTATTCACAGATGTTACTAAAGCACAAGTGGACCCCCAATGGTTGGTTATAGCAAAACAGGTACACTCTTTTTTCCAGACACTCTTTGCTAGGCAGTACAGTTTTCCAAAGAAACTTCTGTATCCATTTTTCCCAAAATGCTCATGGCCTGAACCACATACTTGAGCAACTTTTAAAACACATTTCCCAAACTGGATGCTTGTGGCCTTAACCACATTCTTGAGCCATCTCCAAAACTTTTCACAGTGTAAACTCTTGGTCTGAGCCATATATTCCAGTTTCATCCTGGGCATTGGCCTCTACCCAGGGGATCTTGGTGCCGATCAACAAACCATTTAACCCTGCCTTGTGGACTCCAGATGGTGTTCCTCCCACCCTTTGCCCGAACCGATAGTCTCTGCCATTCCTTCAGGATTACATCAAAAGAAGTCTGCAATTCCCACTGAACCGCTAAAAACTCCGAACTCTAAACTTTAAATTTGACACCGAAGTGTATGAGGAATCCTGACAGGTGTGATCCAGCCTTATCTTGGGCACACTCATCTCAGCCAACTCTCTAATGAGAACCGTTTCTGCCTCTGTACTCAAATATCTGTTGCTCCTTCCTTTAGGCATGGAAACAATACAGAAAGCACCCTTTTTCCATGGTAGCTTTGTCAGAAATTCTCACACAATGTTCTTCTCAAAGGCAGCTGCACACACTGTAGGACCTTCAGGGGATTTCCCCTTGGATCCACTAAACTGGCAGTCCCTCTCACTCCCCCTGGAGTGAAATCAAGGACTCCTACTGCAAAAGATCTCCACCACTTCACTAGCAACTGTAGATTTAATCCAAGCTAGGATGATAAACCCAGGGCTCTTTGTAACAAAGACCCCACTGAAAGACCTCCTGCCTCTCTGACTTCCAAACTCAGACTAACTGAAAATTCTAATCTTCCCCTGAACAGCTGACTCAAAAATGGTTATGCTGCTACAAGAGTTCTAAATAACATAATCATTCCCACTCAGGCTTGCTGAGTAAACAATGATGTAATTATGTAAAAAGGCCCTTAATGAGCTCCTTATCAGCTGCCTTTTCACCTGCCTATAAAGTAGGACTAATGGGATTCTAGTAACCCCAGGGGACTGAGTGGTTACACTTACCACAACCAGACCACTGGCTGTCCACAGCCAGATTATGGTCTAGTACCAGGCTGTCTTACCTAAGTGCTCCCTACAGAGAGGGTTGTTCAGGTCCCCCCTGCCATGTGCTAGACACAGCTAGGTAACACTAAAGGATAAAGACCCGCTGAAGAAACTTCAGCTCCTACCCTACGACTATCTAAGGATTTTCAGTGGCTCCAAGAAATTGCCTGAAGCATGTCCTAATGGAATTGGTGACCCCTATCATGAATGAGGACCACCAGCATGCCTTACCCCCAGCCCTCTAGGGAAAGCTTTCTGACCTATGCTACCTACCGGGCACCCATACCCCCAAAAACATTTTACACCATTTAGAACTGTAGCCAACTTAGAAACTTGCATTTGGCAGTGCATTTCCTAAATCTAAGAACTACATAAACTCTACACCTGCAGAACAGAAAAAAATGGTTAGCATTGTACTATACAGTTACACAAAACCTCACAACTTTAAAAAAGGAGGACTCCGATGATTCCTAAAAATCCTCTTCTTGTCTTCTTGTCTTCTTTCAGGAACACTTGCAAAAGAAAACATTGCAAAACACATTCTGCAAACAAACACAACCTGTAAACTACAGAGTGATTAAACCTCCCACTGCAGATACTACACAATCCCAAAAATCTATTTTTAGAATGTTTTTTTCTATAAAAGTACAAAAATAGAAAACATAAAAGAATTTATAAAAACATTTTGTGGAGGGAAGCCTTACGATGTTCGATGTTCTAAGAAGAAATGTCCAGAGTGCCAAGGCACTATACATAGAGTCTATCCTAGGTTGAAACCTGCTGAAACACAGTTGTTGGATAGGGACAAGGCCTGCTAGCACTGCAGTCCAGTTCAGGAGTGTCTATTGGTGAACCAAATTTCCTCGGAAATCCTCAACTGTAGGCAAAACAGTCATATTAAAATGTAAATTGCATCTTACCACATTCTAGGTGACAGATGGATGCCTACATCATCTCTCTGTACCTGCGGCCTGATGATCTTCTGTTGCTGGACAGGCAAAATCTTCAGATAAGATTCTTCCACGACCTCCTGCTGGACCTGGACAGTAAATCTTCTCCTCCTGCAGTCCAGTTCAGGAGTGTCTATTGGTGAACCAAAGTTCCTCGGAAATCCTCAACTATAGGCAAAACAGTCAAATTAAAATGTAAATTGCATCTTACCACATTCTAGGTGACAGATGGATGCCTACATCACCTCTCTGGACCTGCGGCCTGATGATCTTCTGTTGCTGGACAGGCAAAATCTTCAGATCAGATTCTTTCACGGCCTCCTGCTGGACCTGGACAGGAAATCTTGTCCTCTTGCTGGACTGATGAACCTGGATGCTGCTGCAAATGAACCTGGAAGCTACTGCAGATGAACCTGGAACACCAGAAGAAAGGAACCTTCTCCTCCTCCTCAATTGCTGCCACTTCAGTGGCAGATGACTGCTCTGGCCTTGCTGCATTCAGCTTGGCATGTGGGCATATTTGCTGATGAGTGGCACCATTCATGGGTAATACCACTCGGGGTGTGAAGCAAAGACTGTCTCGCCATCAGGACGAACCACAGTAACATTGTAAAATGTCTCCTGGCCAGCCTGTCCACTATTTGCACTGAATCAATTAACAAAGTTTTGCCACACTTCCAAAACTGAAGTCTCTCACTGCATGCTTTTATTCTCACAAATTTGTTCACATTTGGGTGCAGGTTGGCACTAGCTTTTTCCCACAACCAGGCATACCTTTTCTTCTCTATTTCCTCCAAAATTTTTGAGGGAAGAAAGGGTGTGTCTGTCCATATTTGGCCATTGTCCATCTTCAAATAATTCATTCTCTCTTGCTGATTTTGATTAGATCCAACCCAGAGGCACGGCTTGGGGGCCGCCAATCCTGGTTGAGTCAGATTCGAATACTCAGCACAGAGTAAAAACAGTCCACCTCTGCACTCAATGGCATGTTTCTAGAGCCCTCCTCCATTTTTGTCTGAGGAAGCTCCACTGAAACCAATGCTAGTGATGACTCTTGTTGCACCACCATAGCTGTTGTAACTTCTTCCTCTTCCACAAGCTCTGCACAGGTACTGACAATTACACCAGCTCCTGAACTTGTCCATTCCTCACTGCACATGGAGGCATTGGCCTCCCAACACAGAACTTCATTCTCCTCATAATCACCCAATAGGCTTGGGCTTAGGCTTTTGACCCATGGAGCCACCGGACTGCCATATGCAGCATCCAAATCCACCCTCTGTGGCATGGTAAACTCCATTTCTTCCTGCCCTTGCAAAGTATTCTCAAAAACATTTTCCAACAATTCCCTGACAAACTCAGCGGGGTCCTTCTGATTGCAACCAGCCTGCTGCTGTTCTGATCCAGCAGGGTCCCCTGCCAGTGTCCATGTTGGGGCTAAGTGGATGTTTTTTGCTTTTGTTACGACTGTGCCACCTGCTTCACACATCCCAAATTGCTTGTGACAGACTTTGCAATGGGGGGATTAGCAGAACATCCCTCACTGGCTTCAAACAAAGAAGCATATATTGACCAGAAAGTTTCATAAAGGCACATCAGATGGTGCGGATTTAGAATTGCACAGTTGTTCAAAGTGAGCTAACTCTTTTTCTTGTTGTGCAGTCCACACCCTGGCATGGAATGGGTAGTGGGGGAACTTTAATGCCATTTTCTGTAAATAAACACACAAGTCCCAAGTTACTATTCTGTAATTTGATGGAGATTTGGCTTTAAACACACTGCAACAGTTCTTTAACAGGCTGCCTTACTTTTGCATTTTGCTTTGCATCTTTAGCACAACCACTTGAAGCTTTTCTACATTTGAGACACTAGTCCAAGATGGTGCTGACTGCTTTGTTTACATTTGCTGAGCACACGCCAAAATGGCAGCTATAACTTTTCTCCATCACACACACAGTTCAAAATTGCTAGAACATTTGTCCAATCTTGCATTTAACTATTTTACTTAAGGCACAACTTCAATTTTACTTTTAGCACAATTCAGCACATTCATATTGTCTCTGCATTTCTCTGGACTTGTTGGATCAGTACTGCCCAGTAGCTCTCTCTTGAAACAGTCACTACAAACACAGTCCACCTTTAAATGTTCACAAACTCTTTCTCTGTTACTTTGCTGCATTGCTTTACAATTCTCCAACTTTTCGCACCACAGTTTGTTTTACTATGCACTTGGTACTTACTCCGGCAGTAGCTGACTCCCTCCGCTGCTAGTAAATGGTATGCTGCTGGTTTTGTAGGGCCTTTCCAGTGATTGGACTGGCAGACCCATGGATCAGTCACAAAAACACTGTGATCACTGCTCCTTGCAGTTGGAACATGGTTAGATCCTGAATTTTTCTGTGAAAGTTCAAATAATGCTGTTTTTAGAATGGCTCTCTGCTCTCGGCGATTCCTCCTGCTGCTGCTGTTTTGGATAATACACTGCTCACTCTCCTCCGGGAATAATCTACAACACTGAGACTCAGGCAAAGGGCGGGACTTGGAATTGCTGAACCAGTCACATGATGCAATGTAAATGAGCTCTCTCTCTCTCTCTTGGTTACACTCCTGCATGGCGATCGTCAAGCAGGCAAATTTAAAATGCAAACTGTCACTTTTTTTCTCAGCTGGCAATTTCAGTGGGTCAAATCACTTTTAATAATAATAATAAACTTTATTTCTTTTGCACCTTTCTAAAATCAAGGCGCATTACAAATATGAATCATAAAATCATAAAACGAATTAAAGTGATGGAATCACTTCTAAAGGAAAGAATTGTTGAGTATCTAGAGGTCAGAGGGGCTCAGGACCCAAGGCAGCATGGATTCACAGCGGGAAGGTCATGCCAGACAAATCTGATATATTTCTTTGACTGGGTGACCAAAGTAGTAGATCAGGGAGGGTCTGTGGACATGGCCTACCTAGACTTTAGCAAGACATTTGACACAGTCCCACACAAAAGATTAATATACAAGTTAGCCAGCCTGGGAGTGGGTCCCAAGATGACAGCCTGGGTAAAGAATTGGCTGGAGAATAGGACACAGAGAGTAATAGTAAATGGAGTCCACTCTGAAGAAAGGGGGGTTACTAGTGAGGTACCACAAGGTTCAGTATTAGGACCGGTCCTCTTCAAAGTCTTTATAAGCAACATTGCAGAGGGACTGGAAGGAAAAGTATGTCTCTTTGCAGATGACGCAAAGATTTGCAACAGAGTTGATGCACAAGGTGGGGTGGAAAGGATGAGAAGGGACTTGGCAAGGTTAGAGGAATGGTCAAATGTATGGCAGCTTAGATTCAATGCTAAGAAGTGCAAGGTAATGCACCTGGGAAACAAAAACCCAGGAGAAGAGTACACAATGGGGGTGAGATACTAACAACAACAAAATGGAAGGGACCTGGGGTAGTCATATCAGATGACCTAAAGGTGGGCAAGCAATGTGAGAGGGCAGCAAGGAGGGCTGGGGGATACTGGGATGCATAGGGAGAGGCATCACCAGTAGAAAACAGGAAGTTATTATCCCTCTGTACAGACAGTTGGTGAGACCCCGTCTGGAGGTACTGCGTGCAGTTCTGGAGACCCAATCTCCATGAGGGACATAGACAGGATGGAAGCTGTCCAGGAGGGCAACTAAAATGGTGCAGGGTCTACACCAGGAAGACATATGAAGAGAGACTCTAAGAGCTGAATATGCTGAGCGAGAAAGAGGGAGAGGGGGGACATGGATAGAAACTTTCAAGTATCTCAAGGGAATCAACAAAGTCCAAAGGGTAGCATCTTTCAAAGAGGTGTGCAAGAACAAGGGGCACAATTTGAAGATAGAAGGGGTGGCTCAGAGGTAATTTGGAAGTATTTTTTCACAGAGAGGGTTGTGGATGCATGGAATGGCCTTCCGGAGGAGGTTGTGGAGTCAAAAACAGTGGTGGAATTCAAGCATGCATGGCACAGTCATAAGGCAATTCTCAGGGGGTGGGGGTAGGAAGAAGTAAGCTGCTGGTTAACTAGGATCTGCAGCTTATCCAATAGGTAGGGAAATGGGCAGACTGGGTGGGCCAAGCGGTCCTTATCTGCCGTCAAAATCTATGTTTCTATGTTTCTAAAATCCAAACTAAAATGTACAACATTAGTTAAAATCTGTGTCATCACCAAAAGCTTTTGTCCATAAAAAGGATTTTAAGCCTGTTTTAAAACCCTCCACCATCATGCACTCTCTAATCCAACTGGGTAGAGAATTCCAGAGGGTTGGCACCACAAAACTAAAAGCGCGGGTGCCAGAAGATTTAAAAACTGCCCTCGGAATCTCTAGCAACCCCTCATTGGCTGAGCAGAGTGATCGCCTTGGAAGGTAAGGCACCAGGAGATCTTTTAAGTAATCAGGGCCCAAACCGTGTAGGGCTTTATATGTCAGTAGTCCGACTTTAAAGGTGATCCGCCACTGAACTGGCAGCCAGTGCAGATCCTGCAGCACCGGTGTAATATGGGAAGAACGGGAGGTCCCCATTAACAGCCAGGCCACTGAGTTCTGCACTAGCTGCAAGCGGTGGATATCAACCCCAGGAAGCCCAAAGTAGAGGGAGTTGCAGTAGTCCAAATGAGAGGTCACAAAGGTGTGGATCAATGTAGGCAAGTCGCCAGATGGAGCAAGGTGCTTGATCCTAGTGATGTTCCTAAGATGGTAAAAGGATACCTTAACAACTGCCGACACTTGCGCACGTAACGTCAGCTGATCATCAAGGATCACCCCCAGGTCTCACACCCATTCAGAGGCAGGGAGCTCCACATCCCCCAGGAATAAACCTGAGGTTTGATTGGCCCCCAGCCCCTCAATTCAGTGGCCGGGGTCCACGACCATCACCTCCGTCTTCCCAGAGTTCAACTTCAACCAGCTGGACCTCATCCAACCCTGGATCTCACTGAGACAGTTGTTAAACACTGAGAGTGCTCTATTCTGGTCAAGTGCAAAAGACAGCTAGAACTGGATATCATCAGCATAATAATGAAACTCCAGCCCATATCATCTTACAATGTCTCTGAGGGGAAGCATGTACACCGCAAACAACATGGGAGACAGCACAGAGCCCTGAGGCACCCCACAGGACAGAGCAGTAGGATCAGAAGAAAATATCCCCAATATGACCCTTTGAGTTCTACCTGTGAGGAAGGAGGAAAACCATCTGTGTACCAAATCTGACAACCCACAGATGCATCTCAGGCGCTCGAGCAGTACCCCATGGTCTACGGTGTCAAATGCTGCTGACAAATACAGAAGGACCAAGATGGACTGTTTTTTCTGGTCTCTCGCCATCAGGAGATCATTGAGCACCTGAACCAGTGCAGTCTCAGTGCTATGACTCTTTTGAAAACCTGATTGAAGGGGGTCATAGATGTTATGGATGGATAAATGGTTGTCCAACTGGGCTGCCACCACTTTCTCGATGACCTTCCCCACAAAGGGGAGGTTCAAGATGGGTCTGTAGTTAGCTAGGGAGTCTGGGTCCAAAGAAGCCTTTTTCAACACTGGTGTCACCACCGCTTCCTTCAGGGAGTGAGAATATTCACCAAAGTCTAAGGAGCACCAGACTATCCTAGCTAGCACCTTTTAAGGCATTTTGACACAGTTATTGGTGCATTTGTCTTATAGACTCTCCTGATTTTGACTGTACGAGCTTGAAACTTTCTGGGTACTTAGAAATTGCTGTTATTGAAGTCCACAAATACATTTTCTTGGAAATTTGCAACTTTTAACAGTTTCTCACGCACTTAAAATGGCATGGCAAGAACAATCATTGCTCAGCTCAACAGTTCATTTTTCTAGTTTGAACACATAAGTAGCACATTTTTTCATTTTCTTTCACAGAGCCAAAGGCAGCAAAATATTCTCAGATGGCATTTTCCTTGGTACATACTTTGCTTTTCTTGCAACAATCTTCTGTTTGGGTGCACCGCCTCCAGACAAGAAGATCCTAGACATATCCTCAGCATTTTACCTCTCACTCAAAAACATATCCCTTGGATGAGTCCCCATATGTTTGTAACCCCCATGCCATGTTTGGCAAGTTGGCATCTCCCATAAATGAACTAGCAACCACATATGGCATACCATTTACTTTTAGCAGAACTACTCAGATTGGTACCACCCCTAGCTTTAGAGTGTACACCAGGCTCATTATCTAAAGGAAGGGGGTTGGGGTACAATTACCAAAATCAACCTTTGTAAATACAACCAGGTCCAGGGGAGAGGATACTAGGCATATGTTAGACCTAACTGCTGAGGGGACCCTAATAACTCCACACAGAAAGCAATAATCAGAATGTCCAATGCAGCAGCTGGGATTGTGCAGTATGGCTTTATTCACAGATGGTACTAAAGCACAAGTGGACCCCCAATGGTTTGTCATGGCAAAACAGATACACTCTTTTTCAAGACACTCTTTGCTAGGCAGTACAGTTTTCCACAGAAACTTCTCTAGCCATTTTTCCCAATGTGCTCGTGGCCTGAACCACATACTTGAGCTACTTTCAAAACACATTCCCATTTCCAAAATTGGGTGCTCGTGGCCTGAACCACATTCTTGAGCCATTTCCACAAGACATTTCACAGTGTAAGCTTGTGACCTGAGCAACATATTACAGTTTCATCATGGGCATTGGCCTCTACCCAGTGGACCTTAGCGCCCATCAATGAACCAGTTTGCCCTGCTTTGTAGACTCCAGATGGCATTCCTCCCACCCTTTGCCCCAACCAACAGTCTCTGCCATTCCTTCAGGGTCACACCAAAAGAAGCCTGCAATCTTCACTGAATTGCTAAAGACTCTAAACTCTAAACTTTAAATTTATTTCTTTATTAGCTTTTGTTGGCCGGGTAAGTGCATTAGGCAATAACTCTGCCTATTTTCAGACAGCAAAATATTTTTACTATAATTCGACACCGAAGTGCATGAGGTGTCCTGACAGGTGTGATCTAGTCTTATCTTGGGCACTCACACCTCAGCCAACTCCCTAATGAAAACAATTTCTGCATCTGTACTCACATATTTGTTGCTCCTTGCATTTGGCATAGAAACAACCCAGAAAGCACCCTTTTTCCATGGTAGTTTTGTCAGAAATTCTCACAGAATGTCCTTTTCAAAGGCAGCTGTAAACACTCTAAGACCTTCAGAGGATTGCCCCTTGGATCCACTGAACTGGCATTCCTTCTCACTCCCCCTGGAGTGAAATCAAGGAATCCTGCTGTAAAAAGGTCTTCACCACTTCAATGGCCACTGTTAATTTAATCCAGACTAGGGTGAGAAACACAGGGCTTTCTGTAATAGAGCCCCAATTGGCAGACCTCCTGCCACTCTGACTTTCAAACTCAGACTAACTGAAAATTCTAAACTTCCCCTGAGCAGCTGACTCAAAATGGTTATGCTGCTGCAAGAGTTCTAAATGACATAAACATTCCCACTCAGGCTAGCTGAGTAAACAATGATGTCAATATGTAAAAAGGCCCTTAATGAGCTTCTTACCAGCTGCCTTTTATCCTGCTATAGACTAGTATTAATGGGATTCTAGTAACCCCAGGGGACCAGGTGGTTACATGTATCAAAATGGCAAAGGGGCTATTTCTGAGAGCGTGAGTAATTCAGCAACTTTAAAAGTAAAGGAGGGGTAGAACATTCCCCACTGGGGTAAACAATGTAGTTGCATATACCATGCCTGTATCTAATTACAGCTCATTGAACTGTAGCTGAGATGGATTTCAAGTTGGACGGGGGAGGAGGGAGCTGAACCTGGAATTGCATTACCATGTTGCAAACCTGGTAAGCATAACAGTTTTTTACATTAAAAAACAACTACAGTAAAGTCATACATGACTGATCATCAAGTCTCAGATGTGATATGATCTGTTGCTGGAATTCAGGGCAAGAAAGGTTTGATTGGACACTCGAACCATTGTCTAGTGTTTAATAAAATGTCCCAAAAGTTGCACTGTAACCTGGAGATGTAGTCTATAGTTATTACAAAAATACCTTGAGAGAGAGGTGTTGGTTGTTGTATTTTAGCTAGTTTGTAAAGAGTGACTGTGTTTGTTACTGTGCTGGCTTGAAGCCCCAATTCAGTCTCCATGGGAGGGACCATGCTGGTCTTTGTTCAAAGTCCAGTGCGGCCAGATTGATTAGGGGAAAGCCAGGCATGTAAAAAAGCAAATATTCACTGAACCCATAGTGTATCCTCTGATCAGGCTGGTGGTGCATTCTGAGGTGGTGAGGCCTGCTGCATAGCCAGGGCTGCTGGCTGTGGTTCAGGACCATCATTTGTAGCCACCACTAAGTCAACCCAGGATGTTGGGGCTGAGACTGAAGTAGCTGGAAGGAGAGTTGCTTCCGTGAGCTGAAGTTCTGGCTGCTCAGTAGAGGGCATCAGGAGACAGTTTGCAGAAGTGGATTGGAAAGCTGCAAAGCAGTTCTGTGTTTTAACTGGAGGGTAAGCAGGAGAACTATTGGTGCAGACAGATGATGGAGGACTTTGTTTGCAGCTTTTCACATTGCTTCTCTAGGGGAGTGAGGTTTACACAGCTTGGGGTTTCATTTTCATGTAGCCTCTACTTCTAGTGGCTTGGCTCCAGGAATCCCCTTCTGCAGCCATGGAACAGTGAGAGGCAGCATACTGAGTGGTGTCATTAACTATGTTCTCGATGGGCTGGGTAAAGAGCAGAGGTACATTCGAGCATATGCCTTCAAACATTTTATTAGGTCAGTGTTTCTGTATAAACTGATTGTTCTGCTTCACTGAATGATTAAAATGTGTAATAAGCTCCATTAAGCTGTATCCTAAGTAGGTCTTGGTATCTCAATGAGGGGCCTATGTGATAACGGCAAATGCCTAAAGGTGATCACCATTATCTCTCAGTCAGAGTGCCGAACACATTTTTGGCACTCTGACAACCCTGGTGCACCAGAACAACGGTGCCAGGACAGATGTTTACTGCTTTCTATGGGGGAGCTGTGCCACACCCCCGCACCACCCTACTTAAGGATTCTCAACTCCAGGGGGTGCATGTTGGGAGGGTGAAAGCAGTAAAAATAAAAGGTTCAGGCCGGGAGCAATAAAGAAATCGTACCACCGCCCAGATCCGAACCAAGTACCTCAGCTGCCCCAGCCACTAGTCAATTCCCAACACCAATGATGCAGCTCGACCAGCAACTGCAGCGCCACTCCCTAAAGCCTCTCCTCCTAGCCCACGCTCACCATGCTTGCTCCCACCCCCGCTCACGTACATATAGCGACATTCTGTCACCTAGTTTGCCCACCATCTAATCCGATCACCTACCTTTTTGTCACCGTGAGTGGATTGCACTGGGAAGGAGTCACCGTAATGGATGGCGCCCTTCCTCATGCGCCCATTTCACGGGTTACCCTCAATGAGTACTGTGGTGCGCTGAGGCATAGGCTCATCTTTTTTTGGTAATTCAACAGAAAACTCTTGAAACACTTGGATGGTGTGGCCTTCCCACTGCAACAGTTCACTTTCCCTCATAAGGTGCATTCTGTTTTCTTTAACAGGGAATCAAAGAAATGTGCATAGTACGGGCTAAGGGCACTCCCTTGCTGAGGTTTAGAGGTAAAGGAGTAGTGAGTTTGTTCTAGTTTAAGTGGAGGGCAATTAGTAGCATTTTACATAATAGGAATAGCCTTTTGAAGGAATCCAAGAACATTCTGGCCCTAAGCCACCTCCAGAAACCCCATAAACCTTACATTTTCTGCTTGCTCTAGTCTCTATATTGTCAATTTCAGTTAGATGGTGCTTAATATTGGAGTCATGTTCCTGCGGACAGACATAATGTGGCAGTGGCTACTTCTTCATTGCAATGGATGTGCCATTCTGCTGTTGACAGCCTACCCCTGAGAAGCGTGGGGTCTCAGCTTCTCTGTGGGTCCATTTCTTTTAACACAGGCATGTCTCTAATCATCTGTGATATCATCGCAGACAGATGCACCATCTCTGTGGGACCAGTGATAGGTTTAGTGGAGAGACCCATTCTTCTGGTGTTACTGTTCGCTCCTTGCGATGATTGCTCTAGTACTGGAACATCAGTGCAGTGCAGGCAGTGATTTTGATTTACGATTAGTTGAGGCACCACTAACTTAATGGCTACTGGCAGTGGGTGAGAAAGGATTAGCTCAAAAAAGGTATTGTTGGGTTTCTTGCATAGAATTGTGTCTGGTAGCTTAAAAAGATAGTTCCCTCCCACACGGAGCTCATTTCTTAAGCAGCCATCTTAGAGCTGCCAGGCCATCCCCCACCACCACCACCACCATCACTGGTCTTTTAAATATTTCGCATTTACTGGGACTTGTTACTCAGAGTTTCATAAGCGCCTGATTTCAACAACAGACTTCACTATTGCTATGATTTTGACATCACAGTCTGTTGTCATAGAAAGGACTGTTGCACCATAGGTAATTGCACTATGAGGTTACTAGGTATGCATGTATCTTTTATTTAGCGACATTATGGAAAAGCAAGCAAACACATTTTAAAACACAGAGACAACAAACATTTTAATAATGTATTTTTAACAAATTGCAGTAGCTGGATACTTTACTGAATTTTTAAAAGTACATACTAAAATGGATACTTATTAACAATTTAAGTGAATAAAAAAGTTCTCTTGCTTATTTCCTTGAACCCGGATTAGTCTTCTGAGCTATTGTGGTTTGGACTAACTGAATATAGTTGATAGAAAGCCAGCCAAACAGAAAAATATGTATTTGATGGGTATCTAATTACCTATAGAGAAAGAAAAACTGCATAATGGGTTGCAGTCAGACAAGTTTATCCCCACTTGTGGGGGTAAGACACATGAAATTCTCAAGCAGCAAAGTCATGAGTGAGTTAATAAATAGCCAAAATCCTTATTTTTATACAGGAGAAACATGTTGTTAGGGTTAAGTAGAAACTTGTTCGCAAGACAGTCCTGTTGGTTTCCTATAAGTTGCACTAAAATACAAGTATCATAAAATAGACTAGATATACACATTTAACAGGACTAAGGTACATATGAACCATAATAAACAACAATTTACACATTTAACAAGACAATATCCAATCATTGAATCTATTTGCAATTACATATAATTGGGTATTGTTCATTCACAGCATTAATAAAAATGTTGTGAGAAGACAATGTACTTACTATGTAGAGTAAATCATTCCATACCTTCGAGGCTTGAGTTCGCAAAGTTTTATCCCCAAATTTAGTTTTAATTTTGACGGGATGGATTTTATTAATATGTACCAATCTCTGTAGTTCTTGGGAAGGTATACTATCTCTACTAAATGCTATACGTGACATGTAATGATTAGGATGATCATAGAAGCTTGACAGCAGAAAAAGGCCCTTCCAGCCCATCTAGTCTGCCTATCCCTCCCCTTTCACATACCCCCCCTCCTTGCCTGCCTGCTCCTGCACTCCCACTAGTACTCAGCCCCATATGCCTGCCCCATGCTCTCTTAAATTCCTCCACTGTTATAGCCCCCACCACTCTGTCTGGCAGTCTATTCCAGGGCTCCACCACCCTCTCTGTGAAGAAGCACCCCCTCACATTGCCCCTGTATCTATTTCTTTGCAATCTGAGGCTGTGCCCTCTAGTTCTGGCTCCCTCCTTCATCTTTAGCAGACCCCCTTCTCTTACTTTATTGAGCCCCTTTACATATTTAAAGGTTTTAATCATATCCCTCCCTTCCCCCCTTGTTTCCAGCGTGTACAGATTCAGCTCTTTACACCTTTGCTCGTATGTCTTCCCCTGCATACCCTGCATCACCTTTGTTGCCCTTCTCTGAACCATCTCCAATACATCTATATCCTGGTGGAGATGTGGTCTCCAAAACTGAACCCCATACTCTAGCTGCGGCCTCACCATAGCTTTGTAGAGGGGCATTATTACCTTCCTCCTTCTGCTAATAATGCCCCTGCCTATACATGCCAACATTCTATTTGCCCTTCCCACCACCCTGCTACATTGGAACCCTACCTTAAGGTTTGAGGAGACTATGATGCTCAGATCCCTTTCCTGTTCTCATTTTTTGATTTCCTCCCCCCACAGTGTATACCCCACTCATGTATTTTTACTTCCTAGGTGCATCAAAATGCACTTCTTGGCATTAAATTTCAGCCACCACCTCCTGGCTCACTGATAAGTCTGATATTCACAAAATAATTTTAACCAAGTTTTGGTGTTACCAACATTTAGGGATTGCCAATTTAACCTTGAAAACATAGTGCAGCGATGAATGTTAAAGTTGCATCACAGCACTAACCTGCCAATATTTAACAGTGTCAGTGGCTCAGTAGGTAGCACATTCGCCTCTGAGGCCGGGAGATCAGAGGGCTGTGGGTTCAGTTCCCACATCTGGCACTTGGGTTAATATCCCAGTACTGACACTGTAGTGCAGCATGAGAGGGGTGCTACACTTCTGAGGTGCCATCTTTCAGATGAGACGTTAAACCGAGGTCCCATCTGCCTGGATTGGTGGTAGTTCAGGTGGATGTTAAAAGATCCTATGGCACTTATTGAAAAGAGTTGGGGAATTTCCCCGGTGTCCTGGACAAATTTCCCTCATTCACTAAAAATACCACCAACAGCTTAATCTGGTTCTAAGTCAGTTGGCATTCATATGTATCCCCCTCCCCCGGGTCATGCCTGAAAATAGGCAGGAATTGTCTAGTGCACTTACCCGGTCAACAAAAAATAAATAAATAAAATTAAATATTGTGCTGCACTCTACCTACTTTATTTAGTAAATTTTCATTGGCTGTTCAGTAAATTAGATTTCCATATTCCAAAGTTGGCATTATAAGTTGTTCTGCTAGTTTTTTTCTGTCTGCCGTATTCAAGCATTTTGTAGTACGTCTTAGGGCTCCAATGTTTTCATTAGCCTTCCCTATTGTTGATGTTATACGATCAGCAAAGGTTAGATGGGCATTAAAACTCATGACCAAGTAACTGTAGCTGTTAACTTGTTCCAGTTGTTCATTTTCATTTGTTAATATTTGAATCTGGGGAGTATTCTCTTTGGGTGCAAAGTGAAGCATTTTTTTTTTACGTTCATTATTAGCCTCGACCTGGTGAATCACTCCCCCCCAATCTATCAAAGTCTGCTTGTAATTAATTTACTTTGAAGTTCTTGAATGTTGTTTCCAGAAGCAACCATAGAGTATCATCATCATCATACAGTCTTATAGCTGAATGCTGCACTGCTTGTGGCAAATCATTGTTAAATAACAAGAGCAATAGTGATCCCAAAACGGACCCCTAGAGCACACCTTGATTTATGTTTTGACAGGTAGAAAGGCACTGAGAAACTGATACCCTCTGGATACATCCTGTCAAATAGGATTTTAGACAATTCCAATGTTCTTCTGTTATACCCATGCCCCTTGCTTTGTTGAGAAAAAGGGAGTGGTCCACCAGGTTGAAGACTTTGGACAAATCTACAAAGATGACTGCTGTTTCCAGTCTGGAATCCAGAGATGAGCACACTAAATCATTAAATTCCAATAAAGCTGAAGTAGTCGAGTGTCCCTTTCTCAATCCAGACTGGAAAGGTGTCAAGGAATTGTATTTGTCCAAATACTTGGACAATTGAGCATGGACATGTTTCTCCAAGCACTTGGACAATATAGACAATAATGCTATAGGTCTATAATTGTTCAAATTTGAGACCCCCCTTTTGTGTATGTGACTGGTTTTACTTTCTTTCCAAATTAAGGGAAAGTGCCCTGTCCTCAGACTCCTATTAAAAATATAAGTCACTGTGGGAGCTATCTGATTTGCTGCTATTTTTATAAATTTGCCTTCAGTCTCATTGGGCCCTGTTGGTTTGTGAATGTTAATATTTTTTAATCCCTTACAGACCTCAGTTATACTTAACCCCTTAATACAGAATGGGGAAGTTGACTCATATACCCATTAACATTTTCTTTTTAAAATTGATCTTTAATGCAATCTTTCAGTTGATAACTTGGCAGATCTGTAAAGTATTTATTTCAGGCATTTGAAACCATTTTAGGGTCATCTATCAAATTATCCCTGATCCATAAGTTCATGATTTTTTGTAGATCTACTCCACCTAGACTAGTTAAATAATTTATTGTTTTCCAAATTTGGGGGGGGGGGGATTGTTTTTATCCATTTTGTTCCTATAATATGAAGCTGTAGCTTTATTATTGAGCTTTCCACAATCATTTCATTTTTGTTTAAACAACACCCAATCAGTCTTGTTTAGTTTTCCTAGTCTTGTACCATAATTTGTTTCTAACTCAAATTTTTTTCATTATCTTATTATTTATGCAGGGAAGTCTAGTTGTTCTTTTGAGGGGTTTACATTTCGGAGCATGCAAGTCACATATGTTTTGAAAAGTTTCTAAAAAGTAATTAACCATCAACTCTAAGTCTGGTATCAACTTGCATCATTCCCAATTTTCTTTTTCTATACTTATCAGAAATGTATCTATGGAAAAATTATGCATTTTTAATTTATTTTTATATATTTATTTATTACTAGGATTACAAATAACTTTGAACCAAGGGTTCTTTTACAAAGGTTCCACATCAGCAATGGGTGCAAGCAAAACAGTGGTAAGATACAATACAGGTCATGAGGTTAACTTAGTAGCAAAAGACGGTACACGTGTATAGACTAGCACAGTAGCAAACAGTCAGTGGCAAATAACAATGCACAATTAACAATACAGGTGTGTATATATAGCAAGACACAAATACAAATAAAAAGCATCCTAGGGGTGACATAAGTGGAGCAAGGGGTGGGGGATAAGGGGGGTGGGGAAAAGTGAGTAGGCAGTCAAGGATTTGACATTGTCATAAGTGCAAGAATAGAAAAATAAGCTCTAGGTAGTCTGGGGTGGAGCAAAAAGAGATAGGGTGATAGGGATGGGGAGACAGGAGGAAAGGAGAGGGAGAGGGGTGGAATGGTAGGAGGAAGGTGAGGGGGTAGATTGGTAGGTGGGGGTGGGAGAGAGATGGGGAGTAGCAGGGGATGAAGGAGCAGAGAGAAGTGGGGAGGGTTGCAAGGGAGGAGAGAAGAGGAGGGAGAGGTGAAACAAAGCTGCAAGCCTAGGCAGAGCAGTCACAACTGCTAAGGACAGTGAGATGCTGGAGGAGTTTACGTTTGAATGGGCCAAGCTTGTTTTCAGCTGCAATTTCAGGGGAAAGGTTGTTTAGCAGCAGGGGGCCTGGTGTGGAAAGCACATTGAGCCTGGTTAGTATGGCAGAATGGAACGATAAATGTTGGTTTGAGGGAGCTGCATGTAAAATGTGCAGTGACTGAGGGCAACATTAAGGCATGAGTTGCAGGGGTGTGAGGTTAAGACAAATTTTCTTAGCCAGTAGGCAGGTCTGGTAGACAAGTCTACTATTTAGATTGAGCCAGTTGGATTGCTTGTAGAGATTACAGGTATGCGTATGCTTCCCTGCACCAGTGAGAAGTCTACAGCATTTGTTAAGGGCTGTCTTGACCCATTTTAGGGTGGTATCAATGGCAGCCCCCTAGAAGACAAGCCCGTAATCAATGGCGGGTAGGACTGAGGCAGTTATGGCTGTGCTCATAGCTTCTTTGGTGAGACACCGACGGTGGCGGTAGAGGACCGCAATTCTTGAGTTGACTGATTTTGAGATGTGTTGAACATGTGAGCTGAAAGACATTGTGCAATCAAATGTAATACCAAGGTATTTAAACTCCTGCACTTGCTCAAGTGGCTGTTCAAGTTCATTATCTATGGTGAAGTTTATGGACCTGTATTTGCTGTGAGAGCTATGGAACGGCATGGACTTTGTTTTTTTGTAATTCATCAACAGCTTATGTTGGAGAAGCCAGGTTTCAACTAGGCTGAAGTTCATCTGTAGCACTTTGGAGAGCGAGACGGGGTCAGTATGGGAGGAATAGAGGACTGCTTCATTGACATAGAGTATTAAGTTATTATTGCAAGCTACAGGAAGAGTATTGATGAAAAGGCTGAAAAGAAGAGGGCCAAGGATGGAACCCTGGGGTACACCAGAGTGGACTGGAAGGGCACTTCAGAGACAGTCAATGATTTTGACTTTTTGGCTCCTTGTCGAGAGGTAGCTTTCAAACCATTTGGTCACATCATTTGATAGTCCAAGGGAGGAGAGTTAGTGAAACAGGAACTGGAGGTTCACAGTGTCAAACGTCTTGATCAAATCAATGAACACCGCACCCAGTAGGTGGCCAGTGTCAATCCGCCTTATGAATATGGCTGGTGAAGTCAAGCAAGGCAGTGGTAGTACTATGGTCTTTTCTAAAGCTGTGTTGTTGTGGGCAGAGTAAGTTACATTTGTTGAGGTGTTCAGACAATTGGTCAGCAACAATTCATTCCAACACCTTGGAGAGTGGTGGGAGGATAAAGATAGGGTGGTAGTTAGTGAGAAGAGACCTATCACCACTTTTATAAATGGGTGCGACCACTGCTGATTTTCAGAGCTGGGGGAATTATTTATGAGGGAGTGAGAGATTCAGAGGTTTAGTGAGAGGTTGTAGGGCAATGTCAAGGGAGAGAGAGAGGAGTTTGAGGTCAAGGGTATCATTGCTGAAACTGGCTTTGCTTAGCACTTTGTTAATATATCTTTTAGCTTCAGACATGGATACCCTCTTAAAGTAGAAAGGGGGGTATTACTGTGGAGATTGATTTTATTATTGAGGCAGGGCTGGGTAGAGTTGTCAAAGAAGTTGGGGCGAAGAACACTGCTAAGATCAGTAAAAGCGAGATTAAAGGAGTCCACTGTTTCTTTAGGGTCCTGTAAAGTGGAACCGTTAACCTCGATCATAGTGGGGGAGGATTTGCTTGGTTTACGTGTGAGGCTTTTGATGTTCTCCCAGAAGGGCTTGCTATTTTTCCAGGAGTTAGGAAGTTTCTGGTTGTAGAAGACTTGCATGGCTCTGTGTATAGCTATTGTGCACTGGTTCCTAGCCACCTTATAGAGCTGCATATCGTGTGGTTTTCCTGAGTCCATGGCTCAGTGCCAGAGGTTATCTCGGTTTCTCATCATGGAGATGAGTTTGGAGTTAATCCAGTGATTAGTGGTAGACTGAGTTGAACATTTATGTAAGGGGACAAAACTGTTACAAACTTTGTTAAACTGGGAAGTGAAGAAGTCAAGTGCTTGGTCAACACTGCTCAAGGAGTCAAGGGGTGTCCAGTCAACCATTGACAGGGCAGCAAGGAATTGTGGAGGCTTTCCTTTTGTTAAGATTCGTTTACAGGAAAATGAGGACTTAGGTTTAGATGCCTTGTTTGACCAGTGGCAAATAACTGGGGAGTGATCACTGAGGGCATCTGGGAGAATTTCCATGTTAGTGATTCTGCTGGGATGAGAGGTGAGGATCAGGTCAAGTAATGAGCTACTATCAGACTTATAATTAAACCTAGTGGGCGAGGTGACCATTTGAGTAATGTTTAGGGCAGCAATGGCATCCTTATATGGGTCAGTTTCTGAAGCTAGCCAGTTAACATTTAGGTTACCCATTACAATTGTCTCACCACAGAAGGTGCTGTTGTCCATGAAGTTTGTGATCATTTGGAAGCCTGTAACATGTTCACATGGCAGGATGTATACTGATGCAATTGTGAGGGATTTTCCCTGCTGGTCCAGGATTATTTTAACTGCTAGGATTTGAGAGTTGTTTGCAGAGGGGAGTAATGGGATGACTAGCCCTTTAAGAGTTTCCCTTTAATAAATGGTGCAGCCACCCCTTCTCTTGGCAATTCTGTCAAGTCAGAACAGGGCATAGCCTGGAATGGATACATCATTGTCTGGGACCTTAGGAGAGAGCCAAGTTTCATTAATGGCTATAACATCTGGCCTCTGTTGTAACACCCAGACCTGGAGTGCATCGAGCTTAACTGGCAGGCTGCAGATGTTAAGAGTCACCAGCTTGATGGAGCCTTGTTTCTTGTATTGTTAATATGCCGAGGTGGGTGGACTGGGGTTTGGGTGTACGTTCCCAGCTAGAAGCAGGAGTAGAAGTGCAGTCCTAGCAAGATAGTGAGCAAGAAGCTTGTGAGCCGAACACCGTCTACTTCTGATGGATTTTTTAGCTGGTGTGTTACTGCAGAGCATGAATAATTGAAGGAGAAGGGGGTACTCAGGAATGGGGAGGAGATTATCTTGGTTATTATTGAGAGAAGCTAGCATGGGAGCACAGTAGTATGTTTTGGATGGTGGTAGGGTACACCAAGGGATATATTCCAACATAGAGTGGAGATCCTGGTAAATGAGTGGTGTACCAGTATTAGTTGAGTTAGGGGGTATGATAAACAGAAGTAGAGGCAGCATTAAAAAGGTGTTTATGGACATAGTGAAGAGAGGTACAGGTGTCCAAAGTAGAGGGTAAGGAGAGAGTGCAGAGCTTATGAAGTTAGGGTGGTGGAGGGGAGGGGAGTAGAACAGGGCTGAGTGTTAGGCAACAGGGAGTGATCCTAAAAGCACATGCCTTGACAGAATTAGAAGGGGGAAGGAGCAAAGACTGATGGATTGGATTGGGTAAATGTGCTTATAATTGGGCCCTCTAGTGGCTAAAAGATTTAATCTGCTAATGGAAAAGTCAACAAAAAAAAAAAGAAATTTAGGCAGCAGAGAGATGAGCTCCAGGGGACTTCAAATCTCCAGCAGCTGAAGCCAGTCAGGGAGAGACGGAGTGCTGAATCTGTCTATAGTAGACCCAATTTCAGGCACCATCCAACTAAGTTCATGGCTAGCAAGCTGGACTGGAGCTGCATATCCATGACCCAATGATAACTGGAATAGTTTTGTGACATCTGAACTTGCACTTGAGAAATGTTGACCCAAATTGGATTATGATCCTCTAAGTAAGGTAGGAAAACTCCAGGATCCCTTACATCAATTTGAGGTAATATAAATAGTAAATCAAGGATTGCTCCTTTGGCTAAGGTATTTGTGTATCTAGCAGGATGTTTTATATGCTGTTTTAGTCCAAGAACTGAAATTATTTCTTTAAATTGTCTTCCTCTTGGTTTGTACCAATCGCAGTTCATATCAACTATTAGTACTACTAACTTGTCCCCTATGCAATCATATATTGTATTTACTACTACTTCAGTCATTGCTAAGTTTGTCTTTGAGGGTGAGTAAACAACTCCAAAAGCCATTTTAAGCTTTTCTAATTTTACCACTAAATATTCTATGCTGTTATCACTGCCCTTAAGCAGAATATCCATGTGTCCCAAGGCATGTTTTATGTACTGTAAATCATTACTCTTTCTATCTGTTTGGTTCTATTTGATCTGAAATGTTGATATTCAGGGAGGGTAATTTCTTTGTCTTCTACACCTCTGGATAAACAGGTTTTAGTCAATCCAAGAATACTTGGATCCTGCTCGGTTAGCATTGCAGACAATAAATCCAGTATAGGAGCCAGACTACGTGCATTATCATGCAATATTTTTAAATCATGACTGAAACCTGGGCCAGGGTTGTGTTCAATATCCCCTGCCATAGTCAATAAATACATACAGTAAGGCAAGCACCATATTTTCCTTGTGAAAAGTTATGCAAAGTATAAGGATTAAGAACATCTATTTTGCCCTGTGAGCAGCACCTCCTCCAAACTCTGGAAAAAGCATTCCTTCTGGTTTTATTTAGGCTTAAAATCTGGTCCTGTCTTTCAGATACAAGAGATGGCCAATAGGCCCCTATTTTTTCACTTTCCATCTTTGGAGGAGAAAATGCTCACTAGACAACAAAAAAATAATAATGCCAACATCTTACACAGATACATTTTGTTACAGATGCAATGATTTAATCAATTAATTTAGGTTCTCCTGTACTATCAGATAATAAAACCAAATAAACACAAGTAATACATTAAGTACTTTGATAAAGTAAGTATTATTGCAAGATTATACTGAATAAAAACAACACTGATTGCAAATATTTATAGTAGTTCTACTTTGCAGGTTTAACTAAGTTAAAAGCAAGACAGAGTTAAAATGTAACAATTTCCAGTTATGTCAGTAAACATAACAAGTCTGTGAGCCAGCAACTAAGATTTCTTACCACTCATGCTTGTGCCATGTGCGGCTTCTGCTTTTATCTGCTGCCACCTATCCTTCGCTGCAGGCACTCCCCCAACTCCTCCTTCTCCAAGCTGTCTGTTTCAATGGCCAGTACACCGGGACACCGGTTGACATGAGGCAGAGTCAGGACAACAAAGTCCATTTTCATGGGAGAAGTGTTCAGGTAAAAAGAAGCCTGTTTCTGAATTGTAGGGTAGTTGATTCAACTGATGATGTTCAGGGGACATTCTGGCAGCCTTGTGTGGCTCATGCTTTTATCTGCCACCACCCCTCCTTCATTGCAGGTTCATATGCTCTTATGTTAACATGTAGGGATGAATGTATGTTCCCAGTGCAGCCAATTACAAATTTTATGAATGCCTTATTTCTTTGAAAATTAAAACCGGCCAATTGAACGATTGCTGTGCCAATAGCTCAGCTAAACAGCACATGTCAGAAGATAAGGTCATGATAAAATCCCATTAAAAATCATGGAGCAGGTCATTCCACTCTAATTTCCAATACAAATATAACTCACTGCTAAATGCCCTTACTTTACCACTTCCTTCAGTTCTCCCAAAAATGGAACTCCCCAAAACCACCACCAAAGTTGATATAAAATATATTAATGCACCCCCACTTTGAGGTTTGCTAGGTTCCCCACCCATTCAATCATGCCCAGTGTAAGCTACGGTCATATTTTGTTTAGGAGAAAGAAGGAAGGAAGGAAGGTAGGAAAGAAGGAAGGAAGGAAGGAAGAAAGGAAGGAAGGAAGGAAGGAAGGAAGGATTTTTGCATAATGCCTTTTGACCACACTGTGTCTTGAAGAACTTTTTAATCTATGAACAAGTATATATGAATTAGGAGAACAGAGAGGGCCTGATTCTTAGTCACAAGGAATTCGCTGAAGATACCACCAACAGCTTAATCTGGTTCAATTTCAGTTGATTTCCATGTGCACTCCCCCCCCCGATGAGGCTAAAAGTATGCAGAACTGGCCTAGTCTTCCTTTCCCAGTCAACAAACAAAATAAGTAAATAAATACATGCATAAGTAAAGTAAGTAAATAAATAAATGAATGAATGAATAAATAAATGACTGTTGTGAAATTAGTGTACACAGATTTTGCAACAGTCATTTGTCTGTGAACCCCTGAAACTATGATCAGAAGAAGTTACGTTGGGCCTTCCATGCCAGCACACATCAAGGTCTGTTGGTGTGTGAAAAGGGGCATGGTTGGTATGAAAATAGCACACATTGCAATTTACATTGTCAACTTGACCTGGCATACCTGTTGAAGTACATGTGCATCAGCCCCCACTCACCGCCTATAAAAACTGGTGGTAGGGGGTTGTCAGAGTGCTGCATAGATGTACACAGATATTGGGAGACCAAGACCATCACAGAACCAATTAAACAAAAGGCCACATGTGTGGGAGTGGGGCTAGAGAAAGTGGTACTACTGGAATAGCAGAGATACAATGTAACTGGGTTCAGATCAGGGATCTATTGGACTACCAGGGAGAACAGCAAGGGACAACAACCACACATAGACATTGGGCCACAAGCAGCACTGAGATGTAAGTCAGGAAGAGGTAGAGCGATGTTTTCCACTGCACTGCACCACACCACACACACATGTATGTGTATAGCACAATTCCATGCTCATACATTTGTGTGGTGGTAATTGGCACTGTTACTATCAACAAATCAAGTCTCCATACAGTAACATCTGGGCACATCCATTTGCATATTAGGATGTGTGCCGGGGGTTTCCAACCTAGGCATTGATCCAAGCTTCTTAGTAGAGTAATTGTTAATGTCAATGCAACTGTGCACAGCGGTATCCAGTGAACAAGGCAACAGAAATTGGGTACCTACAAAAATGGCAACTTAATTACAGTGCCTGTGTTCACAGCTACCTAGCAGGGGGATGACTGGATACTGGGGTGGGTGACATATGTTGACGGGAAGTATGTGTGTATATGTGAGGAGGGGAGATGCAGGGGAGGGATGGTCCCCCACATTAAAAACAAAACCCATAGGTCTTGGGTGCCCTTTTTCTCCTTGCCACATGTGTGCATCACTGAAAATCATTTTTGGTGATGTACATTTGCCATAATGGTGGTTGCTATTCTGCTATCGCCATTAAGACATGGAACCAAACACAGTTTACACCCCATTTCCTAGTGCAGAAAAAAACCAGGGCCCACAGAGTTTATGTAAGATAGAAGGAGGTTAAGGAGAGCTCAGAAAAGATAAGGAGTGGGTGTGGGAGGAGGGGAAGAGGGTATACTGTATGTCAAGTACAGAGAATTTAAGTGACTTGTTCTGGGTCTCACAAGGAGTAAGAGGCACTGTTGTGAGTCACGTATGTGTCTTGAGGTGTTCAGATATGCACTCTGACCTCAATGATACACTGCCCATTCTTGCTTGCTTGATTTTATACCTGTGAAATCAAAATAATAAGCTACTTTATTTCTTCTACCCCCTGTCACCATCTGCCCACTGTTGCCACAGCTGCTTACTAAGTAAAGATATGTGAAGTCCCTAATGCTACTGCCACTTAAACATATATCACATGAGAGGTGCTGGTTGATGTACTGTCCAGTGGTACTAATGTTTAACTAAGAATAATGTTGGGAACTCAGTGCTTATTTTCCTTAGAACTAAAGCAACAATGGAGACAAACAACAGATGGCAACTGGGGCAAAACATAAGAAAAGGCTTAATATATCACAGATACTACAGCAAGTGGACAGGAATGCCAATAAACTTAAAATACAATACATAAGGGGAAAATTAGTGGTGGGCATACACCGCTGAGAAATGGGGTGGGTTTGGGTTTACTTTTTAATGAAAAAATGCAGTTAATGCTGAGGATGTAAAAAGGAACTTGGGAATGGGTAAGTTTTTTTTTTTAAATACTAATATACCAGTTGTACTGATGGATAGGGAGGGGGGTGCTATCGAGGCTGGGAAGCTGAAGAAAGTTTTCTTTGTACGAAAATTCTTCATTTGTTAGTTAGGGTGGCTTCTTTGCTAGCTAAAGAAATACATTGTTTCTGAGTCAATGCTTTTTAAAACATAATTAAACATATTTTAAAAAGTTGTCCATTTGTATTTATCACCCCTCCCAAACTAAATAAGCTCTAGCCAGAGCCAATAGGGCTGTGAAAAAGCTACCAAATGACCAAAGTATTTTCTTGTTGGTGCCATATAGTGCTGTTCAGTCACAATCATCAAAAACAGGCATGCTGCTAATTTAGCCCTCTTGAATTTATTTAGTCAGAGTACATGGTGTGTGTGTGTGTGTGTGTGTGTGTGTGCATGCAACCTGTCATGCCCATAGGAATGAGATAGCTAATAGCTAGCTGCAGCTGCACTGTGTGTAATCTGACACTGTAGTCTCTCTGATTGTTTCAGTGCAACAGACAATGAGTCAACCCCTAGGTTGCTGTATAAATCTATTCGACTGAGCTGGGCAGATGATAGAAACAACCGTTTAAAAAGTTTTTTTTTTGTTCTATAAGGTTCTATAGTTTTTTGTTAACATCCTGAGAAGTTCAGAGGTACAATACAGTAGCACCCCACATCCCTTCAGATGCCTTTAACATAGAGCAACAAATAGCAAAAATCAGAGGGCGAGTGCACTATTTTGCAGCTGTGGAAGAATACTTCCAAATGTCCAAAAAGGGAGTTCCACAATCAGCCATTTTAGAGCTACAATCTAAACCCAAAAGGGCTGTAGGCTCCATCCACAGCCCTAAAAACAAAATACAAAACATGGCTCCATTATGTGTGCATTGTTGTGAGATGATGAACTTCTTCGGGCACTTAAAGGTACTTGACTTCACTTTGTGCATCACAATCCAGCCAATGTGAGCCACTGTCTTTCAATAAAGCAGACTTTGCCATGTCTTTCTGAGAAATTATACAAGTTTAATAATGTTTTAGTGTAACTATAGTTAAGCTTCACTTATGCCAACAAGCCCATGAGAGCACTTTTGCCACTAATTAGAGCCAAAGAGACATGCATAAAATGTTGTAAAGAGCTGCTGACATCATAGGGAAAACTTTGAAAAACTTGACATTAAGGCATAATTCAACATATAATTCAGATATTAACTATAAGTACCATCCTCATTTCTTTACTACTGATAAGGTTTGTATGAAGAAAGGATCTCTGTGACTTGGTCTTTATATACCTTTGCTGCTTGTCTACAAGTGAAATCACCATCTTCTGTTGTGACATTATAACTATTTCTAGAGCAACCGGTTCAAATGTCACAGGAGAGGATTATGATGTCACTTGTAGAAAGCAGACTGAGTAGATATAGAACAAGTGATATAGATCCTGTTTTGAAAAAATATATATATATCATAGGTTATGTAGTATGACAGCAACGTAAATATGAAATATAAGTTAAACTCTGGGTATGATTATATTTTTTCATCGTTGTCCCTGTGGTGTTGGAGGCTCTTTATTTACATTGAATGTTTGGCTTTGACATTGTAAAAATATAAAATCTTCTATAACATGTATGTTATACAAATGCCTTCAATGTTGTGATGAATAAAAATGTACAGTATGTATTTGATGATTAGGTGTTATCTTCATCTGCTATTGTATAAATAGAGGACATCATATGTCAGGGTGAGGCACAGCAGTTATCCTTTAGTGTACAGAAATAAATAATTCCCAAATCAGACATCAATGGAGTTATTTAAGGTATTGCACATGTAGTAGATACAGAAAACACCATATCTCACCGAGACTGAGCATTTCTGATTATGCAATTAGTTTTGGGAGGGCAAATGTGATTTATGAGCTTTTTTGAGCTGGGCAGAGGCAGTGATAACATCAAGCATATATAATAGTGTGATAACATTTAGACCCATGCGATAACAAGTCCCAGAGTGGGATAACATGTTTTACATAAGGAATAAGACACAACAGAATATACGATTGTACTGACCTATAAGAATTGGCTGGATGGGAGCACCCAAAGTGTAGTTCAAAATGGAGCCCTCAGCAGTAGAGGAAGTCATAAGCACAGTGCTCCTGGGATTGATTTTAGGACTAGTTCTCTTTAACATATTTATATGTGACATAGGGGAGGTGGTCCAGGGAAAGTGATGCCTTTTCACAGACAACATCATGACCTATGGTAGAGTGGACACAATGGAAGGGGTAAGGGTCATGAAGAAGGATCTGGAAAGACTGGAGAGGTGATCAAGAGTGTAGCAACTAAAATGTAATGCACAAAACTGCAAGGTAATGCGCATACAGGCCAAGAACCCAAGTGTGGAATATAAGATGCATGTGGTGGTAGTGGAGAGCTCAATGGACTCTGAGGGAAAGGGACCTGGGGATGATATATCAGGACTGTGTAATAGGTCTGTGGGAAAGGCAGATCAGATGTTGGGATGCATCTGGAGGGGGATCAATAGCAGAAATCAGAAGGCAATACTGCCCCTGCATAGATCCCTGGTTTCACTACACCAAGAGTACTATGTGCAGTTATAGAAATAGACTGAAGGTGGTGCAGAGAAAGGTTAACAAAGTGGTACAGGGGCAACTGGGGATGTCTTATGGTCAGATGAGCTCTTAGGGGATTTCAATATGTACATGCTGGAAGACAGGAAGAAGAGGGAATGTATCACTGAGACAGTCAAGAACCCCCGCCGGATAAACAAGGTGAACCGCAGTCAGTTGCACACAATGAGCTGTAACATGGGCTCAATGGTGTCAGGAAGTTTTTTTTATGAAAAGGGTGGTAACAGACTGAAAAAACTTCCCATAGAAGTCATCTTTGCTGAGACAGTGAGGGTTCTGGGGACAGACACATGAGGAAAGTGTGTATGGGGGTAGTTGAGGAGGAATGGGAAGAAATGAGGGCTGACAGGGGAATAATCCCATAACTGGGCAGTTTTGAGCAATCTAGATCAACTGATAGGATTATATCTGGAGACATTTTCTTTGCTCAAATCACATCACAGCTGCACACTCCCTCAGCCACTTAGAGCAAGTCACATAACCTCACTGCAAAGTGGCCCTTCCCAGCCTTTAAAGTGAGTTGGATTACCCTATTAAGATGAGTAAATTGCATATCTGTTGGGATTAATTAGTGTAGAAGTACCTTAAGAACTATGTCTACACATTTCTATTACAAATTTGAACCAATTAATGTTCATAGAAACATAGAAACATAGAATTTGATGGCAGATAAGAACCACTTGGCCCACCCAGTCTGCCCATTTCCCTGCCTACTGGATAAGCTGCAGATCCTAGTTAACCAGCAGCCTACTTCTTCCTACCCCTACCCCCTAGAATTGCCTTATGACTGTCCCATGCATGCTTGAATTCCACCACTGTTTTTGACTCCCACGACCTCCTCGGGAAGGCGTTCCATGCATCCACAACCCCCTCTGTGAAAAATACTTCCATAAATTACCTCTGAGCTGCCCCTCTATCTACAAATTGTGCCCCCTTGTTCTTGCACGCCTCTTTTTTTGAACAATGCTACCCTCTTGGACTTTGTTGATTCCCTTGAGGTACTTGAAAGTTTCTATCATGTCCCCCCTCTCCCTCCTTTAATCGACTCTATACATATTAAGCTCCTTAAGTCTCTCTTCATATGTCTTCCCTGCACCATTTTAGTTGCCCTCCTCTGGACAGCTTCCATCCTGTCTATGTCTTTGCGAAGACTGGGTTCTATCATATACACATCTTCCAGAAAACAGTGCTGAACCCACTCCATTAATCTCATTCTATAAATGTGGATTACATTTTCTATAACCCTGAACCTTTTAGAGATCTTATGCAGCAACACTCTTGCATACCTCAAACAGTGGTAGCCAACGCCATCAGGAGCTGTATCAGGCCATGCTGGGCCTTGTTGCCTGCTAATATTGTTTTCCATGCATTGGTTAACATACAGTAGGACTAATAAGAATGATACTGCCTCATGGTTAACCGTAACTTAATTTTTTTGCAGTTAATCATTTTTATAGAAAGAACCTTTATCAGCAGTACAATGCAAACACACAACTGTATGAGTTTACAGAATGAGACAAAATGCAGTATCACAACTGATAGGTGTTTACTAACCCACAGTGGAAAATGTGGGTCAAGGGAGTACATGGGTGAGGAGATGTATGATTCCCAACAGGCATAGTAAGAGTCTGAAGTGCCCTTAGCCAGATGTGACATTCTTTTAAGGATTCCAAAGAAAGAGAGTGCTCACCTCCATTCCTGCTGGGTGGGTGCCTCTGTTGTTCTCTATTTACATAATAAGAGGCACATCACGTCTACCCCCACTGCCAGCAACCAGTGTAACTTGTAGTTAGTGTGTGGAGTTCCTATTGGCAGGATTCCTAGGTCGGGAAGGTACAGAGTTAATTTGCATGTTGGATCCACCACTGCATTCAGATTGGACTGCCATCCAGAATTTATATAGAGTAGGAGATGCCCACAAAATATGGAGCAGTGAGTCCCTTGGGGCCCCATAGCAACAGTAACAATCTAGGACATGCTCACAAAATATGGAGCAGTGAGTCCCTGAGGGCCCCACAGTGACAGCAACAATCATTCTGTAGTAGTCCTGTTTTATGAAGCTTAATGGGTGGTTCTGCACCAAATATGAAGTACTTTATTGTGTATTAATAAGCTTCAGTTGTCCTGGCAAGATAGTTGGACTACTTCAAAAAGTTACATCATACCTCTTCTAAGATAGGGATTTGTAAGTGTGTTTCCCACTTCTGTTGATCTGGCCGAGTTTATTCGGGGGGTGGGCTGCAATAATGCTTTTGTATATATTACTAGCTCATCACCTGTTGCCCTTGCACCATGAGAAGAGAGGCCATCCCTGATCTGTAGGGTATTGGCAGACAGAAGGGGGTTAGGGCACTATGTAGTTGCAAGTACCTCCAAAATTCCTTATTTGAAAGGGGGAATCTGGATCACAAAATCTCAAAGGAGTCTGTATGTCTGGTCTCAGGTTGAGTAGATCCCTAACATACTGGACCCCTGCCTCCTTTCACATCTACCAATGAATCAGCTTGTGTCCAATACACATAAGTGGGTTACCCCATATGGGTGCCCTTGTTATTGGGGTGAGGGCTACTTTGGCCATCCTGGCCAATTGTTGCCCAGACTTCATAGTCACTCAACCTGTGGGCTACAGATAGAGATGGTTTGGTAGGGCGACATAGAGAAGCACTGATAGGGAGATCCCTCCGCAGATCTCTCACTCCATCTGCAGCCACAGGGGAGCCTCTGGATTAGCTTCTATGAACCATTTGGTGGTTTGTGCCCCAATGAAAGCCAGGTGGTAGGCAAATATCCATTGAAAATGCCATCCTCCACACTGTCAGTAGGAGCAGAGCTTGGATCTGCTGTATCGGGGGGGGGGGTAAAAGAAAACTGCATATAAGGCCATCTATTTTTCTGAATCATATCATGGAGATTGACATGGACAGATGGGATAACCTATGAAGCAGTTTAGGTGTGACTAAAATTTTCAGAGCTGAAATCTTTTCTGTCAGGGAGCAATTCAGTTTAGTCCACTTGTCACAGTCTCATTATAGCTCAGTCAGTAGTGGATAAACTTTACTAGCTTTGTAGAGATCCAGCAAAAGGTGGATGCTCAAATAGGGATGGATTGTGGAGACAATTTAATACCCAGGGACAAAAAAGGAGTTGGGGACACAGATTAGAGAGTAGGATGACCTTTGTCTTGAACTGACTCACCTTCAGGCTGGACACATTGTGAAATTCCTTTAAAAAGTCTATGAGATGCCTAATACCAGCTGGTGCATCTGACAGTAGCACCAGTAGATTGTCTGTGTATAACTGTTTTTATATTCTGTAGTGCCCAGTTACGACCACTAGACCGTGATGCTCCCTAATGGGAATTGCCAGAAGCTCAGAGGCCAACACCAATAATAAGGAGGAAAAGGGGTACCCTTGTTTCATGCCTTTATGGAGGGGAATGGATCTGAGATAATATTCTTTGTAAGGAATTTGTCTGTCGGTAGACCATAGACAGATCCAACCCAGCTGACTCCAAAATTCAACATATACACCACATGCAGGAGGTACCCCCACCCCATCGAATCAAAAGCATTTTCTATATCAATTGCAATAGCTGCTGCAGGGGTGGGGGCAACATTCATTGCATGAAAGGTATCCATAAGGGACCTAAGGTGATCTGTGCTCAGCTGTCCCTTCAAAAACCCTACTTACACAAGGTGACTGAAACACTGTAGAATACTGTCCAGTCTGGAAACCTGAACCTTTGCCAGAATTTTGGAGTCAGCAGTAATAAGGGGAATGGGACATACAGATTTAGTCTTTGCTGTATTGGTCCTTGTAAGAACAGATCCAGAAGGAGATGTTTTGATACCTTTTATTGGACCTTTTATTGGACCACCATAGATGTAACAAAAAGAACAAAGTGCTTTAGCTTTCAGACCAACAAGTCCTGCCATGGAATGGGGCCATAGCTGGCTGGTAGGATGGGGTCTTTATCCTCCTTTTGCAAGAAAGTGATTACTGCCTCATTTATTAAGAGGGAGGGACCCACGTATGTGAACCTCAGGGTACACTCTACATAGTTTGTGGCAAATACTCTGTGATAAATGCTGATAAAGATCAACAAAAGGATGTCACCCCCAGGGCCTTGTTCTTGTTTATATATTGTATGGTTTGCAGGGGTGCAGGAATAGCTGGTGCAGCCAATGCAGTGGCACAGGGGCCCCACACACTTAGGGTGCACATTAACAGAAGCTATTAGATTTGCCAAAAATCCCAAGTTTGACAACCAAACAGAAACACACAGCCATATAGTACTGCAGATGGCAGCAGTGAGTATCACTCACAGTGATGGCCAGTTGCGGGTCAAAAAGCAGAGAGAGAGAGAGAGAGAGCACCACACTTACTGTTGTTGTTTGCTGGTGTGGTGGGCGGGGTGCCGAGTGTCTGTTGTAGGCAGGCTCAGGCTGCTTAGGAGATAGTTACGGGACAACTCGGGATATGGGAGTGGGATCAGCTCAGCTGACTGGCAGTTGGTGGTGATGGGGCACATTTTGCAAACAGGCACAGGGAAGGGCAGCCATGGGTCCTTCACCGAGCTGCACCATATGACTGGCTGTCTAACACCTGATTGCATCAGGACACTGTCAGGCAGTCTGTGGTAGGCAAGGCTAGTACTAGTAGTACTTGTGTGCAGTGAGGCTGTCAGATCAAGCTTTGCCTTTACTCTGTCTGTTGTGTGATTGTGTTTCTGGGCTTACTGGGCTATTAGGCCTTCAAGTTCAAACGGTTTTTGACTTTTTATTTGGCGGCACAAGATAGAATGAATATGGAAAAAAAACTGAATCAACCGTAGTGTGGAATGTGGGCAGCAGCAACACCACAGCCTGACTAGGGTCACTGACTGAACTAACTGAAGACTCGTGGCCGTGGCCGGCTGGCTGCACAATGCTGGCACAGCATTAGTTGCTCAGTCTCAGTCACCTGTGACCTGCCCAGTAAAGTTACAATACTAGTGCTTGCAGTTGCCAGGGGTTATCTGTTTGTGACTCCTGTGACTTGGCTTCTTATTTTTTGTCTTTGTGCCTCCAGCCTCCTGCGTCTTGTGTGCTCTCATCTCACTGTTGCTCAGTCAGTCAGCAGAATCAATCCTCCATACCTCCTCATCTTTTATGTGACTCTCTCTGACTGACTTGTCTGTCTGTGTGTTTGTTTGTTTGTCTTTGCCTCTGTCCAGCCTCCTTTCTTCATTTCTTGCTCTTCAGATCCTCCTCCTCCTTATCTCAGATTTGTCTAGTCACTTAGAGGCGGTCAGAAAGGCTAGAGGAAGACTGAACACAGGATTTTCGAGGGCTACACACTGACTGTGTTCAGTGTATTGAAAAGTGCTGCCTGCAACAGCTGTGTCTGTGTGTACAGACAGCTGTAATTGTTGGTAAATAAGCAAAAAAAAAAAAAAGAAACCAACCCTACCAACCAGGGACTGCCCCCCCCAAAAAAGAAAAAAAAACACTAATACCAGTGCAGCACTGTAACATAAATACAACAATAAGGGCACTTAGAGGGCAAATAAAAAATAACAGATTAAGACAAGGGAAGGGATTATAAAGTAATTAACTAAACTAAAACTAAAGGAGTACCTCCAGACCTGCAAGTCCCCCTGTCTGCCATTACTGCAGCCTGAAGTGAAGCAAGCAAACAAAAAGTAACCCTACATAAAAAGTTTAAAGGTCTTTTGCAAAGGCTGTGGTGGGGATTAGTGACCATTGGGCCGGGGGGGGGGCTGGAATGAATACTGAGCCAAGGGGATAAAAATAAAGGAGCACCTCCAGACCTGCACCTCCCCCTGTTTGCCATTACTGGAGCTTGAAATGAAGCAAGCAAACAAAAAGTAAGCCTACATAAAAAGCTTAATGGTCCTCTGCAAAGACAGGGGTGGGGACTAGGTAAGCAATAATGCCTGACAGGGTGTGTGTTGTGCTGGGATAACATCATGCCGCAGGTGGTTGGGCACGAGGCCACAGACCGAGTGCATCCAATACCTGAAGCATGATGTTATCCCACCATGACACACACCCTGGAGGGCATTATTGCTATTATACAATGGCTTGTTCTTATACAGAATAAAAAAAATCTTTTTTAAAAATGTTTTAGCATGTAAAAATATTTTTGTTTCTTAAGAGAAGATGAAAAGAGATGCTGTGGCTAAATATCATGAAAAGGTTCACAGTGAGACTGAGACTAGACCTGTGATGTTGTACTGGGATAACATCACAGGTCCAGTCCCAGACTGACCAATCAGAGGCCAGCATTCTTTCTTGCCATTGTATAATGGGCATTGGACTGCAGGGGGGGTCTGAGTACTGAGCAGGGGGGCTAAAAATACATTTTATATTCCTTGATATTTGAAGAAGGGTGATGGGGACTTAAACAGGTACTAAAAAAAACTTGGGGGGGAGCCACAATTAAAGCCTGCACTGGGGCCCATCTTTCTCTTCCTCCGCCACTGATGGTTTGGTGAACCTCTTCCACCAATTACCAGCCTAACATCTGCTTCTGGTCTCTCCTCTAAAATATGCATCTAAGTGGGAGTCACATGATCTGGCCGAGGAGTAGCAGCATTTTTTGGAAGCTCTGTCTGTACACAATAAAGTTTAGTAGTTTTTACTGACTTCTAATTGCTAAGTTCATCGGTTTCTACTGTATTTAGTTGCTTACTAATCACTGTGCATAAATGGAGACTGAAGTAATAGAACAGCAGTTTCCTGATTTTAAATTATCCTCAGAAGATTCAGACACTGAGTAGGAGCAGGCCATCACCCTGGAACCTAAATGGCCAAGCAGAAGTAATTCACTTCCCTCACCAATTCTGGAGTTTGCAGTGCTGGTTTCAAACAAACAATTTTATGTGGAGCTGCAAACTACTAAGCAGTATTTTCCTTAATAGCTGATTTTAAGGATTTAAAACCAGCAGTTCAAGAGTTGTCCTGTAGAGTATCTGGTGTGGAGGTACGAGTTTTTTCGACTGAAAACCAGCTAAACAAAATGGAGCCCAAGGTGGTTACCCTTTGCCACTCTGTATCTAAATTAGGAGAGAAGATTGATGAACTACAAGGGTGAAGTTGCTGTAACAATTTAGTTTTACTTGGTTTGCCTGAAGGGGAGGAGGGATCGAATGTGATTGACTTTTTACAGAAATTTTGCTCCAAAGTTGCGGGCCTCTCTCCCAACGGTCCATCCTATGTAATAGAGTGGGCGCACCATGCTCTCTGGCCAAAGCCCACACCAGATGAACACCCAAGACCATTCATTTTCAAATTGGTAAACTATCTGGATTGGGACTTTTTATTGAAGGAGACTTGGAAATTAGAGAGCTTGCAGTGGGAAGGCAAGAAACTTCACCTGGTCCAGGATCTGACTAAAAAGGTGTGGCAACTATAAATTAAATAAACTCAATCATAACTCACAGCTTCATCTGGAAATTCTACAATTAAGAATTAAAATTAATGAGTTGATATCCAGGAAAGATGAACTTGCTCTTTTTAGGATTAAACACGGTTATTGGGAACAAGGGGACAAATGCGTAAAGTTGCTCTCTTACGAACTTAAAACTCAACAGATGCAGAGACATATAGCAGGCCTAAAAGATCCATCAGGTCAGACACACACAGACAACCTTTCAATTAATCATATTATGCAATCCTTTTACCATCAACTATACTCGCAACCTAATACTACAAATCCCAACCTAATACAACATTTCCTGGAAAAATTGAATTTACCCCACCTATCCCCTCAGGACAAAGCTATGCTTGATAAACTAATCACTTTGCAGGAAATCCAAACTGCTTTATCTTCATTAAAAAAATGGTAAATCACCTGACAGTGATGGGTTCCCTATTGATTTTTACAAAACCTTATCTGACATTCTTTCTGCTGTATTAGTCAATGTATTCCAGGAAGCAACCTCAAAAAAACTCCCATACACAATGACCGAAGCCATTATAACAGTCTTACCAAAAAAGACAAATATCCTTCTCTTCCTTCAAACTACAGACCAATCTCACTTCTTAATACTGACAGAAAAATCTTTTCCAAATTATTAACTCTCCGCTTAGAATCATTATTGACTAAACTCATCCATACTTCTCAATCAGGATTTATCAAAAATAGAAACAGTTCTGATCATCTTTGCTCACTATTCAATTTAATCCACAAAGCAAAAACTCTTAAAACTCCTGCAGCTGCAATAGCCATTGACTTTGAGAAAGCACTTGACTCTCTCAATTGGGAGTATCTATATCAGGTGCTGTCTCATTTTGGCTTTACAAATAATTTTTGTGCTTGGATTCAGTTATTGTATACCTCCCCTTCAGCTCGAGTTCTCACAAACTCCATTTTGTCCCCCTCCTTTTACTTAGCAAGATGCACCAGACAAGGATACCCTTAATCTCCTTCATTGTTTATACTTGCCAAAGAACCTCTTTCTGAGTCCCTACGTCAATCTGGTACAATTAAAGGCATCACTATTGGTAACTCTCACTATACTTCATTCTCATATGCAGGTGATCTCCTTATTTTACTTGAAAACCTCGAAAGTTCCGGGCAACCTTTAGTTAAACTACTGAATGACTTCACCTCCCTCTCTGGACTAGCTCTAAACCTTAACAAATCTGAAACGCTACCACTGAATACCCTTTGTAGTTCCCTCATGAACAACTCATGGGGCTTTCGTTGGGCCTCCCTAGGTATATCTTATCTTGGCATTTGGATCACCCTGACATTGAATAAATTATGGGATGCTAATCTTTCCCCTCTGTTAACCAGTATCCAAACAACACTTGATAGATGGAAGCTACTTAAACTTTCTTTTAATGGTAAAATTTCCCCCATTAAAATGTCTATAACCCCAAAAATATTATACATATTTTCCAATATTCCTTTGATACTTCCCTCTAGTTTTCTTACCAAAATAGATAAAATTATTGGCAGCTTCATTTGGGAAGGCAAAATACCTAGATTTAGTCATAATAAACTTAGATCCCATTGGTCAAAAGGTGGCTTTGGCCTTCTTTGGTTCCAAGCCTACTTATGGGCTTTCCATACATCTCAAACAATTAAATGGTTTAACAAACCCAACATCCAGTCTCTTTCATGGGTCAATATGGTAGCATCCTTATGTCCTGGTAATTTGGCTATTTATTTCCTTTATGACACCCTTACTTCTTCTTTAAAGTCTAACCCTACCATTGCTGCTTCTATATTCTATTGGAAAATAATTCACAAGCATATTAAATTGAACCCCAAACCCTTAGCTTACATCCCCATCTGGGGTAACCACCATATATTTCTTGATAATCACCCAATTTTCCGTTGTACCTGGAAAAATAAGGGTATTCTCTTTTTGCAGGATATACTTGAACCCAAGTCATTAAAGATAAAATCTTACACCAACCTATGAGGTGTATGGAATCTTCCCCATCGGGATTTTTGGAAATATCTACAGCTTCGTACCGCATGCAACTCTTACCTCACACCCTTCTCTACCAATTAGCTGTATGATAAGTACATCTCTAAATGGATAAAAACAACATCCAATTTAAATAGCACTGTTTACAGAAATATTTGTGATATCCTTCCTGATTATTCTGTCAATGCTAAAAACAGATGTAGTACTTTGCTACAATATAATACCACCAATGCACAATGGTCCAGGTGTTGGCTGGCCTGTCACAAATGTTTTAATGATAAACGCAGTTCCCTCATTCAAACCAAGATCCTTCATTTGTGGTACAGAACTCCTGTTGTATTACAAAAAATGGTTTTATTGAACAATAACAATTGCTGGCTCTGCAATTCCCCCAATGGGGATTTATTGCATATTTTATGGTACTGTCCCCTCATACCAAGCTTTGGCACTGTACTCACAGATTTGCAATGAAAGTGGTAGGTCAACCTTTTACACCAGACATTAAACATTGCATTCTTGGTATTTTTAATTACCGTTCCTATAACATCTCATATTCACAGAACAGATGGTTAAATATACTCTTCCTTCAAGTTAAACGCACAAATCCTCATGCATTGGAGATCCAACATAATCCCTACCCTTCCAGATATCATCAAACAACTATCGCAATATGCCTCTCTGGACCGTATGACATATATCTCGTCTGACCGACTCATGTTATATAACAATTGTTGGCAGGGCTTTTTTAATTTTTTGGAATCAACTAAATCTTCCAACACCAATGTATGGACTTAATATACAGTATATGGATTTTCCCCTTTTACTGATACCTCATTGTGGTCTCGCTTTTCTCCCCCTTTTCTATTGTTTCCCTCTCTCTCTTTCTAATTTTCTTATATATCTTTTCTTTCCTGCACTCTGTTTTCAATCGTTTCTTTATTACTCCACAATCCTTTTACGAATGTACTTTTTTCCCTTTTGCAGCATCATATATTGTTATGTAACATTTTAATGTAAACTGTATCTAATCATACTATCCACTTTAAGTTCACTACAAATGTCAAGTATATGTCAATTACATGACCTGTATTGTTTACTATATCCTAAACAATAAGCTCCTTGTATTATTGTAGCAATGTACTTATTATATGCTGCCTTAACTTTTCTAAAAAAAAACATTGTACTGTACTGTAAGAGGTTTGTCTGTATATCATATGAAAAGTTAATAAAAAGTTTAACTGTAAAAAAAAAAGGTGTGGCAAGCAAGGGCGGCTTATCAACCTATACAATTCAAACTCTTGGCAGCCCCTATTTGGCACCACATGATGTATCCTGCAAGGCTAGAAGTGCACATGACCCGGGTGTGCAACAATTTGATTCCACAACTCAAGCAGTTGAAGAGCTTCCCCAGCTTCTCCCTGATTTATTCAGCAAGCACAGATTATGAATAGCTTTGAGATCTGATTCACCTTTATAGAAGATGTGGAGCTGTATTCCCTGCTGAATTCATTTTGCCCTTCAGTAGACTTTTTTGGCACTGTGTTTTTCCTTATAATGTGCTACTGTATTATGTTGTTGTAGTTGACTGATATTTACATTAGTTACATAGAAACATAGATTTTGATGGCATATAAGGACAGCTTGGCCCACCCAGTCTTCCCATTTCCCTACCTACTGGATGGCTACAGAGGTATACTATACTGTCGATACTCTGTGCGATGCCGGCATATCGAGTAAACCACCCAAAGACACTGATGCAGATCCCTGAAATACCGGTGTAGAAATTATGGGCATTTCAGTGAAATAAACTGTAAATGGGGGCTTTGCCCTCTGTGGCCCCCAAGTGGGAGGGACTCTGCCCCCCACACCCCATAACTAAAATATCCAACTCTGAGGGGGAGCAGACCTCAGAGTAAAATTATAACAGTTAAGGGGAGTGCAGTGTGCAAAATGTCATGCCCAGGACCAGAACCCAGGTCACGCACAGTATGCCGGCTGAGTGACCGGTGGTATTCCCCTCCATACCACTGGGGCAGCTCAGCCAGCAACCCATCCAGTGCTCATTTCTTGCAACTCACACGGGGTAAGGTAGCATACCGTCACATCCACTAACTTACCCCGTCAGGAGCAATAGCATCAAGTGTACTAGCATTGAATTAACTCCACTGTTGATCAAAGCTGACCTGGGTAATGTGTGTCGGGCTCCTGAGTTTTTAGCCAGGGTAAGTATATCGCTGCAGATCCTAGTTAACCAATAGCCTACTTCCTCCTACTCCCCACTAGAATTGCCTTACGTCTGTCCCATGCATTCTTGAATTCCTCCACTGTTGGTGATCCCACGACCTCCTCAGGAATGCCATTCCACGCGTCCACCACCCTCTCCATGAAAAAATACTTCCTCACATTGCCCCTGAGCTGTCCTCCCTTTATATTCAGACTGTGCCTCCTTGTTCTTGCACATCTCTTTTTCTGAAAGATGCTACCCTCTTGGATTTTGTTGATTCCCTTGAGGTACTTGAAAGTTTCTATCATGTCTCCCCTCTCCTCCATTCCTTGAGGGTATACATATTAAGCTCCTTTAGTCTCTCTTCATAATGGCTTCTGGTGCAGGCCCTGCACCATTTTATTTACCCTCCCCTGGCTGCCTCCATCCTGTCTATGTTCTTGCAGAGATGGGATCTCCAGAACTACATGTAGTACTCCAGATGGGGTCTCACCAACTATCTGTACAGAGGGATAACAACTTCTTGTTTTCTACTGGTGATGCCTCATCCTTTTTATTCTAGTGTACCCTCAAGCCCTCCTTACTGCCTCCTCACATTGCTTGCCTACCTTTAGGTCATCTGATATGACTGCCCCAGGTCCCTTTCTATTTGTGTTGTTGTTAGTATACACCTCCCCTTGTGTACTCTTTCCCTGGGTTTTTGTTTCCCAGGTGCATTACTTTGCACTTCTTTGCATTGAATCCAAGCTGCCATACTTTTGACCATTCCTCCAACCTTGCCAAGTCCCTTCTCATCCTTTCCAACCCTCCCTTCCCCCGTGTATAAGTCCTATTGCAGATGTTTGTGTCATCTGCAAAGGAGCATACTTTTCCTTCCAGTCCCTCTACAATGTCACCTATAAAGACATTAAAGAGGACCGGTCCCAGTACTGAGCCCTGTGGTACCCCAGTAGTAACCCCCCTTTCTTCAGAGTGGACTCCGTTTACTATTACCCTCTGTGTCCTGTTGTCCATCCAGTTTTTTTAACCAGGTTACCACCCTGGGACCCACTCCCAGGCTGGCCAACTTGTATATTAATCTTTTGTGTGGAACTGTGTCAAATTTGTTTGTTTACTTTCTTGGATTTGATCTGAATATATCTGTTTATTTATGTTATATTAGTTTTATCCTGCACTGGGTATTTTAGAGTGTTGACTTTTTGTTTGTGAACTCTTGGACTATTGTTACAGTGTTTAATATCTTCTCGGGGCTCTGTTCTTGTGAAGGACATCATTTCCCACTGTGCAGTGACTTTGGGACAAATGGAAGGAGCCCCTCAAGCAGTTTATTACTAGTTCTTCTATGTTCATATGGTCGTAATTTTGGATGTTGGATAAAATATGTTCAGGGTTGGTTACAAGATTGGAGCTCCCTCTATTGCTGATAGATACACTAGAGCATTGCTTTCGTTTTTTGGGCACTTTTGCTTTTAGAAATATTTGACCAATCATGGACTGGTGGAAAGCCTCTAATGTTTTCTTCCTTGTTTAGACTCCACGATTCCTTTTTAATTTTATAGTAGCATTTAATACCAGTCCCTCTTTTCCTTCTTTATTAGGCACATTTTTTCCGTTATGCTGCTTCATAGGAGGGGTTGAGATTGTTTTTAGGTTCCTATTTAAATGGATTGGGGAACTGGCCATTCAGTTTTTTTCTTTTTGTATCCTTGATTCACATTCCTTCTACTTGCCCCTTTTTATGCTGATTTATAAAATAAGAATGCTGGGTTGTAGGGAGCTCCTGTATTGCTCTTTTTGCTTTGGGGAGTTTTACCAATGGTTTAGTCCATAGAGGGGTTAAGGATACAGGCTTGATAACTTCCTTTCTTTTTCTTATTTTTTTCTTTTTTTTTTCTCCCACTGGAGTTGTTTATCAGTCCTGTGCTTCCCACATCCTCATATTAGACTTCCGCTGTACTGGGGAAGCTGGAAACTTTTTATCATGCTGGATAATGGGTCCAGGCAGGAGCTGCCTCCCAGCTAGCTTTTGTGGCCCTCACAGTAAGGGGTGGGCATGAGGCCCGAGTAGCAGTTTGTTTATTTCTGGGGTAATTTCAACATCACAGGTATTTGTGCTAGGGAAGGTCACTGTTACAATGAAGGGTTTTGAGTGGATTTGGGAAGGGGGTAGGCACCCATGCAGGCATTGTGTATCCAGAACTTTATTAGGGAATTTCTACTTTTACTTTGTCAATAATAATGTCTCAGCTGTTGAGTCTTGTTACTTGGAACATTAAGGGGGAAGGGATAATTTGAAAAAAGACTGCATTCTGTGACACTTAAAAAGTCTTCATGCTCAAATAGCACTGTTACAGAAGACTCTCCTTCCAGTAGGTCAGCTTAATAATTTAAAGAAGACATGAGCTGGGCAAGTATATGGGGCAGGGAACAGTTCACAGCAGGGGGGTGGCCATTCATTTTGACAAATCTGTCCCCTTTACCCTATTAAATGAACTACAGAATTCTGAAGGCAGGTATACAATTGTGCATGGTAAGCTGGCTAATGTGGCTAATGTGGAACCACAGACAAAGTAATACAAGATAAAGAAAACAAACCTCCAAAAAAAGGTTAACATGCCAATTAAAACCAATGCAAACTACGTTAAAGACAAAAATACTAATACTCAAAATATAACCAACAACAATACCAAAACCAAATACAATAACAACAAAAATAATAAAACTCAAAATAAAAATGACACAAATATAAATAAAATCTAATTTCTCATAATCAGGGATTCCAGGATCTGAGGCATGGAATACCATCTAACATAAAATGTTAAAAGCAACATTGTGGTAACGTTTCTACCAGGAGCCTCTGCAAACAGGGATACTAACAACATAAAGACAATTGTGCAGGAATCAAGGGATGTTACACATGTAACAATGCACCTTGGTACCAAAGACTTAGCAAACCACACAGTTCAGGAAGCCAAGAAACACTTTGAGGACCTGGCCAACAAACTTTCTTCCATTCCATCCAAATTAGCCTTCTCAGAAGTGCTGCCAGTGTGTGAGAAAAAGGAAAATGGACCAAGTGAGTCAAAGATATTGAAGGAGGTGAATTCAACTGATAGCTGCGTGATTGGTGCCAAGACAAGGGATACCACTACATAGAGAACCGACACAAATTTTGGGAAAGAGCATTTTTTTAAATACGATGGATTGTGCCTAAACAGAGAAGGTGTGCAAGCACTCAGACAAAAATTAAATGTCTGTACAGGTAGTTTAAAGAAAGGGGAGTATGATGCAGCTCACACCCCTGCTGGTGGGCTGGTCATCATTCTCCAAAACATCAAATGTGCACATACATCCTCAGAAAACAAATCAGAGCCAACATCCACCCAAACCAGCAACCTCCATAATCTCATGGCCAGAAAGAGCAAACTGGAGCAGTCCAGGAAGAGGGTACAAAGAGGATGTACATTCCTGGAAGGCAATGGTTGCAAATATTAGGAGCCTAACCAACAAACTTCCTGAACTCACAGCCATCTTGGAAAAAGAAAGGTTGGACTGGGTGGTTGTAACAGAAACGTGGTTCACAGAAAACCACGGATGGGATACAGCCATTCCTAGTTACAATCTGTTCAGGAAAGTTAGGCAGGGCAAAAAAAGAGGAAGGACATAGCCATTTACATTTGGGAGGAAATAAAAGCCACAGAAGTAAAAGGGCAACTTGGGGACTTTGAGTCACTGTTGCTAACAGTGGACACGGGCAAGAGAAACCCCTTCAGAAGCAGTGTCGTGTACAGGCCCCCAAATCAAAGAGACAATGGAGACAAAGACATAATAGAGGAAATCCACAACATGTCTGATAAAGGTGAAGTAACACTGGTGGGGGACTTCAACCTACCATATATTAACTGGAGCACACTAACGGCAGCAACAACAAGAAGTAGGTACATCTTATTGTCACTACAAGGTGCTGGACTGTGCCAACTTGTTAAAATCCCAAGGGGAGATGCCATTCTCAATCTTGTCCTCACAAACTTGGAAAGGATCAAGGACATCAAAGTGGGATGTCACATGGCAACAGTGACCATCGCATGGTAAGCTTTAAGGTAAACATAACACAGGACACCAGCCACTCAAAGATAAAGGCACTAGATTTCAGAAAGGCTGACTTTCAAAAAATGAGGAACAACATAAGTAGCCAGTTAATGGATATAGAGGTTGAGGAGGTGGAGGTCATGTGTGGGAGACTCAAGAGAGTGATAAAGACTGCCACAGATCAATGTACCAGATGGGTCAGCAAAGCAAAAAGAAAAATAAATCCTCTATGGTTTTCCAAGGAAGTGGCTACTACAGTCAAAGAAATAAAGGAGGTGTACAGCATATACCAGAAAACCAAAACTGAGAAAGACTGGGAGTCGTACAAGGAAAAAATGAGAGCCTAACAAACAAATTAAAAAGGCAAAAGCCCAGACAGAGGAAAAGATAGAAGAAGGGGCAAAGAGAGGAGACACATCATTTTTAAGATACGTTAGGGAAAGCAGGAAGGCAAAAGGGAGGATAGTAAAGATTGCTACTGAAGAAGGGAAATGCACCAAACATGACCGAGAGAAAGCCGAAATCCTCAACAAATACTTCTGTTCAGTGTTTACAAAAGAGGACCCAGGGGATAGTCCAGCCCTGAAAAAAACACAACACCCCAGGATCAGGGGTAGACACAAGTCCTTTACAAAAGCCGAACTATGGAAGGCACTAAATAAACTAAAAACAGACAAACCCATGGGACCAGATGAGATGCAACCCAGAATCCTTAAGGAACTGGGGGCAGAATTAGCAACCCCTCTGGCACTTCTATTCACGAAATCCTTGAAAAGTGGTGTGGTACCCGAAGACTGGGAAAAGGCAATAGTGGTTCCACTTCACCAATCAGGCAGTTGCAAAAAGGCTAGTAATTACAGACCAGTGATCCTCATGTCTATAGTAGGAAAACTAATGGAGACACTACTCAAACAGAGGATCATAGCATTCATCAAAACTAGTGGCCAACAAGACCCTAAACAGCACAGTTTCACAGCAGGTAGGTCATGCCAGACAAATCTACTCAAGTTTTTTGACTATGCTACAAAAATAGTGGACCACGGTGGGGCAGTAGATGTGGTCTACCTAGACTTTAGAAAGACCTTCGACTCGGTTCCACACAGAAGGCTGGTAAAGAAGCCTGACCACACAGGAGTTGGTCCAGAAGTAGTCAGATGGATACAAAACTGGTTACAAAGCAGAACCCAGAGGGTACAGGTTAATGGAATGCAATCGATGGAAGGCAGGGTGACCAGCGGAGCACCCCAGGGCTTAGTGCTAGGGCCTCTGTTCTTCAATGTTTTTATAGCAGACATCACTAATGGACTGGAAGGGAAGGTGTGTCTGTTCACAGACATCACCAAGATATGTAACAGGGTGGACTCCTCAGAAGGAGTGAGCAAAATGGAAACTGACCTCAAGAAACTAGAATAATGGTCTGGAGTGTGGCAGCTGAGATTTAACTCCAAAAAGTGCAAGGTGATGCACATAGGAAAAAAAATCCAAGAAAGGAGTGTCACCTAGGAGGTGAAAGACTGGCGGCCTCAAACCAGGAACGAGATCTGGGATTCATAATCTCAGATGAATTAAAGGTTAGTAAGCAGTGTGAGAAGCAACAGAATGATGGGCTGCATTGGGAGGGGAGTCATGAGCAGGTAGTGAGAGGTGGTACTACCACTGTATAGATTACTGGTCAGGCCTCACCTGGAATACAGAGTCCAATTCTGGAGACCTCACCTCAGGAAGGACATTGACCGGGTGGAAACAGTATAGAGAAAGGCGACAAAAATGATTCAGCATCTGCAGTACATGTTCTACGAGGAAAGACTTAGGGAACTGAATATGTACTCCCTGGAGCAGAGAAGAGGGAGAGGGGACATGATTGAAACATTCAGGTACATAAAAGGCATCAACAAGGTACAGGCACAAGAACTTTTTCACTTCAAGAAGGCCTCCAGGATCAGGGGACATGACCTCAGGCTGCAAGGAGAGAGGTTCTCTACCACCACCAGGAAGTTTTTCTTCACAGAAAGAGCAGTGGATGCCTGGAACAGCCTACTCCAAGAGGTTATGGTGACCAACACTGTGGGGTGATTCAAGAATGTATGAGATAGACACGGGAGCCCTGACTGCAGAGGGCAACTAGAGTGTCAAAATAGGTCTAAAACAAATGGGCAGACTAGATGGACCTAGCGGTCTCCTTTTGCCATCAACTACTATGTTTCTATGTTTCTAGTTATAGGATCTATCTATGGGCCTAATCAAGACACCCCTTTCTTCTATCCAACTTTAGCTTCAGCACTTGCCCCATACGTCCATCTACCATGTATCTTAGAAGGGGATTGGAACCTAGTGCATTCAAATGATCTGGATAGATTTTATCATAAGAACATCAGTTTGTCTCCTGCCCATAGGGCTTTGTGGGAAATCATGGACTATCTCAGTCTAGTGGACCCTTGGAGGGCTCTTTTCCCAGGAGACCAGACCTTTACCTTTTATTCACCCCTACATGGAGTGTATTCCCATCTTGATTATATTTTAATCAGTTACCATTTACTGCAAGATGTTCATGCCTCTAACATCGAAGTTAGAGAGATTTCGAACCACTCTCCTGTGAAGTTACAGTTGCTGACTCCATAATTGCAATTTCGCTAATGTACTTGGTCCCTGAATCCACAATTATTAATGGATTCCTCCCTGACAGAGCATTTGAGAGCCTTTATAGCAGGTTCTATTCAGGAAAATCAGCATTCCATCTCAGCGATGGATGTTTTATGGGGGACTCTCAAGACTCAGTTGAGGGGGGGAACTAATACTGTAAGTCTGGCAACAATTAAGAAAAAGAAAGTAACTGCACAGGTTAATAAGTGGTTGTCAAAAACTAAAGAATTGGAGAAAACACTTTCTCCAGATTCATCCAAAAAAGTATGGTTGAAACGAAGTCATTTACTTGCCCAGTATTCAGCCCACCTTTTGGATAAAGTGATTTGGGCATCCGGCAAAACAAAAGCCACTAACATCATACAGGGTGATAAGGTGGGCAAGCTGCTTGCTATGCACCTTAAACAGAGGAGTGTAGCAAGGTAGTGGCTGCTTTAGTAGAACCTATCACTCAAAAACCTGTGAATGAACCCTAGCAAATGTTGGATATTTATAAGAATTATTATCAGTCTCTTTGTTCCATCTTTCCATTAGGTTTTGGAGGAATTTTTTTTCTGGGGTGGACCTTCCCAAGTTATCTGACTCTCAAAAGATTTCTTTAATTGGTCCTATTACAAACTTAGAAGTTGCCTCAGCGATTGGGTCTCTCTCACCTGACAAGACACCTGGGCCTGATGGCTTTGTGCTTTCAAAGATTAGCCGGTTCCATTCTTACCCAACTGTGTAATTATTTATATGAGTTTGAAATTAAAGAGTCTGCCCTTTTTGAAGCCAGGATTGTATTGCTTCTAAAGTTAGGGAGATATCCCAGTCTTCCAGATAACTATTGTCCTATTTCATTACTGAATGTGGATATCAAAATTTTTGCTACAATTCTGGCTTCTAGACTGAAAAAAATCTGGTTTGGCATAATAGGCCCGGAGCAGGTGGGTTTTGTCTCTGATCAGCATTCCAGCGATCATTTCAGAAAACGTTTTCATCTCTTCTATGCATCTAGGGAGGTAGACACTAATGTGGTGCTGCTCTCTCTGGATGCAGAGAAAGCTTTTGATCTCGTGGCCTGGCTTTATTTAGTTGTGATTCTCCCCAAGTATGGTACTCCCCTTGAATTTGTGTGGTGGATTCATATTCTTTATACTATTCCTTCAGCTAGAATTTTGTGTAACAATGAGCTTTCAGTGCCCGTTTTTTTGGCCCGGGGTACTCATCAGGGTTGCCCCCTATCCCCCATGCTTTTTGATTTCTATATTGAGCTCCTCACTCAAAAATAATTTCAGCTCCTAGGATTAAAGGTGTAGTAGCAGGTAAACGGGAGAACAAAATTTCAACCTTGGTAGTTTTACACATTTCTGAATGCCGTTCATTTCTGTCAGTGGTGTTGCATTTACTCTCCCAGTTCAGGCAGTTGTCCTACTATAAACTTAATTTTCATAAAACTTTAGTATTTCCCTTATCCCCAGATTGTACCAAAGCTGATATTTTAGCCTTTGGTCTTAAATGGGAATCCCAGGCATTGCCATACCTTGGGGTAACGCTGACTCAGGATATTCCTCTCTTAACATCACTTAACTTGGACCCATTGAGTATGCAAATGGAACAAGATCTCCAGCATTGGCAACACTTATCATTATCACTCTGGAGTGAATATGTTGAACCTGGTGCTCCCTAGAAGTTGTCTTTTTTAAATTCAGTCTGGTCTAATTTTGCATGGATAAGCAAACCCCCTTGTAGAGCAATTGCTAAACTGTGTAGACCAGGAGATTTGGGATGGCTTCAGCGTCCTCATTTATTGAACTACTATTTTTCAGTGCATGGATCTAAATACTATCAATGGGGTCCATGACTGACGGGCTGCTCATACATCCCTGATTGACTGCATATTGAGAAGGCCCTGATAAAGGAACACCAGCTTTCACTACCTTCTTTGCTGTGTATTCACTTTTCGAAACTACTCCCATTATTAAGATGCACACCCTTAGAGTGGTCTATAGGAGCTCATGCACAACTATACCATTTTCTGCATTTACCCTACCGGAAGGATATCAACCAACCACTTTTTCACAATCAGAATTTATTATCTGGTAAAAAACCTTTTATAATTACTTGCTGTAAGGGTACTGTATTGAACTTTTTAAGTGATTTAATTAAAGATTATACAATCCTGTCCTTTGTGGATTTTAGATTTGTTTAATCTCCCAGTATATTCTTTTTTGCATTATACTCAAATTAAACATTTTTTATTGAGCTTTTTTGGACACCCTCCATGGTATCATGATGCAAGAATTGTTTTTGTCAAACTCTCTTCTTTAGCAGTCCAGTGTAAGCCTGATACACATATTTTTTAAGAACTGGGTAAACAGGCTTCCTATAAATATGTTCCTACTTCTGTTTATTGGAAACAGGCTCTGGATTTGCATTATTCTCCTTATGTTTGGTTTAGTATTTGGAGGAACATATATAAATATGTGAAGCAAGACAGGTTATATTTTATACAGTTCGGCTCTATGATGCCAGTTCGACAAAAATGTTGTCAACCGATGTTACATCAACGGACTTACGTCAACCAAAAATTGCAGTTGGCATAAATCCATCTGGAAACCTGTCTGTTTTTATTGGGGGCTTTGCCCCCCCAAGACCTAAGGATTATCAACTCAGAGTCAGAGTTCATCCGGGAAGGGGATACAGGACCGGGGGAAAGAGTGCCGGGGTCCTGGGTGGACCTTACAGCAATCTGTCGATGTTGTCGGCATCTATGCGTTTACTGTAAAGGTTTCGCTGTGAGATTGGCGTAAGGATACAGTTCAATATTTTGCATAATTTGCATTTTACCCCCTTTAGGTTGCACAGAATGGGTAGACTTCCAGACCCATTATGTCCTAGATGTTACCAGGAGGAAGGTACCTTACTACGGTTTCATATGATAACGGCTATTGTGGAAAGGCAATCGCCATTAGGGCGAGTGTACATCACCAAAAATCAGTTTCAGCGATGTACACTACTGGTGCAAAGCAAAAGGATGCTGGAGACTTACTTTTTTTTTATTTATGCAGGGGGCTGTGCCCCCGGCCCTCCCTACTTAAGGATTCTCAACTCCAGGGGGTGCATGTCGGGGCGGTGCAAAACAAATAAAAATCCCAGGATGGCACACAAAAAAGCGACTGCACCTAGGACCGAACCTGATACCCTTCAAACCCTAGATTGCCAACAACCCACTATGCCACATGGCCAGCTCGGCAGCCGACCACTGCACTACACCCCACAAACCCTCCTTCCTCTTTCGCCCATTGCACGGTGTGCTTGCTCCCCCCCATGCACGGGTACATATAGCGACATCCTGTAGCTATATTCATGGACCCCCCCATCCAGTCGGCCCTCCCTGCCTGGTAGCCCTGTGCACAGGCACCATGATTGAGTCCCCCTTTTTGAAAGCACTCAATCACAGTCACCATTGTCACAAACTACCCAATACTAAATGTGATATGGACGTGCCCTAAAATAGCAGACTGCTGGCACTCCATTCAAACTTTGGTGACCCCTTTCCTCGGACACACTGGTTACTTTGCTATAGAGATATGTATTTTGGGCAATTATAACACAATCCTTCTAAAAAGGAAAACTTTTACATGGCTTTGATTTCAGCGGTGAGTAGACTGCTCTTATTAAGACTCTGGAAGGGTAATCAGGTACCTTTCTGGGTGGAATTAGTTCAGGAAATCTTCTCAGCTTTAAATGCGGAGAGGGATATCGCTGCTGCTAATCATGTTTTAAATAAATTTCAAGCCTGCTGCTGCCTATTTATTACCTTTCTTTCTGGATATTATGATACTTTCTCACCTCCCTTGATAATTATTTTTTTTTTTATGTTAGGATATATGATATTTGTTCTTTCTAATGTATGCAGTCCTGGATACTATTGTAAGTAAAAGAAATTCTGTTTTCTTTTGATGCATTGTTACCTGCATGGGTAGGGGAGGTGGTAGTGGAAGGGGGGAGCTAGGAGGAATGGGGGAAGGTAGGTGTGGGGGCTGTTGGTTAGTTTTGTGTATATTTTGGTTTTCATTTGTTGAATTTTTTTGTCCCTTGTGTTTTGGTTTTTGTGCTCTGGTCTTGAATATGTATTATTAGTTTACCTTTTTGTAATGTTTTTCTTTTCTCTTTCTCTTGGTTATTTGTTTTTTCTGGGGTCAAATATTCCATAAAGCATACTGAGTTGCAAAAAAAAAAAAGACATCTAAGCTGATGGGGTCCACTGGTCCTTGTGAATCCCTCATTCAATCAATCAATCAGTCTTAATTTTTAAAAAGGCGCTATTCCTGAGATCATAGCGCCCATTACAATAAATAAAACATATATAAAACCAGAATTATAACATAAAGAATTCAGAAATCAACACCAAAGGCTGGCTCAAACAGATATGTTTTTAAAGCAGTTTTGAAGCTCTCCACTGTCAGGCACTCTGTTATCCGACAAGGTAGAGAGTTCCACAGGGTAGGGGCCACAAACATAAACACCCGTGACCCAGATATCTTCAACTGAACTCTGGGAACCTCTAGCAATCCCTCATCAGCCAAGTGCAGTTGTCAGAGGGGGCAGTAGGGATGAAAAAGATATTGCAGGTAGCCAGGACCCTTTCCATGTGGGGCATTCTAGATCAGCAAACTGACCTTGAAGATAATCCGCCACTGAACAGGCAGCCAGTGCAGTTTGCGCAGAACAGAAGTAATATGACTTGACCGAGAAAGCCCAGTCAACAACCTGGCCTCAGTGTTCTGCACCAGCTGCAAGTGGCAGATATCAACCCCTGGAAGCCCTAGGTACAGGGAGTTATAGTAGTCAAGACGCGAGGTCACCAAGGCGTGGATCAACATTGGAAGGTCGCCAGACAGAACAAGGTGCTTAATCCAGGCGATATTCCTTGGATGGTAAAAAGAGGACTTGACGATGTCTGACACCTGCAAATGAAGCGTCAGTTCATCATCAAATATAACACATAGATTCTGCACCTGTTTGGAGGTCAGTAGCTGGTGACCCCCAAGCCAGAGCCTGGAAGGACTACCCACCAACAACCTCTCTATCCTGTTACCGGATCCACCACCAACACAGTCTTGTCAGGATTCAACTTCAGCCAGCTGGCATTCATCCAGTCCTGTATCTCAGTGAGGCAGTTGTTAAACACTGAGACTGCACTGTCCTGGTCAGGCACAAAGGACAAGCAGAGCTGGGTATCATCTGCATATCAATGAAAACCCAGCCCATACCTCCGTACAATGTCCCCCAGTGTTAGCATGTACACCCCAAGCAACATGGGGGACAGCACAGAGCCCTGCAGTACCCCACATGGCAGAGAGAATGACATAGAGGAATAAATCCCTGACACCACCCTCTGAGACCTGCCAGTGAGGAAACAATGGATCCATCTGAGGACCGTTTCAAACAGACCACAGATTAACCACAGGTGCTCCAGCAGCACCCCATGGTCTACAGTGTCAAATGCCGCTGAGAGATCAAGGAGAACCAAGATGGAACAGGTCCTCCTATCTCTCGCCATCAGGAGGTCATTGAGCACCTGAACAAGGGCAATCTCAGTGCTGTGCCTCTTCTCAAACCCAGACTGGAGAGGATCATAGATTTCATGGCTGGTAAGATGATTCTCCAGTTGCTGCGCAACCACCTTCTCAATAACCTTCCCTATAAATGGGAGGTTAGAGAATGGTCTGTAGTTGGCAGGACAATCCGGGTCGAGAGAAGTTTTCTTAAGGAGGGGCATCTCCACCACCTCCTTCAGGGAGTCTGGAAACTCACCTGACTCTAACGAGCTCCAGACAATCTCCGCCAAGACCGGGCCAATGACAGCAACGCACCCCATCAAAAGGCTCATTGGGCCCGGATCTAAACTGCAGCAGGTCAGCCGCATACCCCGGACAATCTGCATGACATCCACGATCTTCAATCGGTCAAAGTCACTCCAAAAAACCAATGAGTCACAACCTCACACTGGCCACCACCGCTCCCCATAGAACAAGCTGAATGGATCTTGCACCTGATGTCGGCAACCTTATCAGCAAAGAACTGAGCAAACTCATCACACTTATCTTGCGACAGAGCTCTTTGAACCTGCAGACAGCCTGGATTGCACAGTCTGTCCACAGTTTGAAAGAGCTGAACTGGTTGATTCTGAGCTGCAGCAATCTCCCCAGACAGGAACTCTGCCTTCTTACGAGAGATTGCTGATTGATAGTCCCTATAATGGCCCATCAATCTAAGTCTGTTGGCCTCAAGGTGTGATTTCCATCAGCAACACTCCAACCTTCGTCCAACTCACAGCAACTCCCTCAAGGTCCCATCAAACCAAGGGGACCGAGGGTAAAGTGTGAGAAGATGAACTCAGACAGGAGCTATGGTGTCCAGAGGGCCAGCCACAGACCTATTATATGCTTGTAACAGGTGCTCCAGACCCTCTCTTGCACATGGTAATCCCAATAGGTCCAGCACCGCCAATAGGCCATCTGGGATCAGCACCTTCAAAGGGCAGTACTGGACCATCTCCACAGGGGCAGGCCTATGGGGGGGCATGGAAGTTGATCCTTACAGCGTGGTGATCCGACCATGCAACTAGTTCCACCACCAAGTTGGAGGCCTCCATCTCCAGCAGGAAGATCAGATCCAGAGTGTCCACGATTATGGGTTACAGAGGCAACTGCCTGTGTGAAGCCCAATGAGTTCATACGTTGGAGGAAGTCTTGACTGAACTGTGAGAGTTCACCATTGATCCTCATCGAATATTAAAGGGATTCCTGAAAAGTCTTCATAATGAGGTTTATATCCTGATGTTTGTTGGAAAACTAGCTACCCCTGTCTTTCAGTGCAGCAATGTAGCATTTTGCCTGCTGTTTCTTAAGGTGGTACATTGGGAATCCTGAGGGCTTTTCAGCTTCCTCTCAGAATGTATGCTTTGCCTAGAGAAGAAAGGCCCAGTTCTGCAGCTGAGAGAGAAGTGTGATGAACTGGAGTTTTACTCCAGCCATTTCAGCTAACAACACTTTCCTGCTTTTGGCAGCAGCCTCGCTCTTATGGCCATTTCCCGTTCTATCAGCCTGGTCCCTAGATCCTTAGCCTGAGCGTCTTTTCTTTCCTCTGTCTCACAGCATACTGCTTAAAAAGCCTCTACAGAGTTGATTCACAGGCCTCCCATGGGGTGTCCATAGATATAACTCTTTTGTCATTGGTTTTATATATTTTAAGGTTTCCTTCTGTACCCATCTGAGAAATTCCTTGCCATACAGTAGCAGAGGGTTCAACCTCGATGAGGTGAACTTTGGCTGATCCAGCGCCCACACCATGAGTAAAGACTCCCTAGCACTGTCCAAGATTATGATCACTTTGATAATTGATTTGAAGGTGGCATGAGTTCCCATGGTGAACCCTATTCAAAAGTTCAACCTACTGGCCAAAATTCTGAGATGGGAGAGATATATGAATAATCCCTGTCAAAGGGATGTAGAGCATGCCAGAGGTCTGATAGTGATAGATCAGCCATTATGTTGTTTACTACATTTGCTACCCTGTGGTGGGCTTCTCCCACCAATGAAGATCACTCTACTAATTTGACATGGGACTGCACCCGCCATGAAATCAGTGAGAGCCTGTGCACAAGAGAGGAAAAAGTCAAGGTCATTGGTGTTAGGTCAATACATTGATCCTGGCACTAAAGAGCCCTCCTGCGTAGACAGCCTCACCAGCAGCTACCTGCCATTGGCATTCAATGTCTGCTGTATGATAGGCCACATCAGTGACTTGCAGACCAATATCAAAATTCTTCTTTGGTAAGTAAGGGCAAAACTATGCACCCCAGCACCTACCCATTTCCTACATAGTTTATGCACCTCTGCTTCTGTTAGTTTAGTCTCCTTTAGGATAGCAACCTTTGCACCCAACTTTTTCAAATGAGAGAGTACTGCCTTTCATTTGATAGATGAATTTATTCCCTGAGTATTCCAGGTGATTGTAATGGATATCAGCCATAGTGAGGAGGAGGGCGATGGTAGAATATCAGGGAGAAGAACTGGAGAACAAGCTGTATTCCTCTAGGGAGAGGGAAGAATCTCATCAGGATCATACTTTGAGATATAGGGTACCATTTTCAACTAGATAAATGGTTGCATACATCAGCCATAATACTGTTCCAACAGATACAGCTGCAACATACATAAACAAACACTTCCTGTCTCTAATGTATAAAAACAGAGAAAACATCAACTTGGAAGGTGCCTTGCAATAAAGGGGCACCTTTGAGAGTCAAAGTCTATATGCACCAAAAAGAGGAAAAACCCAAGAGGCACCTGTACCATATAACACCAGAAGTAATCATAGGAATAAAGAAAGGCACCACCCAACAGCCAGGGTTGAGACTACTTTGGAATTGGAGATCATGTGTATTTGCTGGGGTGTACGACAATCCCAAGACACAAAAGATCTATGAACATACGAAACTGCCAGCAGAAAAAGGTCATTTGGTCTATCGAGTCCGTTCGATTTTGCAGTTAGCACCCCTATTCTGCAGCTGCCCCTCCTACCCTACCCCATCCCATGACCCTCTCTTTTGCCCTATCCCAGCCCCTCTTGAAGCATCCCACTGTTTTACAGGCCACCACCTCTGCCTGAAGTGCATTCCACTGTGCTACCACCCTTTCTGTAAAGAAATGCCTCCTCATTTCCCTCCTAAACCTTCTACACTCTAATCTCATGTCATAACCCCGAGTGTCTCTCCCCACCCTCCCCTTGAACTCTGTGCCTGTCCTGTTTATTCCTCTCATGTACTTAAAGGTCTCAATTATATCCCCCTGTCCCTCCTCTCTTCCAGAGAATACATGTTCAACTCCCTCAGTCTAACCTCATATGGTAACTCCCCCAGACCCTGGATCATCTTTGTTGCTCTACGTTGCACCCCGTTCAGCAATCTAATGTCCCTCTTTAGGTAAGGGCACCAAAACTGAATGCAGTACTCCAGGTGGGGTCTGCCCAGCGATCTGTATAACGGCAGAATCACCTCATTCCTCCTAGAGGTTACACCCCTTGCAATACAACCCAGCATCTTGTTGGCCACTGCTGCTGCTTTCCTACACTGTGCTGAGTTGTTCATTGCTCCCTTTATGAGCACCCCCAGATCTTTCTCCTCCTCAGTCACAGACAGCTGCACCCCCCCCCCCACAGATGGTAGCTCCTCTTTGGATTCTTTGCCCCGAAATGCAGCACCTTGCATTTTTTGGCATTGAAACCAAGTTGCCAGGTGTCAGACCATGTCTCCAGCCTTGTTAGATCGCCCTGCAATCCCTGCCACCCTGCCTTGGTCATCCACCACTGCTCCCATCTTGGTGTCATCCGCAAATAGACTGATCTTGCTATTTACACCTGCTGAGATGTCTGCAATAAATACCCCAAATAACACCAGACCCAGCACTGACCCCTGTGCAACCCCACTCATCACTGCCATTGGGGATGATAATTCCCTTCCCACTACCACCCTCTGCTGCCAACCTTGCAGCCAGTTCTCCACCCATCCCACCAATTTTGCCCATGCCCCTGTCCCCATTAACTTACATGCTAGTCGAATGCCTTACTGAAGTCCAGGTACAGGACATCCACTGCATGCCCTTTGTCCATGTCCCTAGTCACCCAGTCATAGTAGTCCACTAGGTTGGTCTGGCAGGATCTGCCCTTGACAAAGCCATGCTGCTGACTGTCCTGCCCCCCCACTGCCCTCCAGCAGGGTCACCAGCCTCTCCTTCAGGATTGTTTCCATCAGTTTCCCCACTATGGATGTGAGACTCACTGGTCTATAGTTCCCTGGTTCGTTTTTGGGACCTCTCTTATGGAGTGGAACCACGTGAGCCATCCTCCAATCGTGATGTACACACCCTGAGCCCAGAGAGGCATTAAACAGACCTGTCAATGGGCCTGCCAGGACCTCTGCCAACTCTTTCAGTACCCAATCTCCAATCTTGAGGAAAAGGTTAACTGTCTGGGACGGGGAGAACCAAGAGTCAACAACCAAAAGAGTAGTGTAATCCCTGTTCACCAATAAATATCTTGATAACACCATGAGAGAGTGGGGTACGAGAGATGGGAGAAAACAGCTCAAGTCCCCCACCCCCCATGTAACCCAGCTCTTCTGGTAAATAGCAGAGCTAAATATGATTACAAATATACATAGAACTTTACAAGAAACCATAAAATGATATACCAAACCCATCCAAGGACTTGTTACATACACCCCGCTGAGTTGCAGGACAAGAAGGGGGAGGGGGAAGGGGACAGGAAGATCATCTCAGGCTCTGAGAGGAGGAGCTCAAAGTCCACAGAGGAAGGATAGCTACTAGTAAGCAATGACATCCCCGCAGAAGCAGGCCAGTGGAGCTCTGTGTTTATGGCCATTCTTAGAAATAAATGTCCATACTGCTGCTGTCCATCGAGCAGGTAATCCCACTCATACCATCAGCTGCTACGACCAGGACCTCATTAACTACACTGATTCAGGCAACCTTATTGCTGCAGTATGCAAGTTTCCAGATATAGTGCAGGGGGGGTATGCCCCACCTTAACCACGTAGCAGCAGCAGTACCACCTGAACCATTGGAGGGGGGGGTTGCCTTTCATTCTCAGCACTGTGACTGCTCATGTCTCCACATTAATTGTGCAGATAATAGCAATGCTCCTATCACCAGAAAGTGTCACTGGAGTCCTAGTGTGGTAAGTGAGGATCTGAGGGCCTATGAATGTTGTCCTCCACAGGGTGGGAGGAGGGCATTTCTCTACATGTGTTATGGGTTGCCAGACCAGTGAACAAGAGCCAGTGGGGGAAGGGGTATGGTAGACAGGAAGGAAGAACTGCTACTGCCCCATGTGGCAAATGTTAAATGTGACACCATCTTATTTTGGGCCTCACAGGGGCTTGTGATTTCAACCCTCCCTCATCAGCAGTGACACCTCCTGATTCCCGTACTCATCAAAGCAGGGGAGGCAGAGTGTCAAGAGCTAAAGGAAAGTGATGGTGTAACTGCCATTTGTTATTGAGGTTCTTCGCATAGCCCTTATTTAAGTAAACAATACACACTCAAGGTGTCAGGTGATACACAGAGGGCAGACAGGGTGATAATGTGGGGCAGCAGCTCACAATTCTGAGACCAGAAAGCCACTTGCGTCAAGTGATCTGCCACCATTCACTGATAGAAATCCAAGAACTATACTTTGCAAAATAATTGAGCAACTGAAAACAGGATATGCATTTACATGCAGTCAGTCAGTACAACAGAGTGCTGTGTAGTAAAGGTATCCTCACTAGCAGTGTCTGGCTGATTAGAAGATGCAGTCCTTTAGTATCACTTACCTCTACCAGTTCCACCAGAGCTCCTTGCATGCCAGTTGTGGGAGAGCAGCTAAACTGACAAGTTGCAGAAGTAATAGAACCAGGAACAAACAGCATGGAGGAAGGTACTGAAAATGTAGGGTTAGTGGCATTCAAGCAGAGTACAACTACAAGTTCACTCTGTTGTTCTGCAGCCAGTAATTTTTCATTCTTTGCCTTATAGTGACTTGGCCAGCTTGTGTGGAGGGGTCACCATATTATATGGCCCAGAGGAGAGTCCCACTGGGAGTGGTGCTGTAGCTGCCACCACTTACCATGATTTAAGCCTAGCACCTGATGGAGCTGGATGTTATTCCTTTAGGATCTTAGAGGGAGTCAGTCCCGGGCCTTCCTTGACCGGTGATCTGAGGGCCTGATACTCATTTGGGGTAGTGAGTATTCTGACACTATGAGCCAAAGAAGTAGGAGAGAATGAGCTGTGGCTGTGGGAATGGGAAAATTGTCTAGGTGGGACAGTGTTTTTTTCTGAGTGTTTTAGCTTCTCTTCTGACCATCTCCACATTTTGTCACTGTGCAGTCCTCCAGTTGAGGTGGCTGCTGAGGAATTAAGTGTTCAGTATGGACCACTGATTGCTGCATAGGACGGGAAGTCACAGTGTCCAAAGGAGGCTGTGCTAGTGGGTTACTTTGCTGTATGGCACCCTCACCAGTTCTCTGTACTGGTTACTATGATAAATACTGTAGTTGTTACAGTTGTTGTACATTCTGCGCAGAGGTAGCTTTGTGGCCTGTAGTGATACATGATCACCAGTAGACTACACCCCTGGGTCACCATAACTTACGATATCATTACTGATTGCACTGGCTGCTATGGTAATTGTCTTCTTGCTCAAAAATGTTCCACAGACATAGAGTATGATATTTTCCTCATTTCTGAGGTGCCTGGTTTGCTGTTACTTCTGTTACTGGCTATGCATGTTACTACTAGAATGTGGTTTCTCTTCTCTTCCCCATCTATTTTCTTTTGTCTAACTATCCCTATAATTTTACTTGCACAGCAGTTATTTCAGCTACCATACTACTCAGAAGGGTGTTATGGTCGGATATCTACCTCATATCTCCAAGGCAAGGATGACCACATCCTACAGTTAAAGGAGGAATTTCCTTTGTTTGTGAATCTCTCACCAACAGATCTGAGAATAAAATCCTATGATGTTTAATTAACTAACTTTATTTGATAACTGGGTAGGTTCTCTGAACTCAAGGGGCCCATTTTCAGGAATGACTCAGCCTCTAGGTAGACATGCAGAAGTAAAACAAATAATTACAACTTATGAGTCCTTCCCTACCTCCCTTTGCAACACTTCCATTGGTACCTCTGTTTTGAGTTGTAGTCAGCTGAGATGGCTTCTAAAATTTCCATTGTGTAACCCCTTAGACCAGCCTTTATGGTTGAATCCTAATCCCACAATTCTGGGAAAACCCCTACACAAAGACACATGGCAACACAATGGCATGACTCAGGTTTCTCACCTGCACCACAAACACAGTTGGGCCTCCTTTGCCACCCTCTGCCAAGGTATCTATCTTTTAGTGAATGGTACAAGGAAATGTTGGATATGTCACATGTGGAATACACGTTAGCATCTATGCAATGCTGTTTTCAATCATGTATTGAGAGCTGGGCCCCTCTAGACACTTGGCTATCCACCATAGGGCATTCATTTTACCTTCGTAGATTTTGTCCCCTGATTCATTTGCAAGGTAGCAATTTTCCCTACCTGCTTGAGGGCCTAGTTAATTGGGGGGTGGGATGAGGGGAGATGGGCATAGGGAGGGAGAGAGGGCAGATTGGATTCTTTATAATTGTACGTGGGCTGTTTGCCTTTTCAAGTTGCCATTGTTTGTATTCTTAATATTTTCAATAGACACAAGAAAATAAAATAAGCACCCACACAGCATGAGTAACACACAAGAACGCTGTTAAATTGGAATCATAGCATTTTTTATACCAAACGTGCACAGAATACAAAAGGTGGCTAAAGCAAATAAATTAACATTTCACCTGGTGCTCTGCCAGGCTTCATCAGAATAAAACAGTGCCATAAATACATACCATTTAAATACAATTTAAACATGACCATGTGACAAGAATAGACCAATCACCTTAACAAGTAGAAATTAATTCACATCTTTAAAAAATTTATGCTCTTGAAATTTATTATGATATGATTAGTACAGGTTAAATTAAAATGAAAATCTTCTTGAGAAAGGGCTTGAACAATCAATAATTCCAAGATTACTTACTTGCATTTACAGTGTAAGTATTTTGTGTTTATGTATAGGGTCATGTCAGTCTCTGTAGAATATAAATATCACACAATGATATTGCCTGCAAATTTGACTATGTGTGTTGATTACACTGACATTTGTGGCTAGTATATCTATGTCACAAAATGAAATTTGTGGGACCGATCATGAAATAGTTAAAGATGTGAACTGCCTTGAATAATAGCATCACACGTTTCCTGGTGCTCCTATTCTTCAGTTTTGTGCTTTAACATTTTCACTAAAGTGTATTTAATAAAAAAAATAATAATAGGAACATATTCACAAGATATTTGGTATTACAAACATTGTATTACAGAAGGTAATTCAGAAGATCAGAGGGTATATCAGAGGAAAATACATATTAATGCTGGACAGCTCAAGAGAATTTACATACAATAAAACAAATACAGAGAGGATATACAATGGCTTGTGTTCAAATATGCCATTTATTTACATGAGTGAGGGGGCAGGGCCATAACTCATGAGTGGCAAATCCACGAGTAAGTTATGAAAGTCCTGCCTTCTCATGAATGGAAATTGATGGCATATTTGAACACAGTGCACTATATCTTCTGTGTATTCAATGTCTGTGTTCTGTGTGACAATTAAGAGCAGATTCATTGTGGGAGTGGTAGAATGGGCTGTCAGTCAAGTTGATTGTGATGTAGGCAAGTGAAAACTAAACAATGTGATTTACCCATTGGGTGAATCACATCATTTATCTTTTACTTGGGTCAGAGTTATGGGAAAATAATTCATTTATTTATATAGTGGAGGCCCTACATACATTGTATACATATTTATATGCAATGTCACTTCAAATTTTCAGAAAGATAACTTTTAAACCTACAGTACATTAATTTCTAAGATGGGGTACTTGGCACAGAGTGCAAAGAGAATGGCAAACCATACCACAGTTTGGGAGCAGGGTATAAGAATTCTCTGCGCCCCATCACTGAGGTGAAATGAGGCTCTAAAACCCTGATCTGAGAATCTAAGATCCCTGAGATTCCTTTTTAGTACAGTCAAACCCACTTAAATGTACAGGTTTGGGCCGAGACCCGATTATGCGTTTAAGCAGATTATTCCTATATGTGATCTTGTGCACTTTTTCATTTTTTTGTACCATGCGGTATGCGATGTAAGGCATCTGAGCACAATTTGTCTTGTGCAGTGTTTCTTTCTGTGCAATGCTTGGTGCACTGTTTCTGTGTAATACTTGGTGCACTGTTTACTGCGTACTAATCTTTTTAAAAAGGCAAGTGGCTTATCAGCTTTATTCGATGCTTCTAGTTTAAAAGTCCATTTGCCTTTGGCGTATCTTTGGTTGTTGGGACAGCAAAGTGAAGTGGTCAGTGAGCTTTGCCTGTCACTGTCGTTCTTTACTTGCCCTTACACACACATTCTGTAGCTTGTACAGAGCACGGTAATCCTCCTCCGAACAGGCATTCGGCGTGTTTTAAATCTACAGAGCCAGCCATTGCTTGGCTTAAAGTCAGGCTTTCCCATAGCTGCAGCCAGTTTCTGAGCCTTTTCCTGCATTAACGGCCCAGAAACTGGCATGTCAGACCCACAGGCATGTTCAAACCATCGGAGCAGTGCGTCTTCGACTGCACTCTCCTTCCTCTCCCTTTTTCTTTTCCTGCAGTGTTGCTGTTGCTGTTAAACTTTGCCAAGAGTTTTTCTTTATTTTTTACAATAAGGCAGATTTGGCTTTGTGAGACTGACAGCTTACGTGCGACCTCCGAGTAAGTACGATGCCCCAGGACTACCTGGCATCTTCAAAACCTCCACCTTCTCCATGAGAGAGAGCTCCTTCCTCTTCTTCAGTGTGGTTTCCATAGTAAGGTAGACAAGCTGGCTGGCAGAAACAGAAACAGAACAAGTTGCTGATGATGTGTGAATGGCCAGTGTGATTTAAATAGGCAGAGCAGAACATGGGCCATTTATGCATCGGAGGTGTTAATTGATGTAATCGTTTACACCTGGGCTATGGTAATACCTCATGAGCACAGGAACACAGTGAGCACAACACTCATGGTGTGAGTCGAGTGAGCAAAAATTAGTCGATTAGCAGGGCTGCATCATTTCTTTTAAGTGAGCAATTTAACAAGGAATACATAGGAAAACAATCAGGGAAATGACTTTCTATGTGATTAAGCGGGTTTTTCCAATAAGCAGTATTTCTTTAAGTGGGATTGACTGTAGTAGTAACCCTGGAAGCAGAGGAAGACTAGGGAATCTAAGAAGGCTATTAAAAAAAATTCAAGCCCAAAAGTTTAACATATTCCTGGAGGGACCTACCCTTTAACAGCATAATGATCACAGTTATGACATCTGTTATAAACACCAAAAGCAAAGCAATAAAAATTATTATAAGTGATGTTGAGTCTTTGCAGTTCAGAAAGACCAGCATTCTGAAATATTAGTGAAACAGTTTAAGGATTGGAGCAGAATTCTGTTTGAAGGAGAAAGTATGACCTTTTTTGGTTGACTGATTCACAGATAGCAATAATATGTTTTGAGAAAGATTGGCTAGTGCCAGTGGATGTCCCTACATATTTAAATAAGTATACTTCTTGTACTATTTCTCCTTTCAGGTCTAATTTCTAAAGGTGAAGATTTAGCTTGTTAAGTTTAGGTCCTGACCCAAACAGCATAGTTTTAGTCTTTTTACGGTTCAGCAGTAACCTGCTTTAAAGTAGCATGCATTGTATTTTCCAAAAAAATCTGAGTTCATTTTGGAATTTGAACTATGCTAAAATCTTAGGTTGTCAGCATAAAGCATGTTACTGCTGTGTTGGGAGGAACTGAGAAAATTATTAATGAATAAACAGAACAGCAATAGTCCAAGAATGGAACCTTGCAGGTCTCCGTCTGATACTGCAAGAAGACCAGAGATAATATTACTTTTTTAAAATCTTTTTTTTTTTATTTTGTTGCAGGCATACATAGGAAAATGTCATACATCATTCATATTTGATTACACAGAAGTAAGTTTATACATGCTGTTACAGAGTCATCTTGAGTACAACCTATCTATTAATAAAACTTATATTTCTTGACATTTGATGCTATCTACGATCAATGAATGCATTGTGGGGATTTGAAAGAGATGTGGTCACTAGTACCTTCACATAATCCTTTGTCAGTGGTCATCCTTGCCTAGGTCAACTTTGGCTACTTAACGGGTTCCTCTGTACGTGTTGTATACCTTTTGGCATGCCCCTTTCTATCATGTGGCTCTACCTCATGAAGGTGCACTTTTCCAACACTCCCAAGACCAGTTTCCACATTTTCTTAAACTTACCGCTCACCAATTGCCTACATTTGGGCTTGTTCCAAGTGCATACAGTCTAGTAGGTTTTGTATCCAATGGGCCACTGGTGGGGAGAGGGGGGGTTCACCCTGCTCCAATATTGTGCTCTGTATTTTCTTGCATTGATTAGGACTAGTCTCCATAGGGGTCAGTGATCTTCCTTCAGATATTTAGCTTCTGTCCCCAACAACAATTCTAGTGGGGATCTGGGAGCCTTGGAACCAAGGACCGTTTCCATAGTCTCATGTACTCCTATCCAAAAGAACATTAATTTTGGGACACTACGGCATCATGTGAATGAACATTCCCACTTGCCCCCAACATTTTAAGCAATATTCAGGTATGCTCTTTTTCTTCTCATGCAGCTTGGCCAGGTACAGATATGTTCAATATAGAACATTGTATTGTGTTTGACATAATCGATTGGCCCTTGTGCATGTTCTTTTATGTAGTATCGCTTTGGACCAATGTTCCTCTATAACCTCAATATCAAGGTCCCTAGTCCAAGCCCCTTGTAATGCACAGTGGTAGGGATGGAGCTGTTTTGTATCAAACTATATAATACAGACAGGGGTTTGACCCCTGGGAGTGGTTTGTATATAACATTCTCTGCTGGTGAGAGTTATGGAGCTATGAAACTCCCCCTTTCCAGTAGCAGACCCTACTGCTCAGGTATACAATACATGTGTTTGTGGGTAACTGTATCTGCCTCATCATGTCACTAAATAACCATAAGGCTCTACCATCCCCCATCAAGTCTTGGATAGTGCTAGTGCTAGGGCCCTTTTTTCCCCCATTTTAGCGTTCTCTGGTGGAGAAATGCTGTGTACCCTTTTTTCCCTTTGAAAGGCCTCTGTCAAACCTACCCTTAGGATATTCCAGATATAAGATTAATGAGTCCATGTACCTCTGTCCATATGTGCAAGGATAACTTAGTAAATGGGTTTGTAAGTTTAGGGACATAAACACTTCCTGATGCGGGGCTGAATATCTGCTCCATCAAGGGACCCCTTCCCACACCTCCTGCTCTTCCTGTTGTCATCATGGGGCTTTGGCATCCCCCACAATCAGAAAAGCAAGTTGTTCTGCCCAATAATAGCATTTGATGTGCTGAAGAACTAGGCCTCCCTTCTCATAGGAAGCCTACAAGGTAGAAGCACTGATAAAATCACTGATCCTGGTTGGTTTTCCTCGCCACAGAAACAGATAGAACAGGCTGTTCATTTGCTGAAAGAATTTCTGTGGCACCCTAATAGGAAGAGCCTGCAGAACATAAAGTTGTCTTGGGAATATACACATCTTTAGGGTACCCCACTGATGAGGGAGAGCAGCAAGCCAGTCCAACATTTCAAGTCAGACTTAATCATGCAGAACAGAGGAGACAAGTTAGACTCATATAATTTTTTCTATCTGCTGGGAAATGTTGATACCTCAGTATTTTAATGTAGTAACCCTTTTAACTGTAGCTTTCCTCCATTCCCCCCTTGCTGTTATCAAGATATCAGATCTACCTTTTCTCACAATTAATTGTATGGCAAGATACAGCTCCATAAGCTTTTACCAGAGCTGCCAGAAGGAGGAGGGCCCTATTCAGATGTCTCATAAATAGAAGAATGTTATCTCTGAACAGAGGGACTTTGGGCTTGATTTTACAACAGCCCGTTAGATCAGCGCATTATGTGCCGAACACCCCAGCAAATACACATGATCTCCAATTCCAAAGTAGTCTCAACCCTGGCTGTTGGGTGGTGCCTTTCTTTATTCCTATGATTACTTCTGTTGTTATATGGTACAGGTGCCTCTTGGGTTTTTCCTCTTTTTGGTGCATATAGACTTTGACTCTCAAAGGTGCCCCTTTATTGCAAGGCACCTTCCAAGTTGATGTTTTCTCTGTTTTTATACATTAGAGGCAGGAAGTGTTTGTTTGTGTATGTTGCTGCTGTATCTGCTGGTACAGTATTATGGCTGATGTATACAACCATTTATCTAGTTGAAAATGGTACCCTATATCTCAAAGTATGATCTGGAAGAAGGCATTCATTTCATCTGCTCTAGAGGTGCACTCTGAAGTGTAGAGATCTTTATACAATTGTTGAAATTCTTCCTCAATTTCTTTGGGGTGGGTTGTGTGTCCCCCTCTCCCCTTTTTAAGTTTTGGGACAAAGGTACCTCCTGACTTGGCCTTCAATTGCCATGCTAACTACTTCCCAGCTGTGGCTTCCTTGAAGAAGGTCCCAGCCCTAGATCTCATTATCTGTCCCACCAGTAATTTAGTGTTTAAGTTGTTATATTCTGTTTTAGTTTTTCTCTATACTTGTCGGCTGTAGGGTTCAATCTGTGGGATTTTTCCTGCTTTTTGACTTCCTTTTTTAAGTCGCATAGCTAATCCCTTGTTTCCCTGTTTTGACTGTGTGAGTAGAAAGTTATTTCTCCCTTTATGGTGGCCTTCATGGCTTCCCACCTAAGCTCCTGCAAGGTGTCCTCCTGCTTGTTGTTTTTGAGAAATTTCCTAATAGCTTTATCTATGTGGGTTCTAAACCCTTCATCCTGCAAGAGCATGGGGTCTAAGCTCCATTGTCTCTGCATACCCTCCTGGTCTTTGGGCCTACCCATGCTCCATATTACTGGGTTATGGTCTGTAACCAAAATCTGCCAATGCTGAATTGAGCCCCGCCACTCAGAAGCATCTGTCTAGCTGGTATTAAATCTATCCTCATGTATGTGCCATAAGCGTGAGAATAGAATGTGTAATCTGATTGGCCTGGTGGCACAGAGGGCAGAGGCACCCATGCCTCACCTGCCATCACACCAGTGACCTAGGTTCAGGAATGAGCCTGGGCCACTCAGGGGTTGGCCAGGGGGAGGAGGACTGAGCATCCCAGCTGATCCTCCCCTCCTCTGGGGAGGGAGAGCAGACTGCTCCACCACAACATCACCACCTATGTGATCATGGGTGGCTAGGTGGTCTGGAGAGGCAGTTCAGGGTGGTGAATGTTCCCTGACAGAAGGTGTCAGCATGTCCTCTGACATGCACACATCCATCCATCACCTCCACTGAGCGTCAGTGTGTTGGGGGACTGGGAACAATGGAAAATCACTGTTGGCAGCAGGATGCTGCCTTGCAGCCTTGCAGACCCCACACCACCTACCTGGCAAAGGGCCACCGATCTCAGCATGGCATCAGAAGGGGGCTTGGGGGAACCCTTGATGGCCCCACCACATAGGGTAATCTGTGGAGCACTTGGTGGTCCCACTTGTAAGTTCCAGGGATGGTGGGTGATGTAGTGGGGGAGCTGCAAGGGCTGAAGAGGGCATGCCAGCAGAGTGGGGGAAAAAAGAACATATAATCTCATTCAGTAGGATTGTTTAGTCTCCACACATCTACTAATCTATGTTGGTCCATCAACTCCCGAAGCACCCCAAAGCTTTTTTAAGTCTTGTATGGTTGCTTGGAGGACTTATCTATGACCCCATCTAAAACACAGTTAGCATCTCCTCCCATAAACAATTCTCCTGAGAACTGTGCCAGTTCCACTTCAAGTTTAGTGTAAAAATCTCCAGTCATAATTCGGGCCATAGAAAGAGCAAATGGAGTAGTCTTTGCCAGTGGCCAGTTTCAGCTGCATGATAGAAAAATGCCCCTCGCCCCATATCAATGCTGGTTTTAGTAACCATAACCTGAACATGTGGATGTACCTAGATAACCATGCCCCTAGCTTTGGAGTTAAAGGTTTACCCAGTCCACCCCCCCCCCCAACTCTTCTGCAGGTGAGATATTTCCCCTGGGGTAGTATGGGTTTCTGTAACAATACAATGTTAGGGTTGGCCTTTTTTATTATCACTAGTATTTTTTCCCCATTTCATATGTGTTTTGAGGCCATTGACATTCCACAATAATATTTTTAATGGTTTAACCATACTGTAGGTACATAGATAAACATTCAAGAATCTCTCTGTGTCCTGCTAAGTGAGTAGAGCTTATCCACCTGATAGTTACTTCATGCCTTTCATTTTGTGACTGAACCAAACTAATTTCAGAACCTGCATTAATGGGTTTGGCTTCCCCCAACCTGGACGTGTCCCCCAGTACCCAATCTGCCTCCCCCTCTCCCCCCTGCAGGGGACCTCCTCAAATGAGGCCTACCGAGTCCCCACATTCATGGTGGAAATAGCACATCAATTCTGTGGCACTCTTAATCTTCTCCTTTATTCTTACCCCACTGATCATCCTGGGGGGTCTCTCCCAGCTGCCCCTCCCCTTCCCTACTTGAGGTAATACCACTCATTCTCAATGCTAGCAACCCCAAATACATGGGCCTTGCCCCCTCCATTATGTTATCTTTCTAACCATCAGACAAAATAATACACAACCCAGCACATTGCCATATTCCATTATGAGCATCAGTTTTCACTTTCCTGTGTCATGCCTGTAGTAATGGTGCTCCCACTTACCATAGTTCTGTGCTGGGTAGTTAGTTAGTTATTTAGTTAGTTAGTTTCTTCCATGATACGCACAGTAAGGCACTAAAGGTAAAATGGACAAGCCTTGGGAATTCAACAAACAAACAACAGCATAAACCCACATGGTAACAAAGTAGGGCCAAGGATGCAGAATATATCCCCTTATGTGAATGTGCTGGGTGCTTTGATGCTGTGGTCCTGCCCAACATTGTGGCTGGCTATAATACCTCATTGTGATGTGGTTATCACACTCCCCTTCCCCAGGAAAGTGTTACCCCACCAGGTGGCCTTGTAGAGGTGTCAGCTTGATTGCATGCTGATCTCCCTGGGTGCAGGGAGAACGAGCAGTCACTACCCCTTCTCCTATCCACCACCCATGGGTTAACCAGTGGAGCACAACTTCATGCATTGCTCAGATCTGTGCCCAACCCATGACCATCCCTGCCAACAAGGGTTTCTTTTATTCTGTAGAGGGTCCCCGACAGCACTGATGCCTAATTACCACTTCATGGTAGGAACAGGAAATGGATTCATTAGCAGGGCATGTTTCCTCTTTCCATCTTGAGTGCATTGATGAGATAGAGCTACAAGACACCCAGTGGGGGCTCCCGAAATGATCAGAATACTATTAGATGAGATAGAGAACATATCAGTATTACAGTTGGAAAGCTAATATGCCCCAAACACTGTTACTTCACTGGGGGATTCCATTTCGATACAAATTAAAACCCTTAGAAGACTGTATATATATATATATATATATATATATATATATATATATATATATACGTCCAGAATCTATATACGTTCACACATGTTCAGTTCTTAATGCAGTGACCAAAAGTATATAGTAATGGCTATTCACTGCCATGAGCAGTGGGTGAAACAACAAATTATCTAGTACACAATATGGTTCACCCTAGAACATAACAGTAGTTTTTTCCCTCCATAACCCACATTGTGTAGAAACCATTATAGGCAAACTTAAGAGTACTCCTTGTTATATAGTAGGCAAGGTGATGTCAGACAAAGGTAGAAAACGTTCCAAGTATCGGCTCTATGGATAAATCAAATAAACATGTATGCCTTACACATTCTCCATTCATGCCCAGACTAATCTTAACAATGATATACAGCTTGTGTGAAAAAAGAAATGCTGCAGGATATCTTGTCTAGTAAACGTTTAAACATTAATCCATAATACTAACAGCATAAACAAAACTTTTGTCCATAAATATACACGGCTCACTGTCACCTCGGATGATCTAGTAAAGGTCTTTCCAATGAGAAAGAAAACAGCTATGTTCCAGTATGAACATTCAGTCCCACCTCACTTCTGTGCCTTGATGGAGATGTCTGGTTTGGCAGGAAAGTGAAGCACAGATGGTGAGAGGAAAGGTAAGTCAGTCTGAGAACTGGTGAGCACTATGTGACATTGCCATCTTGCCTGCAGAATATTGGACTCAGAGCTCAGTCCCACAATACAGCATACAGAATAATATTTAAAGGCACTAGGTCTGAAGAGTGCTGTCAGTAACAGCTCCATCTATAACACTGCTGCATTAATAGTGCTCTCCAGTACAGTGACATCACTGAATGCTGCCAGGAAACACAGCGCGAATGGTAGCAGTCAAACCACCACTACTATTCTTCAATAAATAAAAATCCATCTCTCTCCCTGATGCAGAGGGCTCTGTCCCCCAGACCCACTCTACTTAAAGATCCTAACTCGGAGGGAGAGCAGATCACAGGGAAAAGCTAAATTTGTGGGGCCATAGAATTACTGCTTCCATGGTCCTGTTTAAGAATATAAGTGTTATGGACATGAAAAATGTTGAGAGGAGACCAGGATTAGAACCCTGGTCTCCCAGTCTTTCCTAGCCAAGCTGCTGCCTTAACCCACTCTGCCATGGGGGAAGCTGGGCCAGCAACTGCACTTTCCTCCTTCTCCTCCTTCTCCTCTAAGTGGGTGAGTAGCGACAGAGGTAGTGCTCATTCCTCGATGCTGTTCTACCCTTGTCATTATTCCACATGCATGGTTCCTGCAGGGTGGTTTGCACCACACTGTTCAGGAAGTGCTCTAGTAACTGGGTAGGTATTTAAAAGTCCAGCATCTTCAAGTTCACACACTGCATGGCCTCCTGACAACTGATAGTCCCCTGACATGAACGAGTCATAAATAGCCAGATTGTTCATACCTCCGTGTGTTGCTCATAATATTGTGCTGCAGAGGCCACTAAATTAAACATCCTTGTCCTCTCCCTTGAAATTGCTGCTCCATCACTGGAACTCTTTCTTATTCTCATCAAACAATTTGCCTGCATCCTTGGTTCTGAGAATTGATATGTTTTCTCCCCATGGGCTATCTTTAACCTCGCTGGCATCAGTACTATGTGGTGAACTCCAAGTTGTCACAGCCAAGTGCATACACCATGAAACCCATTCCTCCACTGCCTTGTTTCATAGCTGAGGTCATGGACGAGATGAATCTTACTGCCTTGCCACTCTGTAGGACCCCTTTGCTTGGCTTTAAGCAAAGACTGTCCCACTCAAGTATTGAACTCAGTACTACCAGCACTGTCTGTGTTTGTGGTATGTTGGTCTGGGAGCAAGAGTGAGAAACCCAGGGGAGTAATCCTATAACTTTTAAGTATGGTGGAGCCAAGGGGATTTTATAATGTTCACAAATACAGGTTTGTAAGAAAGTTATTAGATTGTCCCCCCTGCATCTTCTGGTAACCCCAGGATGGACACGCATCTCCCTGATTGAATTTTCCAAGTTTCTAACCTTTTTCTAAGCAGCATTGTATTTTTTTGTCAGTTCCATTGTGACAGTAACTGCTCTTATCGGCCATCTGTATGGCTTTCAATGTATGATCAGTGAGAGTACGAATTTTACTGTCCATAGCCTTAGTCTATAATTGAAATTCTTCCATTTGTTTGTCAATCACTTGAATGGCTTTCAGCAGGGCAGCATTGGTGGGCTGTGTGGAGTCTCTATCTGTACCATGTGGCTGTGCAGCCTTGGTGCTCCCTTGCTGCTGCTCTTTCAGATGGACTTCTTCTCCTCCTGCCTGCTTGTTGGATCTCCCCATATTCACTCCCCTTGTAGGCTAATTATTCAAATTTGGAATGGCTGGAATGAGCCCGGGCCACCGGGGGTCAGCAGTGGCGAGAGAGGATTGAGCATCCAGAGGACTGCTCTTCTCTCTAAGGAGAGGGAGGATTGCCAACCCGCTTGCTGAATGCCCTCTGGTGAGGGCCAGAGGGCAGTACAGGTTGGAAGAGCACACGCTGGCATCCTTATGTCAGTGGGGAGGGGGGACAGGAGAAAAAGGAAAAGAAGCCAGCAGACTCCATGATGGCCACACCAGCACCCTGGCTGGCCCCCCGAAGTCTGGGTTTTGCTCCGGAGGTGGGGCTAAAGCCAGTGCCCCTTCACCCTGGCCCTGCCATGATGGGGAACCCATGGGGGAATTGGGGGGGTTGTCAGGTCAGGGAACAGTGTGGCCAGAGACTGAGTCCCTCCAAGGAAGGGACTGGAGCTGCCTGTTGGGCTCAGGGAGTAAAACACTTATATATATATATATATATATATATATATATATATATATATATATATATATATATGTATATATATATATATATGACAAATTGGAATGTCTGTACTCCACATGATGTCCTCTTGCTGTTCGTGATGACATCTCTTAAGTCCGCTCCATATATTTTTAATTAGGATTCTGGAGCTTGTTTTACTTCTGAAGGTCCATGATGAAGGCAGCATCATGGCATGTCGCTCTGAGGGCTTCTCACAGCAACTTGATTCCCCCCACCCATAGGCAGTGCTACTCCCCGCACTCTCACCCCAAGCACCATAACATTTCAATTGCAGTTATTTTATCACTGTAACAGCATTGAGTACATTTTGCTGTTAGTTTCTTTTGCTTTACTTAACTTCTCAGCTAAGCGACCCAAAGCCTGCCAAAAGATGTATTAAAGCCCAGTGCAAACTAGAAGATGGCAGCACCATCTTGACAAATACTAGCTGTCTTCCTTATGGGTGCTTGGTGAGGGTAAAGAATGGAGAAGTGCCCTGGGGAAATCTTTAAACATACTTCACAACCAAGTGTATAAGAAGGCTTGCACCAAACCTTTTCCTGGTAGCAGCTACATTACTGAAAGTAGGTTTTATTCTTCAATGGTTAAATCCTCCTTCAGACAGTGCATGTTGGAGTCATTGTTCATGCTTTCATTCTCCCTTCCCAAAGCCGAGGCTACTTCACCCTTTTCTCCACAGCAGAGTTTTCTTGGGTGATCATTTGAAAGATGCACAGTACTCTGTTTATACCTGTACGCATACCCCTCAGTGACATTTAGACCCATATCCGACTAAGAGGGTAGAGTCTCTGGTCTAAAGTTAAAGAGTGTAATTGTTAGGCACTGCTGTGGTGTTCTAGCAACTTTGAGGAGGCTACCAAGCCTCCCCATTGAGTGCTGGAGGGAGGCGGGGAGCGGGGAAGGGCCCTAGAAGAGATCAGAGCACCTCTTGTTTGCTGCCCTCAGAAAATATTCGTTGTACAATACCTGCCCATAATCTGGTGGTAGTGGCAGTGATTATCTGGCTGGCACTGTCCCTCACTCCAAAGAATGGCCTTGAGCTGCAGCTTTCACTCTTCTAATGTAGTCTCTGGCCTCTGCCACACTTGTGAAGACCCTTGATGGCTGCTCAGGTCTTGAGATCCGCAACTTCAATGGGTACATATGCTGATGTGGTCATCCCACGTGATGGAGCTGTGCTTTTATCTCTCCAAATTTCTGCCTTTCTTTTTGCACCTCCTGACTATAGTGTGAGAAAATCAGCACCCTCACATTGTCCCTTAGCTCAGGAAGCCCGTAGCACTGCCTTTTTTTCTTGGTATTTGTGGAATTTTCCCAGAAAATATCAAGGACATTCACACAGCCTGGGTTTTCCTTCCAGTGTATGTGAGCTCTTTCAACTTCCATAGTGCAGCCACTGGAGTCCAGTTCCAGGTGCTCTATGAGACATTTGGATATAAAAGTCTCTGTGGCATGACCCTCCAGCTATTCATGTAAACCAATGATTCTTAAATGTTTTCTATGTGACCAATTTTCCTGGTCATAGAAACATAGAAACATAGAATTTGACGGCGGATAAGGACCACTTGGCCCACCCAGTCTGCCCATTTCCCTACCTAATGGATAAGCTTCAGATCCTAGTTAACCAGCAGCCTACTTCTTCCTACCCCCACCCCTTAGAATTGCCTTATGACTGTCCCATGCATGCTTGAATTCCACCACTGTTTTTGACTCCACAACTTCCTCCGGAAGGCCGTTCCATGCATCCACAACCCTCTCTGTGAAAAAATACTTCCTTAAATTACCTCTGAGCCGCCCCCCTCTATCTTCAAACTGTGCCCCTTGTTCTTGCACACCTCTTTTTTTGAAAGATGCTACCCTCTTGACTTTGTTGATTCCCTTGAGGTACTTGAAAGTTTCTATCATGTCCCCCTCTCCCTCCTTTCTCGAGGCTATACATATTCAGCTCCTAAGTCTCTCTTCATATGTCTTCCGTGCATACCCTGCACCATTTTAGTTGCCCTCCTCTGGACAGCTTCCATCCTGTCTATATCTTTGTGGAGATTGGGTCTCCAGAACTGCATGCAGTACTCCAGATGGGGTTGCACCAGCTGTCTGTACAGAGGGATAACAACTCCTTGTTTTCTACTGGTGATGCCTCTCCCTATGCATCCCAGTATCCCCCAGCCCTCCTTGCTGCCCTCTCACATTGCTTGCCCACCTTTAGGTCATCTGATATGACTACCCCCAGGTCCCTTTCCATTTTTGTTGTTGTTAGTATCTCACCCCCCATTGTGTACTCTTCCCCTGGGTTTTGTTTCCCAGGTGCATTATCTTGCACTTCTTAGCATTGAATCTAAGCTGCCATACATTTGACCATTCCTCTAACCTTGCCAAGTCCCTTCTCATCCTTTCCACCCCACCTTGTGCATCAACTCTGTTGCAGATCTTTGTGTCATCTGCAAAGAGACATACTTTTCCTTCCAGTCCCTCTGCAATGTCGCTTATAAAGACATTGAAGAGGACCGGTCCTAATACTGAACCCTGCGGTACCCCACTAGTAACCCCCTTTCTTCAGAGTGCAGTCCATTTACTATTACTCTCTGTGTCCTATTCTCCAGCCAATTCTTTACCCAGGCTGTCATCCACTTTTACTTGAACTTCTCGCATGGCAACTTTCAGAGTATCTCTGTCCCACATTAACTGAGCTACAGTATGTTGTCTTCAGCTGAGCTGACTCGTTGCTCTGCTGTGGTGGTGTTTAAATTTTTCTGATTAAAGACTGACAATGTGACATTTGGGCATTGATATTTGTAAAGCTGGATCTCAAGAGGGATATCTCCAAGAGGGTAGCATCTTTCAGAAAAAGAGATGTGCAAGAACAAGGGGGCACAATTTGAAGCTAGAGGGGGGGATGACTCAGAGGTAATATGAGGAAGTATTTCTTCACAGAGAGGGTTGCAGATGCATGGAACAGCCTTTCTGAGGAGGTCATAGAGTCAAAAACAGTGGGGGAATTCAAGAATGCATGGGACAGACATAAGGCAATTCTAGTGGGGGGGTAGGAGGAAGTAGGCTATTGGTTAACTAGGATCTGCAGCTTATCCATTAGGTAGGGAAAAGGGCAGACTAGGTGGGCCAAGCGGTCCTTATCTGCCATCAGATTCTATGTTTCTGTGTTCATCTCTGATCTCATACTTGTTATGAGATTTCTGAGTGACTGTACTTGCTCACCTTCCTTTTCAGCCTGCCCTGCTTTCTCTGTGGCCATATTGCTGCTCAATCTCTAGTTTCCAGTGGAATCACTGGTTTTGTGCTGCTAGGAGAAGGGAGCTGTGTTTACATATTTGCCCCCTTTCACTGCACTAACCATCTTTCCCACTGTATGTAGATCATTTTCTAAATTTTTAATTTAGGGTGCCACTAATATAGAAGAGATTGAGAGTGCATTGAAGAGGAGCTCAGCCTTCAGGCACCTACCACATTCACTATCCACCCCCCCCCCCGAAGAAATATTACTTATCTTCACCTGTTCCAGTCTACTCTTGTCAGTTATTTAGCTGTTGAACCAGTCTGCAGATAAATCTGAAATACCCAACATCTTTAACATATCCAGCAATTTTCCTTCTTTAGTATTGTTTTACTCTTTTGGCTACCTCTTCCCCACCTGAAACAAAGAAACTGAAATAATAGATAACCCTTGCAATGAAAGACATAACTGAACTGAGGATATTAAGTCCCCCTTCTGAAGTCTTGTTATGCATTGTACATGTCAGAGTACCTCAGCCTATTCCCTTCCCCACCCTGAAGCAGCACAACAAGAGACACAGGTGAGCAACCCCCCAAAATATTGACACTAAAATATTGTTAAGTCTGTCCATAGCTACTCCAGTCAACTAGTCAGCTAAAAAGATATAGTGTGATAAAGAAAATATTTGTAATATGTTTTCTGTGGGACTGTATTGCACGATAAAACTCTAACACAAAATCCATATCAGTTTTGCAGCACTGGAATGCTGCAGAAAGTAAAAGCATTTCCCTGTTAGAATATGTTCTTTAAGAAAACAACAGAATAATCATTTAAAAGCAAATTAACCATATAATAACATAAACCAATAATTAAGAGCATGCAAAGATATATGCCAATATTGGTACTGGAAATGATACATCTAAACTGTTCTCTTCAATTTTTTGTATTTTATGGTCAATTATAATAAAACATTTAAATCATAAAAAGCATGAGAATAAAGTGTGAACTCCTAAAACATGCTCGAAGCAGTCTGACATTTTAATTCGTATTTCAGTTATTCCTAGTGCATTGTTATGCTGATAACATGAGGATGATCACAACAATGGTTCAGTGATATATTCTGCCAGGGATACTAACCCTTTACATGTCCCATGACATAAAAAGAAAGATAAGTAACACTGCAAAGACAGTAATGAGAATTGTTGAGGGAAAGTGTCTCTTAAAGAAATCTTAATAAATTCTAGAATTTCTAGTCTTCTGGCAAGCTCCCCATTTAAAATAGAATCAATGATCAATGGTTGCAAACAGCCGAGATCAGGCTCACATGCCTCCAGAGCAGAAAAAACTCATAGACGAAAGATGACATTTAAAGGAAAAAAGCTGACATTGACTCCATCACTGTCATTGCTTCTGCCATAAAGCAGCTTCAAATATTAAAACATTTTTCATCTGTGCTACATTATTGGCACCAGAAATTGTTTTCTCTCTGTCTGATACTCACTTGAACTGCTGCAGAGCTCCCCAGAGACTCCAGATTGTTACCGAGGCCTCATAACATATTGGCAGTTGATGCGGTGGTATTCATGTACACTTGCCACTCACAGAGGAGCGTTCTCCTCCCCCTCCCATCCAAAGAAAATGCTCAAACAGGAATTTGCCTCAAGTTCAATGACTTGGACGTGAGAGATTTGCATTGTTTTGTGCATGCTCTGAAGTGTCTCTCAATGTGCTGTGTTTTACACAGCAGGCCTGTGCTTCGTTATGTACTTAGATAAGAATAATTTAATAAGCTAATACAATTTACAAAAGAACATCACGTCTTCAGTGTTCAGTTGTGTTATCAGGGTTTACAATACATTCTGGAAGCTTGCCCATTAAATGTGTACGACAGCTTCCTTGAAGATTGTCTGATCTATTAATAGTTTACTTATGACATCATACTTCTTTATACAACAGCAGACTTTGATATAATGAGCATAGCACTTTACAAGGCCTGGTGATGCCATTCAGATGTGGCTAAAACAATAAAATAGGTTTTAGTTGTGAAGTATACTATCCAAAGCCTGACAATGGGAGTATGTCAAATGACACAGTTAAATATTTTTTCTAAACACAATGGGCCCATTAACCAAAGTTACTAAATGTGGGACATTGGTGATTTAGACAAGTATTTCAACCCAGTGATTACACATTTTCTGTATTTTGGGCACCCCTCCCGAGGTTCAACTACATGCCTATACATTTCAGGTGCACAATACTAGACATCATAAAAGAGTAGCAGGGATTTCTCTTGCATACCTTTTCAACCAAGACATGTTTCCTGCAGATGAATTTTTCTTTAGCAGTGCTTATACAATAGTTGGCCGAGGACAGAAAAATCAGCTTGCATGCCCACTGGGCCACCAGGGTAAGATTTTTTTTGTTTGTTTTGTCTGCGTGTTTTGGAGGATCAACATGTTATTGTACTGTAAGTCAGATCTAAGTAGCACCAGGTGTGGTTGCGGGCAACTTTTAAAGCTGTTCTTTCTTCATCATTTTAGCTAAATACTTTTTTAGGCCCAGATGACTTTCGTCAAGTAGACCATGGCCTGTTCAAGTATTATTTTTCATGTATGTTGCAAATCCCAATAAACAAAAATTTGAGACTTCAAGTTTTTTGTGAAATAGAATAAGGCCATGCTCATGCAAACACAGTGTAATCACTCCTTTCACCCAGGGCCCCGTGTTTGCTGCGGCAAACTGGACCTACATTCTGCAGCAGGACCTCATGCTTGCTGCAGTTAGGCTATAAGTAATTCTGCAGTAATTTTGCGGTAATTCTGCATGAGCCCCAAAATGAAATCTAGTTACACAGAAAGAATGATCAGGAAAAACAGCCTGGGGCAGTTTGGCAGATGCACAGGCAAGGCAATGCAAAGCTTTTCTGGCATCATGATTTGGACTGGATGTAGGGCATGGTGGAATTGAAGGGTTATTTATTCTTTTACTGCAATCTGTTTTATTGTTCCATGGCTCCCTCCCACCTTCCCAGTGCTGCTTTACCACAGATATGCTCCTGAGAATTTCTCCCCCGCCTGCCCAGTTGCTTGAAGACCAGTATTGCCTGGGTGCGAAACAGTGCGGCTCCAAAAGCTCACTCCCACCCACTTGCTTGAAGCCTGGTGGTGATGGTTTGTGCTGTAACGCTGCTCTAGTTGCTTCTTCCTGCTCACGCAGTTGAACACCAGTGGTGTCGTCTGTGTCAATGCCACTCAGTTTCCATATCTTCTTCTCTCCCACTCTGTAAGGATTTACTGTGAGGCTAGAGTGTAGCTGGAACATGCTACATTAGACAAAGGTCCAGAAAGCCTCCCATTTTTTGCCTGCTAATACATTTTCATTCCACAGTTCTGCAATTGGCAAATAGAACCACCATTCTTTCTTATGAAGTAGACTTCCTTGAAGTTCCCTCAGTGCTTGTAGAAGACAGTAATGGTCATAAGCTTCATGGCTGAGTGCCAGTGAATTGGAAAGGGGTTGCACTACTGACTACTGCAACCCGAGGGGGGTGGATGTATAATGGAGCTATCAACAATGCACACTAATGCCATTTCAATCTTGCTCACAATCATTTTAGCTATTTAGTTGGGGTTTTCAGTGGTGACAACCATTTTTACTGCACCAAAAAATGCTGCTTCTGTGGCAGAGGCTTGTTTCTGCAGCAGCTGCTGCAACCGCAGCATTGCAGAAAACACAGGTCCCTGCTTTCACCCCACCCCTTCATGTCCACTTGGTATCCATCCCAATGTAGAATTTTAGCCTCCCTTGCGGGTCTTCCCTTGTGGTTCAGTGGCCTCAGAACTCATCCCACAGTTTGTCTAAACCCTGGCTTCCAGTGGATTCCCCCTTTCCTATCCTTGTTCCTTTCCCTTATAACTGTCAGTGGTGCAGTGTGACACCTAACTCTTGCCCCTGATGGAGCAGAAATTCTGTCTTACAAGGCAGTGCCCCTTGTGGAACTGCTTGCAGCAGTTCTACTGTGATTGGGAGTTGCTACACCTTGTGGTCAGTGCTAAGATCACAAGCAA